>OZ005651.1:342297944-342910444 GCA_963930645.1 Salticus scenicus
TTTCTGATTAATTGGAAAATGTTAGGGTTTGGCTTGACAGGTATGTTTATATTATGTTTTGTTGCTACTTTTTTGATTTTATTGGAGATTGCACGATCATAAGGAATTGAAGTTGTGTATTTTAGTTTAGGTTTTTGAAAGTTATTGATCTGATTTAAATTTTTTAATCTTTTTTTGAATGAGTTATCTATTAATTTATTTGAGTAACCTGCCTTTTGTGTAAATTGTTTAATATTTTTTATTTCGTTTTTTAGAATTTTAGGGTCTTTACAAACTGTTATTGCGCGATTTATGTGGGCCTGTATTGCATTTATTTTATATCTAAAGGGGGTTTTACTATTTTTATGGATGATTTCATTACTACAATTAGGTTTCCTGTAAACTTGGGTGGTTATTTTATTAATATAGCGGTTGATGGTAACATCTAAAAAGTTTAACTGACTATTATTTTCTTCTTCAAGGGTAAATTTTATATCCGGATCTATTTGATTTAGGGAGTTTAAAACTTTTGTGGGGTCAGGTTTTTGGTCTATTATTGCAAAAACATCATCAACATACCGAAACCAATAAAAAAATTTTTCTTTAAGTTTTTCATCTAAATTATTTTCTATTATACGTAATTTATATTCAGCAAGGAAGCCCGAAATGGGAGATCCCATTGGGACTCCCTTGACTTGTTTATAATAATTTTTATTGAACATAAAATAGTTTTCATTTAACAAAAAATTAGTAGCTATATTTAGAGTTTGGGCTATTGCAGGGTTTGTATATTTTTCATTTATTTTTTCATTTATTAATTCAGCAATATTTTTAATGTTTATTGAAGGATAAAGATTAACAACGTCAAAACTAACAAATTTAAAATTTTCCTGTATTTCTATTTCATAAATTTTTTGGATAAATTCTTCTGTGGAAATTAGGCTATGTGGTGAGGGGGGAAGTAAATTTTTGTAGATTTCGGCCATATATTTTTCTAAAGAATAGGTTGGTCCTTCACTTTTGCTAACAACTGGTCTTATTTTGGGGGGGTTCTTGTGATCCTTGTATCTGCCAAAAATTCTTGGTGTATTCGAAGCAAAATTATAATAAGTAGGGGGTTTTCCATCTGGCCAGGTACCTTCTTTAATTATTTTTTGTGTTTTTTCAGTTATTTTGTTTATGGGATCTTTTTTTATTCTTTCGGTGCCTATTTCATTTATGGTTTCTTCCATTTTATTTGTGTAATCCTGTTTATTCAAAATTGCAATTTTTCTAGTTTTATCTGTTAACATGCAAGTAATATTTTCATTTTTCTTTAATTCATTAAGGGCTTTAAGATCTTCTTGATTTATTTTATTATTTTTATTTTTGATGGTTTTATTAATTTCTTGTATAGCAGTGTTTCTTATATCAATTTGTGCTTCTTCTGGAACCTTTTTTATTGCTGATTCTAATTTAGCGATACTATCTTTAATTTTAATTGGTTGATCCAAAATATATTTTTGACCCATTTTTAATAGGCTATCCTGATGACTATTAAGTTTGATATCTGAATTATTAATGTATGGATAATAATTTTGAACAGGGGGCCTGATATTATTTTTCTTTATCCAATTTTGCAGCTTTTGATTTTGTCTTTTAATGATCGTGTTTCTTTCCATCGTATTATAAATATTGATTTTATTTGAAAGGATAGTCCATTCTTCTTTATTACAACAGTCTTAAATTTCTGTATAATTCATCATAAATGTAAAGAGATATATGATGAATTATACAGAAATTTATAAGACTGTTGTAATAAAGAAGAATGGACTATCCTTTCAAATAAAATCAATATTTATAATACGATGGAAAGAAACACGATCATTAAAAGACAAAATCAAAAGCTGCAAAATTGGATAAAGAAAAATAATATCAGGCTTCCTGTTCAAAATTATTATCCATACATTAATAATTCAGATATCAAACTTAATAGTCATCAGGATAGCCTATTAAAAATGGGTCAAAAATATATTTTGTATCAACCAATTAAAATTAAAGATAGTATCGCTAAATTAGAATCAGCAATAAAAAAGGTTCCAGAAGAAGCACAAATTGATATAAGAAACACTGCTATACAAGAAATTAATAAAACCATCAAAAATAAAAATAATAAAATAAATCAAGAAGATCTTAAAGCCCTTAATGAATTAAAGAAAAATGAAAATATTACTTGCATGTTAACAGATAAAACTAGAAAAATTGCAATTTTGAATAAACAGGATTACACAAATAAAATGGAAGAAACCATAAATGAAATAGGCACCGAAAGAATAAAAAAACACAAAAAATAATTAAAGAAGGTACCTGGCCAGATGGAAAACCCCCTACTTATTATAATTTTGCTTCGAATACACCAAGAATTTTTGGCAGATACAAGGATCACAAGAACCCCCCCCAAAATAAGACCAGTTGTTAGCAAAAGTGAAGGACCAACCTATTCTTTAGAAAAATATATGGCCGAAATCTACAAAAATTTACTTCCCCCCTCACCACATAGCCTAATTTCCACAGAAGAATTTATCCAAAAAATTTATGAAATAGAAATACAGGAAAATTTTAAATTTGTTAGTTTTGACGTTGTTAATCTTTATCCTTCAATAAACATTAAAAATATTGCTGAATTAATAAATGAAAAAATAAATGAAAAATATACAAACCCTGCAATAGCCCAAACTCTAAATATAGCTACTAATTTTTTGTTAAATGAAAACTATTTTATGTTCAATAAAAATTATTATAAACAAGTCAAGGGAGTCCCAATGGGATCTCCCATTTCGGGCTTCCTTGCTGAATATAAATTACATATAATAGAAAATAATTTAGATGAAAAACTTAAAGAAAAGTTTTTTTATTGGTTTCGGTATGTTGATGATGTTTTTGCAATAATAGACCAAAAAACTGACCCCACAAAAGTTTTAAACTCCCTAAATCAAATAGATCCGGATATAAAATTTACCCTTGAAGAAGAAAATAATAGTCAGTTAAACTTTTTAGATGTTACCATCAACCGCTATATTAATAAAATAACCACCCAAGTTTACAGGAAACCTAATTGTAGTAATGAAATCATCCATAAAAATAGTAAAACCCCCTTTAGATATAAAATAAATGCAATACAGGCCCACATAAATCGCGCAATAACAGTTTGTAAAGACCCTAAAATTCTAAAAAACGAAATAAAAAATATTAAACAATTTACACAAAAGGCAGGTTACTCAAATAAATTAATAGATAACTTATTCAAAAAAAGATTAAAAAATTTAAATCAGATCAATAACTTTCAAAAACCTAAACTAAAATACACAACTTCAATTCCTTATGATCGCGCAATCTCCAATAAAATCAAAAAAGTAGCAACAAAACATAATATAAAATACCTGTCAAGCCAAACCCTAACATTTTCCAATTAATCAGAAACGACAAAGATAAATTAAATCCTTTAGAGACAGCGGGAATTTATAAAATTCCATATACCAATAAACAAAATAACGAAATGTACTATATAGGTAAAACAAAAAGAAAAATAAAAACAAGAATTAAAGAACATAGCCATGATATAATGACAGGTAAAATAACAACCGCGTTAACCCAGGTAAATAAAAATGAAGAAATAGACATAAAATTTGATCAAGTAAAAAAGTTGGCCAACTACCACAACCACAGTTAAGCTACAGTAAGAGAATCCGTAGAAATTTTAACAAGTTCCAATTGCTGCAATGGCAACGATGGGGCAGTCCTCAACCGCCAATGGCGAAGAGTATATATAGGAGGAAAGAAACAAGAAACATCAGTTTCGAGCGACTTCGCACACTGTGATGCTGGTGATCAAGCTGGGGCGCCCCAGAAGAAACTAGTTCAGCAATTAAACATGGAGTAATAAAAGGTTGTATATTTTATAAAGTTTTAATAGGATCAGTGATGGCATTTATGCGCTATAGTGCTTAAATTACATGAAAAATTGAAGACAGGACACGAAAAAATTATTGTAGCACTTCCTAAGTGATGTTCAATTTTTTATTCTTAAAAAAAAAAAAAAAAAAACTTTGAAAGGAGAGAGAGAGAAAAAAAAAGGCGAATTTTAAAATATATTTCTTGTTTAAAACTGATATTTTCCTTATATTTTTAAAACATCCTGTTCTGAAGGAAAAAAATCCTTTAAAACCCCAATTTTCCATAAAGAAACTAGTATGTTGTGGCCACCATATGACTTTCTTCTGTATTTTCCTATATAAATTCACTTAGTAAAAATAATTTATTAAAATTATTATTAAAAAAATTATCTTCCATGATAATGCAGACGATTTCCATATTAGAGAAGTAGTATAACACTAAATATCCAAAAAAGTGAATTTTATTCTCAATATTAAAAAGAAAAAATTGTTAAAAAGTGAAAAAAATTGATAACTTTATTTTAAAATATTGCAGATTGATGGTTCAATCATTCATTTTAAAGGTATTGGCAAGCTCTTTAGAAAGATACCCATCATGAAAATTTACTCCCCTCGAGGGGAAACTACCCCCCAGGCGAGAGGGGAGACAAGGCTCCTACATACCCAATTTTTTTCCCCGTTGACTACCTCAATTACAAATAATTCTTTTAAATTTTATAATGATTATTAAAAAATAATTCTCTTTATGCACATTTACACAAAATTTTATGTTAAGAATTTAGAAAAAGCGGAATGGCAATGCAAGCTGTTGGACAATTTTTACCAAAAGTTGATAAGCACTAATTTATGTCAATGTGTAACTACATGCCAATTTGTATGAAATTCTGTGCAGTAGTACCTGAGATACAGTTGCCACAAAATTTTGTCACACACACAGAGAGACATTTTCTAAAAATGGTTAATTCGTGTTCTACAGCTCTCAAAACGTGGAAATCCATCAATAACCCCAGGTCGAAAATTTTTACGAATCCAATACTTTCTTCTATTGAATATAGCAGATAGAATATAGATTAGTATATAGAAGATTGAATATAGATATTCATTGGCATCAACAGATACATAATTTTTAAATTCTTCTTTACTCATTTTCAAATTTCCCAGGTCAACTGCTGCTGCTTCTTCCTTATCAGTGCCTTTCCCCTCTTTAGAAATGTCCAATCCAGCCATATAGAAGCAATTGGCAATGCATGTTGATGTAACATTTTCCCATGCATTTTTCACTAAATGTATTGCTTTGAGTGCATTTACATTAGCATTTGAAGTTGTTCCTATTTCTTCTTTTGTATCAAGAAGCATCATAATCAAGTGCTTACGGAAGTTTCATTTAAAACTTCTGATGACCCCTTGGTCCATAGACTGGATAAAACTTGTAGAATTCGGTGGTAAAAATTCAAGCCTGATGTTTGTGTAAGCCCAGTGATTTCGGGATGCACTTTACAATTATCAATTAAAAGGAGAATTTAAAAAAAAAATTTCTCAGTTGCCTCTACCATTTTAAAATAAATTCCTTAAAAATGTCGGAAGCCACCCAGGCTTTCTTACTGTGGTCATAATCAACAGGAAGCTTTTTCACATGCTTAAAACAATTAGGGTTTTTCAACTTGCCAATAACCAACAGTTTCTTCTTATCAGTACTGGACATATTAGAACACACTAAAACTGTCAATTGATTTTTTGAGAGCTTGCCTTCAACGCACTTTTCATCTTTGAACTTAAAAGTCTGCTGAGAGTTATGTTGTAGAAAATACAGATTATAAATGTCATCTTTTGTGTATCCAAAAGGTCTGATGACTCTCCATTTTTCACTCATCCATGTCACGATATCCGCTGTGTTTGCAGACTTTGCTTCATCACAAATTTTTCCAAATGTTATTTCATGTCTATTCTGGAAGCGATTATGCCATCCATTCAAACATACAAAACCAGAATAGCCAAATTATTTGGCAAATTTTTCTGCTTGAACTTCTAAACTGGACCGCTTACAAGAAAATCTTCAGTACGTTGTAACCTCATCCACTTTAAAAGAGCTTCAACCAAATCTTCTTTATCACATTTCTTCAAACTCTTAAAATCATTCTTATTTTTCTCGAACGTAGCCATTAATTTTTCCTTGTTCTTTAACAGTGTTGAAACAGTAGAAGAAGATAAATTGTAATTTTGTTTACAGATTTCAGAAATTTTCACGCCATCCTCTAACTTATGTAAAATTCTTACTTTTTCATTGATTGGTGAAGTTTTGCGTTTCGACATCTCAAAATAAAATTTGACGAGTGAACTCTATGAATGCAGATGAAAGAATGACCTCCGACCTCTACACTGCCACTTCTATGCAGTGTCCAATTAGCAACCTCCCTCGTCTTCATCTATCTCCTCAAGGTCGTCATAGCATGTCCTCAAACGCACACTCAACAAAATGAAAAGGGCTGCCATCACGTGTTCGCAGAATCACCAAATTAGAGAGATGGAAGTCAATAAACATTTTATGAATCTCTAATATATTCCTCGCTATAACCAAGGTTTGCTCGTTAAAAGCGAGTTATGTTCCCATGGACTTAACATTGTACCAACCAAGTATTTCTGATTGTCTCGTTAAATCAGGGTTCGCTATAAGTGAGTTCGACTGTATTAGATGAAAAAAATGTTTTCCTCCTAACATCAGCGAAATTCTCTCATTTTGACATCAGTCTCAAAATTATTGCATATTAAGTAAATTAGGCAAAAAAAAAAGAATAAATGTTGATTTACATTAAATGTGTATTTCAGGAATTAGCTTTGAAAATAAATCTTTAAAATAATCATTCTTCAGAAAATCATCGGAATGCAAAATAAGTAAAATTGATTTAACAATTTTAATACTTTTGATTTTCAGCAAAGATTGCATATTTTGGCAATCAGACATAAGAAAAATATCTTAATTTTTTTCTAATTTAACTGCAAAGTAATTGTATAGTTTAGGAATCATTGTCCATAAAAATAACTTATTTCAACAAATATTGCACATTTTGGCAATCAGACATAAGAAAAAAAAGAGCTAATTTTGTTGATTTTTAGCAAATGTTTGAAGAAGAAATTCCAGCTTTATATGGAAAGGACATTGATAAAGTTAAGCTTCATATTGACAAAGCCCTTTAGTTATGTATCTAAATTAACTATTGATATTTAGTATAGAAACAGTCTGAAACAGGAATAAAATGTATTCCATTTAATGAAATTCCTGTAAAATCACCTGATGCTTCTCCAATAGAATTTTGTAGTTTTGGTTTATTAAAATGAGCCATAGGAAAACAGCATCCAAGAACATTGAATGGACTTTGGAAAATGGTAAAAAGGAATAGGATAAAATTGACATGACAGTACATTTTCATCGAAAATTCTAGCTAGATCTATTGTCAAGAAAAATGGCTATCAGATAGAATAAAATTGACACAAAAAATATGCCATTTATACATAAAACTCAGCTATTAAAATCATTTTCATTAAGTGTGAACAACCTTCTGTAATTTAGTCACATTTGAAAACTAATGACTGGTTAATTTTGAACACTATTTTTAATGTTACTATTTCTACATGATATAGTATTCAATTTAACAATTTATTTTATGTATGATTGTTTATAATTATTCTGGGTATTTGTCATATTATAAATTTTGCTTTAAAAATTATCTTAATCTGGATCCAGTGGATTCATACTTGACATTTGAATTAATGTTTTTCTTGTTTTCTGTCATATGCCTTGTTATATATATATATATATATTGCAACAAAATCGTAGAATGCCAAATTTATCTATAATATTTAAATTATATATATCCAGAAATAGTTATAAGAAATAATATGCATTTTTTTTTTTTTTTTTTTAGGTATCAAAATATTTTAAGCATCTTCCACCAGCTAGCAAATTTTTATCAGATTTAACTGCATTTGGTAAGTTGAAAAAAACAAAAACAAAAAAACATATATAATATCTATATATATCAGATATATTAAGTTAATAATGAGTATAGTTATGTTATGTTAGTGCTTGAACTACGTAACAATAAATATTACTTTATTGGTATATTTATAGTAGTGAAACTTTACAGGACCTACCCCTGAATTTAGAGTTTTTCAAATTTTGCTATCAGTGAATTTCATGTTAAAGTTATTTTAATAGAAATTTATCATTTTGAAAATTTAATATCAAATAATGTTTTTCAGCTTTCTACAAATATCAATTATTATAGGTCTAAATTAATATTTTAAATAGCCTTTTTTTTTTTTGTGTGCGTGGTGGTGGGGGGGGGGAGAAGACCAGAAAAAAAAAATGCTCCTTGATCGGCATCCAGATAATTGGCACTCTTCTGTATAAGATAAGAAATAACCTGCATAAACAAAATGATCAAGAATTTGTAGTCTGTACTTTTCTAGATGGTGAAATAATATTATGAATGCTTTGTATTGCGGTAAATTCTCGCTTGATTTCCTAGAATTGGGTCATAAACCAAGATTGTAGTTATTAAAACTCACCTCTTGAATGCACATTTATTTGCAGAGATATTTTAATAAGTTTAACCATGGTAATATAGGAAAATGCTCTAGAATTCTAATAGGGGTTTTTAGAACTCGCTAGAAAAGGAAACTAGAGTTTATATTAGGATGACATGGAACTATTTTTACTAGAGGCACAATTTAGTTTCAAGATATCAGTTACAGAATTTTTTTTTCAGTGAAGGATAAAATAATGTACAGTAATTATAAAAAGTATTTCTGCAATTTTACAGCATACCATATTTTTACATTAAATGCAATATCTTGATTTTTGATTTATTGATTTTCTTCTTAACATTTTCACTCAGTAGGCCATTCAAGATAATCATCAATTTTCCAACTCATGAATTTAGTACATACTTAGTCTAACAATGTAATGTTATCAAATTATAGCCTGATGCAAGGTTCTGAATCTGTAAGCCTATGTTAAGCAATGATTTTTTAAAAACGTTTTTGAACAAAGTTGAAGAGTGTTTATTACTTTGTTAGTGGTCTAATGGCCCGCCTATCTGTCTAAGCTTCCATTTTTGTGTGTGTTCTAGAATTCCTCAATGTTGAAATTAGTATATTTTATTCAGGTTTATTACTGATTGTTTCTTTTGAAAAGGTATACATAAATCACACGGCTCGTGTTCAGGTACACATAAAAAAAATTCTGATATATTATGATCTATCCTTTCAAGTGCATTTTAATATCTTTATACTGCATTAAGCATAAAATTATTACATATAGTTTTATATGCACAATAGAATGTTTTCTATAGAAAGTGATATCTATAGTGTTAAAGATTTGTTTAGAGGGCAACACAAAAGTATAAGGATACGTGATGGGCAGTTGGTGAAAAGGGTGGAAATACATTTTTAAAAAATTCTGCTTTATGAAATTTTAGTACACTTCGTGGAGTGCATGCAATTTATAGAAAATATCCAGGGCTACCCAAAAGATGGTTAAACAAATTGCTTTAATTATAAAATAAAATAAACAACCTTACTCAGGCTTCATCTTTAGCAATAAGCTTTTCTGGGGAGGATCCTCCCCCTTTGTCAATTGCAACTAGTGTTTTCTGGCACCGGCTCGTTGCAATTGACAAAGGGGGAGGATCCTCCCCAGAAAAGCTTATTGCTAAAGATGAAGCCTGAGTAAGGTTGCACAAGCCTGAGTTTTGTACTTCGTTTGAAATTAAAATAAAATTGCTTTTAATTAAATGTAATTATTAGAAATGCTTTTTTAATTATCTTATGCATTTATCAAGTGCTGTAAATTTTAGTATAATATTACTTATGTGTAAAATTGTATTATACAGAACTAGCTACAAAAAATATATATATATAATAATAATAATAATATGTAAAACACTTTGCTGGATACTCTGTTCGCACTCTGTTGAACATTTTTTATCTTGTCTGATTTCAACTCTGTTTTCATGAATTTTGTCAGAAAAAAATGTAATCCGATGATACCACATGTTAACATCTTGATAACATTAATTCAATTATAAAAGTAACACAATGATTTTTTTTTTTTTTTTTTTTTTATAAATAAAATGTTTTCCGTAATTGGTTTGTAATTTGATATTTACACATGACATATCTCACTTTTATTCAAACTTTTCCCATAATGTTGGAAAGTGTTTCATAACACAGATCTGGGAAAAAAAAATGATTAAACTCTGCTGAATGATTTATTTATTTTTTTTCTGTAAATATGTGTTCGATAATGCTGAATCCAAAAATGACTTCCATCTTTGCCCACCATGTATGGTTATTTTTGCAAAGTAATAGGGATTTAGAATAAAAATAAACTCATTTTATTACATTAAGCTAAACATATCCTTTATCATAATTAACATGTTGAGTGCGGTTCCAAAATTGCTGTCTTTTCCGTTCAGGCGGCAGTGAGGACAAGGAAAATACAATCCCGTCAAATGTTGTAATGTCTGTATTCAAAAATTTATTTCATAAAGGCCATATATTGTGTACTGATAACTGGTAGACCAGTGTCGATTTGGCGAATAACCTAATAGACACATCTGATTGGTACACTTCAAACAAATCGTAAAGGAAACCCAAGTGAAGTAATAAATACTAAATTGAAACACGAAGAAATTATTGTCAAAGAAAATAATCAGGGTATTATAGTGTTGAAGTAGAAAGACAAGAGAGATATTTTGGTCCTGTCTACAAAACATTCAAGCGAAATGATAAATGTAAAAACAAAAAAAGGATTTTGCCCAAAAGTTGGTTTTAGAGTATTTCTAAATATTGCTGTTATAAATGCCTTGTTCGTTTTTGAAGAAGTAACAGGGAAAAAAAAAAAAAAAAAATCAGTTATGGTATTTCACAGACAATTAACAGATGCACTCATACTTTGGCTAGATGAGGAAATTCCAATCCAAGGTAAAAGAAAAATTCTTAAATTACACAAAAAGGAAGAAGACAAATATAAAGTCCAAAGATATTGTTCAGAATGTTAGGATGACAATTCAAAACTATTTGGATGCAATAATTTGACCAAAAAGTTGTCATTTTTTTGTAATATGTGTAAATCCAAGCCACATTTTTGTTTAGAATGTTTTAATAAATTTCATTGAAACCACATATGACTACATTTCATTGAGACTAAATTTATATTTTAGCTTTAATACTGTCAATCCCCAGGGACCAATGCTGTTTGCACAGAAAGTTCACTTCCGTGCTCAGCATGCTAAACAAAACAATTCTTTCATAATGTATTTGGGTCATTCCATGCCAAATCAACCACTCACTCAACCTGACCCCCTCAGATTTCTATGAAACTTGCAGGAATCATTCTCCTTGATGATATAAATGAGAATATATTTTTAAAAAATTTTATCTCGTTCGATTTTTTTAAAAATAATTTTTTTTTAATTTAAAAAAATCAGCATTTTTTAGCTTGTATAAGCATTTTCAATCTCAAATTTCTCAAGTTCTATAAGATATAGCGAAGTTTATAACCCCTCATTTTAAAGAGTATTTCACAAGGTTTAATTTGATATGCAACATCACTATGTTGGGTAAAAATTTAAAAAAAAATTTAAATTTTAAATTAAAAAAAATTAAAGATAATGTTTTTTAAAAAATATGAAAAAAATATATGTTTTTGGATATACTAAAAGCTATATAACATGAAACTTTCAGAGTGGAATCTCAATGAGATCATGAGTTATGATAAAAAACTTAGCTACTTTACATGGTAAATTGTATTACAATTATGATATAATCCGCTTACTTTATAAAATACCTGTTTGTCAAAATTCACACATACAGTATTGCATGCCAATATTGCCAATATACAATTAAACAAACAAACAAACAAACAAAAAAAGATATTCAATAGAATTATGCTTAGTAAAAAAAAATTTTTGATAAATTTTTTTTTAGATTTTCTTTTCTTTTCTTTTTTTTTATTACTGTAATGTAAGTTTTATAGCTTGAATGTTTTAGAGTAGATTCTTACTGCGATTAGAAATTATAATCAAGAAACAAAGGTACATATAAATACATTGTTCAGTTAAAATTACTGGAAACTTTAATATAGCTTTACGACATCCAGTGCATGTTTATACAAATTAAAACTATGTCTCAAAGTGTTTTCATTTATTATAAATGAAAACATATATAAATATAGATAAATTTTTTCATTATTACAAATCACAAACTTTTCTTATAATAATCATGGCCAGCTTTCTTGAATGTTGTTATAGCAATATACAGAAAAATGTTTTAATGTGCTAGGTTTACTCATCTTTACACAAAGTCTTAATGATAAAAATATTAAAATCATACGAATTTAAAGCCAGGTTGTGAGTAGAAATAAAATTTCTTACATAATAAAAGCAAAAACTAAATAGAATTGACTAATTTTTTTATCTGAAGAGGATCCTCATTGTTAAATAAATATGCCAAAAATGTTTTATTTAAAAAAATTAAAATGCTTATTTTACTTCTACTTGAAAGAGTATGGTAGGGTTTCCTGGTCAGGGAGAATCTGGAAAAGTCAGGGAATTTGAAATTAGTGAAAAAAGTCAAGGAAATGTCAGGGAAAATCACAAATATTGTTTAAAAACCTGGAAAAATGATGATATAAACATGAAAAATGCTTTTTGAGCATTCAATTTACATTGCGAGTCACATGACTATGTTATCTTTTATGTCACGAGCTGTTTTATATTTTACATTCTGAGCTTATCATTTATGCTGCAAACCAAATTTCATGACTTGAATTTTCTAAAAATAGACCTGGAAAAGTTAGGGAATTTTATTTTTATAATTGAGTTGGAACCCTGGTATGAACCCAAAATCACAACTAACTTTTTCTACATTGAGATCTCGGAAGAGACATAAAAAATTAAACTACAGTGGATATGGAGATGAGTAACATGCCAGCAACAACATAAATAAAACAATCTTTAAACAAAGACAATTTTGAACCAGAACATCTCTAATTAGCAAATAAATTGATTATTTACTTACTATGACTTATGCTGTCATTAATTTGTAAGTGTAGTAATTTATTATCTGAATGGCTTCTGATATAGATTTATAATCTCATTTTGTAATCTGTCTTTAAAAAACTGCATAAGTTTTAAAACCATCACTAATGATTCTAATCTTAAAAATTTGAAACTTGTAGAATTACACACACACACACATTTAAAAAAGAAATCAAATTATCAAATTTTTAATGATATTAGAAATTTTCATGAAGAAAACTTTTTTTTTTACTATCTTACCAGTCACAAATATGAATTTTCAAAATAATGCCTTTTATCAAGTAAGCATATTATATGATACAGTTGAACCTCGGAAATCCGGTCATCCAAAATCCAGACGATTTTTCAATTTTAATTTTAAAATAAGACTTAGCTGTATCTTATTTTCATATTTCTTGTGTAAAGCAGTTTAAAATTCGTTTAATTGAACACTGAATACATAAATTTGGACATAATCTGACATATTTTTATATTGCTTCACTATTAATTAAAGATTTTATTTTTTTACAAAAAGAGGTAGGTTATAAAATGGGGGAAAAAAATCATAGTGAAACAGCTTTAAATTACTGAAATGTAAAAAAAAAAAAAGTTTCCTTAGTTTATTAGCAGTTATTTAGCAGGCATTATCAGTTGTTTATTATATTTTAATTTATTTGTTTTAATTTAACATAAGTGTTTTATTATATTTCTATTTTATATTTTAATTCACTAATATGATTTGTTGTTTATTTTCATTAACATAAAAATTGCAGTTTGTATGTTATTATAATATCATAAAAAATTAGTTTTCAATAAATCTCTAAAATCTAGAATCGCCGTGGTCCTTCCAATTCCGGATTTTCGAGATTCAACTGTAATTATAATACAATTTAACATGTAGAGTAACTAAGTTTTTTGTAATAACTTCTGATGCCATAGAGATCCCTCTCTAAAAGTTTCAAGTTACATAGCTTATAGTATAACCAAAAACATATTTTTTTCAGATTTTTTAAAAAACACTATCTTCAAAATTTTTAAAATTTAATAATTTTTTAATTTTTTACCTAACATGATGATGTTGCATATCAACTTAAACCTTGGGAAATACTCTTTAAAATGAGGAGTCATAAACTTCTCTATCTCTTTTAGAACTTGAGAAATTTGAGATTAAAAATGCTTACACAAGCTAAAAAATGCTGATTTTTTGAAATTTAAAAAATTAATTTACAAAAAATCGAACGAAAATGATTACTGCAAGTTTCATAGAAATCTGAGGTGGTCAGGTTGAAAATTAAAATTTTTTGGTTGATTTGGCATGGAATGACCCATTTACATTCTGTTTCTTTGTGAAACCTTTTCTTCTACTTCTTTCTTTCTTTTTTTTAAATTTAATTTTAATTTGATGTCTCTCAGAACACATTCACTCCATCCAATGCCTCCCCCCCACCCCCACGCACACACACATTGCTCCTATTTTGTAATTTTTTTTTTTAATTTACCTTAATAAATATTGTTTTAAAATAGGAATAATTTTTACTTTCTCTTACCCATAAGGTAGAGAAAGTATTGTTTTTGGGTCAAATTTTCGAACGCGAGATTTTGTTATATTTATACGTTTTGAGGTCCCCTGAATACAAAAATCATGTTTTTAGCAAATGGTCTGTGTGTCTGTCTGTTATCAGCATATCTCAAAAAAAAATTATGGCAGAAAGTTCAAACTTGGTATTCTAAATGTGTATCATATACGGATGCTACAGTAAGCTTTTCGTTAAGATCAAGCAAATGGTTCATGTACAGGGACAATCAAGAGAATTCTAATACATTACGTCTATGGGGGAAATTGCAGGTAAGTAGAGTTTAATGTCTATAGACTGCACTAAACCAAATTAAACGAACATATATTTTTTGTAATAGAGATAGTTAACTGGGAAAATTTTTTTGTGTATGTAGGAGCCTCGCTTCCCCCCTTGGGGGGGAAGTCCCCCCTCGAGGGGAGTAAATTTTCATGATGGGTATCATTCAAAAGAGCTTGCGAATACCTTTAAAACGAATGGTTGAACTATAAATCTGTGATAATTTAAAACAAAGTTATAGATTTTTTTAATTTTAGCGAAAAAAAAAAACTTAGAAAAAAAAAAAATCTTTTTTTTTTTTTTTTTTTTTTTTTTAATATTGAGAGTAAAATGGACTTTTTTTTTTATATTTAGTGTTACACTACCTCTCTAATATGGAAATCGTCTGCATTATCATAAAAAATAATTTTTTTAAATAATAATTTTAATAAATTATTTTTTAAAAACAGAATTATTTTTTAATAACCGAATTAAATTCTATATAAATGTAGGTGCATTAATGAAACGGGGGGGTTGAGGGGGGGCGGTAGCCCCCCTCACACAGAACTAATTATCGTATAAAACTCTTCTGAAGCCTAATTTGAATTGTTTAGCATAGGTTTACATGACAGTTCTCGTTATCTTACCTCTTAATCTGCAACCTGTATTTATAGTATTAAATTTCAGGGTAAGAGAAAGTCGTGTGAGTGACACACCAGATTATTTTATATTGTTCTTGTAATCAGGGGTGATTGTGTGTAATAGTGCTGACTCTAGAATAAAAGGGCCACTGAGGGGGGGGGGATTCAATAAAAAGGGCATTATTTGAATAATTTGTGGTCTTCTGTATTGTGATTTTTGGACGTAACAAAAGTAAATTACTAATTTTATGTTTACATATAGTGGCTGTATGCATTTGTTCTTTCAGGAATGCTGTAGAACTATTGCTAGAAGGTTAAAAAGTCAGGAATAAAAGTAAAAGCTTCTGAAAATTTAAAATGTTAGAAAAGTTTACTTGGTACCAAAATGTTTTTAAAAGGGCCACCAGGTGCTAAAATGGATTGAAAAAGAGCCACAGAATGCTAAAATGTGTTTAAAACGGCTGCAGGGTGGAGCACCCTGACAGATTAGTCTAGAGTCAGTACTAAACTTTCTCTTGATTTCATGATTTTTGCCATATTATTTTTCACTAGTAATTTTTTAGATTCTGCAAATGCTTAATGTGCTGAGATTTTCTGCAAAAATGTATAAAGATTTTCATAAACATATAAAAACATATAAAGATTTTCTGCAAAAACTTTACATGCATTTTATTTGTTACAATCGTAAAAAAATGTTGATTGTACTCTAGCCTTTTTATCCCCATGCAATTTCAGGATTTTTAAACTAGGGTCCCAAACAAACCTGTGTAATCAATATTAGGGTACCAGATTTCATAAAGTCGCATAAAATGCAACTAAAAATTACAGTGCCGTATCCAAGTAAGCGGAGGGCTCACATTTTCACATGAAAAAAAAAAAAATAAATAAAAATAAAAATAAATAAATAATAATAATAAAAGAAAAGAAATAAAGGAGAAAAAAAGACACAAAATGTTAAATGAAAACATTGGAAATTCATATTGAAGCAGTTGATTAACATTCTGAACGAAATGATTTTATTTTAAGTAATCACAGTCAATCTTCATTAATATCGACCATGTTAAGTAATTATCTGTCTTAGTTTAACATATACCAGCAATAAAACTACAGTAGAGAGCCAGAAATCCGCCAATGTCCACACATCTTGTCAGATACAAACAATGAAATTCACTATTAATAAATTACAAAACTGCAAATCAGAATTTTTAAAAAAGATCTTGAATACAGATTTTATATTTTATGTTTGCATTTTATGATTACAAAAAAGAAAAACAAAATAATAACAATATGAAAGAGTACAAGAGCCAAGTTGCTGCTAATGAAATTATTGACAGTATATTAAATTCATCAAAAGAAAATAATGATTATTCTGATATGATGATATCAATCAGGTAAATAATAACAAACTAATTTTTTAAAATGCTTTCTGATGAAGGCATAATTTGTAAGGAAGAACTCAATAAAATTCATAGAAAAATAAATTTGTGTTATTACTATTTACATTAAATAAAAAAATAAATAAATCATGCAGATTCAAGTTTAGTTTAAACTAGCTACATGTGAACAGATTTTATCTAAATTTGACAAATAGTTTTTTTCATTTTTATTTATTGTTTTCATTATATATTTTTGTTAATGTTCATTATTATTCTTCTGTACCTAGTAATTTAATATTCAGTGTTATTATTCACTAGTATGTGTTTAGTTTGAATAATATTCTGTTTTTATTATTCAACGTGAAAATCATTTTTTATGGGCCCTGAAATCTGCAAAGTCCTAAAATCTGCACAACCTCTGGTCCCGAGCTGTGTGGGTTTTTGACTCTCTACTGTATTTCAATTATTTATTTATTTATTTATTTTTTCGTAAATCAACAATAGGGTAGGTGCTCCAGTGATTGGCATGCTCCAGTAATTGACATCTATCCTGAAATAATTAATAAATAATAAAAATAACAAAATAATATATTTTACATTTTAGAATTTTAACATTTTATGTAAAACTCTGGAGCATAGGGTGCTAATAACTGGTAAAATGAATAACTAGCAGTGCCAAACTCTGGAACATAGGGGGGCCAATTACTGATAAAATGAAAAACTGGCAGTGTCAATTACTGGAACATTGAGTGGGTGTCAAATAAAAATTCATTAAAAAAAATAATTGTTATCAAATGTGTATGTTTTAACATATATGTCGTTCTGAATGTCTTTCATACCATATCTACTAACTTAAGATTTCTAAAAATATTTTCTGATGACTAGAACATTAAAAACATCAGAGATTGCTCTAAAAGTGTCAATCACTGGTTCACTTACCTACTGTTATTATTATTTTTTAAAATAATTTTCACCTGGTTTGAGCAAAAAAATTGAGAACATTTTCTTTTTCAATTAACCACTTAATTAGTGTGTTGGTGATAAAAGTATGAAATTCAGACACTAGTGTTCGCCACCCTCACAAGACATGTTAAAATAAGTGCTTAATAACATCTATGAATTCGAATCTACTCATGCTAGATTTCTCAGAACCAAAGAATCTAGCCCGAGCAGAGTAAAATTCATAAATGTTAATTAACAGTTATTTTAACATGCCTTTTTTGAGGATGGCGAACCCTGGTGCAGATTTCAGTTGTGACGACACAGTGTCTTTACTTAAAATTGTTGAGAGTCTTTTATTTCCAATCTCGAGAACTGCTCAATATTTCTGAAGAACTTAAAAAATGTGGCATTAAGTTTTTTGGGAAATATGCAATTGACATAAATTTTGACATTATATTCCAGATAGAAACATTCAGATATGTAGCTTGTAAAAGACGATGAAAATATTTGTGAAGTTGCATGTTTTATTCTAGAAAACGATTATTGCTTCTGTTTTCCAGTTCTATTCACAGCATGTATAATTTTCCTAATATTGTCTGTCACTATAACTTTAGCTGAACGGTCATTTTCTAAATTGAAACTGATTAAAAAAAAAAAATTGAGGAGTAGTATTTCCCAACAAAGATTAACAAATATTTCTGTTCTGAGCATTGAGAGAAAGCAGTCAGACCATTTGAATAGTGAGTTGGTTGGATGGTTAGAGACGTTTTATGTCACACTAGTGCTGCACTATAAAGAGTTGGTGATGGTCTGAGACTCACCCCTAAGGATGGTCTGGAGACAATTTTAATCTTCCACTGAGGGGATGCTCTCCTGCTTCGGTGAACCCCAGAGGTATAATTTGGATGGAAACAGGAGGACATTGCAAACACGACAGATTTGAAGAGTAGCAGCCACCATTAGTGCATACGACAGTTTTTGGCCGGCTTGAGTATCAAACCCACAATCTTCCAATTACAACATCGACGCTCCACGGACAGGGCTACCGTGACCCTTTGAATATTGAGCATAAATAGTAATAAAGTTTACTGATGCTGAAGCTTGCAAATGGAAATATTAGACCTTATACGTAAAATTGGCTGTGATTAAAGGTTGTTTTTATTCATTATATGTTTCTTTCATATTTTTATTTATACAATTAGCTTATTAATTTAACTTTTACAAAGCATTCATAATATTGAAATAAACATTGAGATCAATATTAAAATAAATAGATATATACAGTAGAGAGTCAAAAATCCACACAGCTCGGGACCAGAGGTTGTGCGGATTTTAGGATTTTGCAGATTTCGGGGCCCATAAAAAAATGATTTTCACTTTGAATAATATTCTGTTTTTATTATTCAAACTAAACACATACTGGTGAATAATAACACTGAGTATTAAATTACTAGGTACATAAGAATAATAATGAACATTAACAAAAATATATAATGAAAATAATAAATAAAAATGAAAAAAAAATATTTGTTGAATTTAGATAAAATCTGTTCACAATTAGCTAGTTTTAAACTGAACTTCAACCAGCATGATTTATTTATTTTTTTATTTATTGTAAATAGTAGTAACACAGATTTATTTTTCTATGAATTTTATTGAGTTCTTCCTTACAAATTATGCCGTCATCAGAAAGCATTTAAAAAAATTGTTATTATTTACCTAATTGATATCATCATATCACAATAATCATTATTTTTGTTTGATGAATTTATTATACTGTCAATAATTTCATTAGCAGCAACTTGGGTCTTGCAGTCTTTCATATTATTATTTTTTCTTTTTTGTAATCATAAAATGCAAACATAAAATCTGTATTCAAGATCTTTTTCAAAAATTCTGATTTGCAGTTTTGTAATTTATTATTAGTGAATTTCATTGATTGTATCTGACAAGCTGTGTGGATTTCGGACTTCGGCGGATTTCTGGCTCTCTAATGTATATATATATATTTTGTGTGTAATAAATGCTTTTTATAAATACAGTATCAGTCAAAAAATATGGAATACTAGCTTTTAATTTGCTTTCTTATTCTAAAACGATTTCTAAATACTTTGTCATTCTAGTATTGTAATAAATTACCACAGAAATATTAGTATTTACAGAGTAAAAGTTTTAATATTGCATCTGAAATAATAAAGCAGGAGAGAAAGCCCTAGAAATTCATCAATAGTGGAGGAGGCCCATAAATTCCGAAGCAGGACACTTTGGTCCCGCCACTTTGGTCCTGCCGTTTTGGTCCCGAGGAAATTTTGGTCCCTGGCCATTTTGGTCCCGAGACATTTTGGTCCCGCTAATTTTTTGCTATTTTTTAAATATATATCAATTTTTTAATATGATAGCCTATTTGTTGATACGGGAAAATTGAAGTGCTCTTACAATATCTTTAATTAAGGAATATCTTATAGGTAAATACATAAATTTTCGACATTATGATTGCTTCCTAGCCATTGATATTCCGAGAATTTTGTTTTGATTTTTTACAAACATTTAATATATTTAAACTTTTTTTTTTTTTTTTTCCTGCAATTGCACTTTTTTTTATTTTCTCTTTTATTCTCTCTCTCTCTCTTTTTTTTTTTTTTTTTATTTGATTTCGATTTAACTTAATTGTAATTTGGTTTTTAATTTACTATTGGTGACAAAATTTTTTTATTTTAAAAGTATTGCTAACAATAACAACGGTACCTTCTTATTAAAAAAAAAACCCACTTGAATATATTTATTGTTAAAGTCTGAAGTTATTTAAAAATAATAAAATACAGAAAATTTTTGTAAAAAAAAAAAGGAGGGGAAAAAGAAAGAAAGTAAACCTTAGGATACTAAATATAATTTGCTTTTACTGACAAAATTCTGTTTCTTTAAAATAACTAATTTTTGACCTGCTCCCATCATGGACTCTTCTTCATAAGCATAAGATTGCGATCATTTATGAAGTTTTTGAATTTACGTATGAATTTATTCATATATATATATGTATGTGTGTGTGTGAGAGAGAGAGCTATTTCATTCGATTTGATTGTATTTAATTTTTATCATTATCTAAGAGGAATTTATTTAAAAATCTGCGTTTTATTAATAATAATAATAAAATGCATGTTTGTTTGTCCGTGATATTTAATTATGTTAAATATGTATATATGTATGTAAATTACTTTTCTTTCAATTACAATGATTTTATTTTAAAAGTGAAAAAAGTAGTCCAATATTTAATCAACTGTGCGCATTGCAAGCATCAAAGTTTGGGAAATGTAGACGCACAATATTTTATCTTTTTATTTCAATCTTATGTTTAAAAAAAAAAAATAATAATAAATAAATATATCTGTCTGATATGACTCTGTGACTAAAAACAATGCTCACATTGAAATCTCTGAAGCACTTTGGGATTCGTTTCACACCTGTATCTCCAACAGACAATTAAAAGGAATTTCACTGTTTTGTTTCAGCGCATTTGGAAAAAAAAAAAAAAAAAAGTGGGGAGGCAGGGGGGGGGGGGGCGCTTCTAATCTAAATTTTCTTAAACAATATTGTAAGGGATTATAAGGAAGGAGATATGCTTTTACAATTCTGTATGAAGTATAACTATTTTCTTTGTTTGACAAACGTATCCCGATTGACAGAGACGAAAACGACTCAAGTTTAGCAGACCTGTACAAATTAAATCCCGAGATCATTATTTAGGTTTCTCGTATCTTCTTTTATTATTGAACTCTAACATTTAGAGAATGCTTGGATAAAGCATCGATTTCGAACCCTCTAAATTTGAATGTGTTATTTAAGAGTCGCATTACAGTGTTTTATTTTAAAAACCTTGTATTTTATTTAAACTAAAATTTTCAGGACTTTGATAAATTAACAATACTTAGATCTTCGCTGATATCTAATACCCTTTATCATTCAAAGTTCACTCCGAAATAATAAATTTTCTGTTCAACGTGCCCTATAATTACACCATTTTCAACAAAGATTGTAGATATTTTACTCTCCAATCCAATTGTAAAAATTCGTCTAAGTTCTCTTTTGCCCGAAGTTCACTCATGCATTTGCTGTCCTTTTTCCTTTATCGTACAAAGAAAAATCGAAATCTCAAATTTTTAGGCTTTTTTTAGTTTTATTTGTTACTACAACTTTCTGTTGCAAAATAATAATAATAATAATAATAATAATGATAATAATTTTGACTTTTCCTACCCCCTTGTTTTCAAGTCAAATGACAAGAATTCGAAATATGAAAAAATAATTTCGCTTTTTATCTGTAATACTTTGTTTGATTATTTCTGATAACGGGACCAAAACGGCAGGACCAAAACAGCGGGACCAAAGTGTCATGTACCCCATAAATTCATCACTCACACCGGGGCCCCCAGCTTACTTGTTATGGCACTCACTAGGACACATCAAAACAGGAACATAACCATAGATTTCATAAATTATAAAAACTCACAAATTATAATAACCACAGTTACTCATTAAATCACAAATCAGTTGAAATTTTGGTGGATGCAATGACAACAAGCCTATCCAGTTTTTGCCAGATGGCAACCCCTGCTGGGGAAAAAGAGCAGCGTAGAACATTTCTAGATGCTTCCAGCATAACTAATGATGGTCACATAACTGACTGAAAATGTTTTCACAAAAAATTATATTGGTTTTAATCATTTAGTTTCTTTAAAAGATCTTTTAATATTCAATCTGTTTTATTTTTTGAACATTTTGTGTATGCATAAATATCATAATAAACGCTTTGTTTTACTTTTTAGAATGTATTTCTAAAGTTTCATCTGCCCCAGGAACATCTTCTTATCATGTATATAAACCGAGATTTGCTCAATGATTTTCTGTATCATGTGTGCTCAACATGAATATAGTTGCATTGCACCACTTAACAAGAAACTAAATCATGACCAGTTGCTAAAAATGGCCCTTCTACATACTCTAAATTGCACATCTGAGCGATCACCTAGTGAATACACATATACTAGTATGAAGCCATCTAAATATGTAGAAGAACCCGCTACATCTTCAAACCCTGTAAATTTACCTATTGCTTCAAACCCTGTAAATTTACCTATTGCTTCAAACCCTGTAAATTTACCAATTGATGCTCATAATATGTTTGACAAAACTATCCATTCAAATGATAAAAAATCTCTTTATATGTCAAAAGCTTGTAAATATTCTTTTATTGCATCTGATTACACATCACCTGAAGGACAAAAACTTTTAAGTATAAAAGTTTATCAAAAGCCACAGGAAACTGATGCATATGTATCTAAAGGGAAAAGCTTTTTATCTAAAAGATCTATATCAGAATATTTCTTAAGCAAAAATAGTGTTGATAGAGAGACACCAGATGAGAGAATTAAAGAAAATTTGTTAAAATCATGGCAAAAATCCTTTTTCAAGCCTCAGGTTCTTTTACCTCATCCTTATGAGGATCCTTCTAACTGTGATAAGAAAAATCAATCTGAAAAAGAAACTGCTTTTAACTCCCCAGTATCAAGTGAAATCCCTATCCCTTCAAGAAAGAGCAGTTATTCTCTTCAAGCGCACAATTTGAATGCATTAGATACAGAACCTGGTGCATCTAGTACAGTTAATGAATTTATGGATGAAAGAAATGTAGAAACCATGTCTTCAGATGAGAAGTGTGCTCATAAAAATTTTAATTTGAATCCCAATGTCAATTTCAAGGTGTTTGACATTGAATCACTAAGTGAATCAGGTGAACCATGTGACAATGGCTCATTAGAGAATAATGCTCACTTTGGCTTAGATGATGCATGGTTCATACCAAGTGCTCGGCATACTTTTAGTGGTGCTGACATATCTGGTTCAGCTTCTGCTGCTCAGTTGAGTATAGCTAGTAGTTTTGGTGATAGCAGCTTGCCAATTTGCAAAATATGTCACACTGCAGCTAAGCCAGATGATCCTTTAATATCTCCTTGTAGATGTACTGGCACCCTGAGATACATACATTGTGGATGTTTAATGGTATTTATTAACATTTTCTATGCATGTTTTTCTTTTGCATTTATTAATGACAAATATTTTATACTTTTAATACATATAATAACTATAATAGGTCATTGTTAAAAATTATTTAATGCTCGTAAAAAGTTTTTTTTTTTTTTTTTTTTTCCAGCTCTTATATATATATAGATAGATATATAGGTAGAAGTACAATTGAACAGCTTTATAATGCACACCTTGAAACCAGAAGTGATGTGTATTGTAGAATTTTGCATATCATAAAATTTAATTCTAGTGAACATGACCAAATTTGTTTAAAATGAATTACTTACAGTTCTTGATAACAATTTCAAAATAATTAGTTTTATAACATAAAGGTATACAGTTAAATGATCGTTATAATTTATAAAAGTGATTATCTAAATTAGCAAATGCATTAACATTGCACTTAAAATTTGTTTTTCAAATAATTTATTAATAATAATAATTAGTTTATGCAGTTGTGTTGAATTTAGATAATAGTTGAAAGTAATCTTGTTGATCATGTAATTTTCTGACTTGATAAGCTTAAAAAGTGTGTCCTTAAGGAAATATTTTTTTAAAGAATTTTTTCATAACTGAATCTTTTCCAGAACGACTGCTTGCTTTTGACTAAAAAAGAAGATAAACCTCCTTTAATCTCCATATATTTAAAAAAAAAAAAAAAAAAAATCATCTGCTTCGTAAAACTTCAACATACCCTTTACATTTTCTTTCCTTTTTTAAGATGCATAATGGTAGAAGTCAGTGGTGGATCCAGAACTTAACTTTTGCGGGGGGGTTAAGAGTTTTAATACGTTATTCTAGATCAATGAAAAATTTCCAATTGTAACATCTAATTGGGAATGTTAATGCTTTAGGGGGGGGGGGCTTCAGCCCCTAGCCCCCCACCCTTAAATCTGCCACTGGTAGAAGTTTTAATATTTACTTTAATGGTTGTATTTTTTTTTTTTTCATTAAAAATTTTCAATTAGGAGCATAGCGATAAAACAGGGTAGTCCTGAAAATTTAAATTTTAAGTTAGTTGCTAGCGATCTGTTATATTACTTTTAGTAATTTTGTTAACTTACTGGTTTTTTTTTTTAGCTAACTTGGCACTTTTCACAATTTTTTTTTAACTGATACTGAAATAAATGTTTCTCATGGAAATTTTTCAAGAAACTTAAAAAAATTATATAATTTTTGTGACAAGTCTGTTAAAGCTCATTATTGTTTTAAATGATGCACTTTTAAACCTGGATTTTTTCCCAAAGAGACTCTTAAAAATGTCATATTTCCATAATTAATTTGTGAAAAATCATACTACTGTTGTAACTGGTTGACTTATGAAACATGATATTTTTGCAGTTGTTTACCAAAGTATACAATTATTTCTCTGCTGTTAAAAAAAAAAAAAGATAATTACAGCTAATTGCTCTAAAATGTGAATTACTGAAAATATTTTGAATTATTGGGTGTATGCATTAATTTTAAAGGATTTATATAAGATGGCACTACTAGTATTATACGTATCCGACCATACTGTAACTACATCATCTGGCTTCAGCTTGTAGTATGTATCCATGCACCAAAGTGTAAACAACATATTGCTTTTGATCTGCGACTATGTCGAAATATGTGCCAACGAAAGAGCATTGGCGGGGAGTTTTACTGTACTTCTTTAATTCAAAGAAAAATGCTGCTGAAAGTCATCGGTTGCTATTGGAAACTTATGGTGATCATACAGCATCAATTTCGACCTGTGAGTACTGGTTTCGTCACTTTAAAAGTGGTGATTTTCACACGGAAGACAAGGAACGTCCGGGACAGCTAAAGAAGTTTGAAGATGAAGAATTAGAAGCAATACTCGATGAAGATCCGTGCCAAACACAAGAACTTGCAGAATCAGTAAATGTTGACAGCAACAATTTCCAGATGATTGAAGGTACTAGGAATGATTCAAAAGCAAGGAAATTGGGTACCATACGAGTTAAAACCTAGAGACGTTGAAAGGTGATTTTGCATGTCAGAGATGCTGCTTAATCGCCATAAAAAAAGTCTTTTTTGCATTTCATTATTACTGGCGATGAAAAGTGGATCTATGTTATTGCCAATATGGTTTAGTGTAAAAATATAGCAGAGCATAAATGCTAGGCAGTGAAACCATCTCCATTAGTTAGCTTAAAGATTTTAAGTTAATGTATATGAGGCAGTTCTAAATGATGACAAAGTCATTGTAAAACAAACAAACAATTTTATTGAACAAACTTAAGAAGAAAAAATTAAAACTTAACAATTAGAATATTAATAAAAAATGAAACAATCATTTAAATTCATCTCAGGCAAGTCATAAAATTAGTGTCCAACATTAACTTAATTTTTAAACATTAAACTAAAAAATAATTAACCTTAAACTTTATTAATTTGGTTATGTAAAAAGTAAAAGAGAAAAAAAATGATGTTAACTCTTAAAGTTAACAAACAACATTTCAAAATTATGGCAGGCAAGAAAAAAAAAAAACATACGACCTTAACCCTAAAGGCCAACGAACAACATACTGAAATACCTGACTCCATGATTCAAACTTTTGAAAACGAACGGCAACACTACACAGAAGGAAATTGGGAGAAAAGGTAAACTTTTTAAAGTAAGGCCACATCATACTTCTCTTACTTATACTTTTAAAAATTCATTTTTAAATGAAAGAAAACTATTTAAATGATTTAACGTTCATATTAACATGTATAACAACTCCATTACAGCTAGCAAAACATAAAGCTAGAGTTAATGCAACAATCTTAAAAACTGACCGCCGATTATAACGAAGTTAGCTCTTATATACTATTCACAGGATTCCAACATTCATCCATTAACAGGGGCGATATGAAATAACGTCACATTTAATTTATATTTTTCCTTTCAGAAACAATTACGCCACCATCTATTGAACTTTGACTAAACATATTAGCTTAATTTAGCGATCGCTAAAAGAACACATGAATAAAAATGCCGATGATAAACATCATTTAAGTTTTAGGTGCTATAAAAAATTTAAACTATATCCTTCAGAAAAAGAGTAAGTGGCATTATTTACATTTACTTTTATAATTTATATCCATAATTACTTCCATTTAATAAAGTACATTAACTTTATTCAAGATAAAAACATTTTTCAATAATGTAAACAAAACTTATCTGTAAACTTTTTAAAAACTTCTTAATTAAAAATTGAATTATATAGTTTACAGAGAAAACAACATGGAAGTAAAAAAAAAAAAAAAAAAAAAAAATTCCCAAATTTTGATAACATTGCCCCCCACCATGGCGGTTCCTTCAATTGAAAAAAAAAAAAAAAAATATATATATATATATATCAATTGCCTGAAATTTACATATAACAATAAATTAAAATAATCATAGTAAAACTTCTACTGAAAATAATTTTTAAAAACATTTTGTCAGCATTAGTTTCAGTCCATATCCATGTATCGTATCTTCCAAGAACAAGACATTTTTCCACAAACAGATCTCAATAGTCAATCTACTAAGAATATTGAAATAGAAAAACATTAAACACAATTTATACAAAAATTTCCATATCCCTATTACAAAAAATATAACATAAAAACACATATTAAGATAATATAAAACCATATTTATGAAAAACATATGAAAAATTTAACATCCACATAACACAAAGATCAATTTGCACGCCGCCATGTCTCACACATTCCAACCAAGAATAAAAACTAATTGAACTTATATTATACCTCACAACCTCAATTGGAACATGAAAATCTCGAATCATGCTCAAAACAATTTTTCAAAAAAAAAAACTTATGGAATTCACAATTCCATAAAAAAAAAAAATAAAAAAAAAACATTTATATTTAAACTTTATAGGAGACATAGCTCCAAAAAAACTTTATAGAGAGAAACATAATTCCCAAAAAAAAACTTTATATTTACTTTAAGAAAACTTTATTAATAAATTTTGATAAGTCAAATTTAGTTAAAGGTTTTGTGAAAGGGTCTGCCAGATTTAATTTACTATGAACTACTAATCTACTAAGATTGAACTGCCCCTCGAAAAGCCATTCCTTAATGAAAAACAATTTTACATTGATGTGCTTCGGTCTGTTATTCTCAATGGGGGATTTTGTAAAATCTATCGCAGATTGATTATCTACATATAGAACTGGAGAGTTATGTTTACCAGAAATTAAGTTAAATTTGCAGCTGTCTTCCAATATATGGTTAAACTATATTAACTCCTTTACACCTTCACACATGGCATTAAATTCACTTTCCATGGTGGATAAACTTACACCCCTCTTCTTAAACGTCCTCCTTGAAATAGGACTATCATCCAAAAAAACTATTTGACTTCCCATTGACACAAAATCATCACGATTCATTGCAAAATCTGCATCTGAAAAAGCTATTAAATCTGGTTTATTACATTTTAAATTAAGTTTATAATGTTTGGTATAAGAAACATATCCTAATAACTTGATTAAACCATTCGAATGAGACAGCTCTGAAATTGGCTAAAAATAGTTGTGGCATAAGCAATATCGGGACGTGTACGACCAGCAACAAAAGATAAGCAACATAGCAAACTCCTATACGGTTACTTAGATGCTTCATCAATTTCAAGTTGATTTGTCGGACAGTCCTTTTTCAAATATTTCAAGCCTTTGACAATTGGAAGAGAAGAAACAGGGATATGAAAAGATTTAAATCTTTCGCAAACATCTTCTATATAGGTACACTGGGACAATTGAACATCTCCATTTTTGTACTCAAACTCTACTCCCAATAGTTTCTTAGTCTTTCCTAAAATTTTCAAGTCAAATTTCTGTCCAAATAAACTAACCACATTGTCTATTTGTGCTTGAGTTTTACCAGAAACTATAATATGGTCTACATAGACAAGTAGAAAGATAAAATCATTAAACTTATATGTGCAATTGCACAAATTAAATTTTTCAAAACCCAAATCTAAAAGAACACGATTTAACTCATAAAACCATAAATGTCCACTTTGATGTAACCTATATAAAGCGCAGTCAAGTTTACATACCTTGCCCTTGACGACATACCCAGGTGGTTGATACATGTATATCTCCTCATCTAAGGGAGCATATAAATATGCACATTTCACATCACACTGGGAATTAAACCAATTTAAATGGGACACCAAAAGAGGAAAGAAAAATCGAACAACTGAAAAATTAACAACTGGGGAAAATGTTTCATCAAACATGTTGCCTTTCACATGATGAAATCCTTTGTGCTACTAATCTTGTCTTGAAACGAGCAATGTTTCCATGCTCATCTCGTTTTACTGCAAAAACACATCTGTTTCCCAACGGGGTTTTGCCTTTTGGTAACTCAACCAGATGTCAGACTTTGTGACGACGCATGCTGTCCATTTCCTCATCCATAGCTGTTTTCCAGTTTGCATATTGCTCAGATTTTAATGCTTGATTAAGAGTTTTTGGGACATTTAAATCTAGTCAAATAAGTTTCTTACATTCAGTCTGAGAAACAGAAGTAACAGGTTCTTGTTTTACAACCCTCTCAAAAAGATTATTACCAGAAAAATCAAAAAGCTCTGGTACAAATTTAAATTATGACCTGAACAATATTTTTGGACATCATTTATTGACCTGAATCTTGTATTCAACCCCTCAGGATAATAGTAAATATCGACACATTTTCCTGTAGGCCTTGGGACAGGTTTACGTACCCATGCAACATCAGGTTGGGGATCAACAGGACTTGCTATTGGGTCATCCTCAAGAACCTCATCAGATCTGTCCTGGAGGATTACATCAACAGGATCGGATCCAGAACGATCAACTGGATTATCCTCGAACAGATCCAAATCAATTGAAAAGGTGCCCAGCACTGCTCCACTGTCTTTACCAAAGAGAGAATTACCAAACATAACATTTAAGGTTTTTATGACTCTTTTTTCCAACTCCAACGAGACTCTTTTTGAGCTTTAGGATCAAGCTTATGAGATCGCTTCTGTTTAGGGATACCTACATATATGATCAACCCAAACGGCTTAAGATGTCTTACAGAGGGTTTATGTCCACTATAAAATTCTAGAGGGGTTTTACTTTGACCTTTATTAATTACTCTGTTCCATGTATATGCAAAATAGAGTATGGCTTCTGGCCAAAAAGTGAGGGGCAGTCCACTATCTATTAACATAGCTCTGGCACAATTTAAGACAGTCTGATTTATGCATTCACACAATCCATTCTGCTCAGAAGAAAAGGTATTGGTTAATTCATGTGTGACACCATTCTTTTCACAAAAATTTCGAAAACTGTCATTAACAAATTCAGAACCATTGTCTGTTCTCAAAAACTTCAGTTTCTTACCCAACTGTTTTTCAGCTCTAGCGATGTGTTTCTGAAAAATGGAAAACATTTACGATTTTTCAGACATAGGGTATAAAGCAGCTTTCTTTGAGAACATATCTGCAATAGATAGAAAAAAAAACTCTCCATTATTACCGGTCCCCAGACATCCATAAAAATTCTCTCTAAAGGAGATTTACATTGAAAGTTCTTATTAAATTTAAAAGAAATCCTTTTCTGCTTGCTTAAACGACAGGGTTCACAAAAAAAATTTCTACGTTTCAACTTTGGTAAACCTTTTACCCCATTACATTTGCTAGTATAAAACAGTTCATACTAGGCCATTCTGGACTAACATGTCCAAAATGGCCATGCCAAATTTCAATATTTTTATTACTGGGTACATTAACGGTTGAAGGAATAGTTGAAACGTGCCCCCCCCCCCCCCATTCTCTTTAAAATTAACATCTTTAGAGACTTTAGGGTAAACATTGTAAATACCATTGTCAAGTACAGCAGAAAATTGTTTTACATTATCTTTACCAATAACATCAATTTTTCCTCTCCTACCAGAGAAACTAGCATCATTTATGTCCATTTTTGGACCTGAGATTAAGTTTTCTTAGTCTGGGAGAATATAAAACATTTTGCAAAATACAAGAATTATTATCAAAAATTAGATAAACAGAACCTTTACCAATAATACAAAAACTAACTCCGTCAACGGCAACAAATAAACTTTCACCTTCGATAGAATTACATTAAGAAAAATAGTCTAAATTCTTGCAAAAATGATGGAGGCTGCGGTATCAAAAGCCTAACAGCAATCATCATCAGAATTACTTATGCAAGATTGAGCGATATAAGACATAGGGGAATTTTGTTTAGATTTGTTACAGGTGACAGAGTTAGCTCTTTTAACATAAGATTTACTATTAAATTTAGAGTTATCAGAGGTATTACTATTGTCCTGTTTATTTAAATTATCAAAACAGTTTTTCTTGATATGACCCCCGGCAACCACAGTGATGGCAGATGATAGATTTAGGAAAAGATTTCTTACCATTTTGCTGATAATGAACATTCTGGACTTCAATTCTGTTGACTCCTCTGTCTGTATCCCTGAGTTGTAACCTTGTCTCTTCTGCTACCAGTTCCACAACTATTTTCTTGAACTCAAAATTGTCGGTCCACCTTAAGATGTACTGAGTCGCAGATTCAAACTTATCTGGAACATTCTGTAACAGTTGAAAACAAAGGTATATATTTTTCCTCTCATGTCCACATTCTTTCAGTTCATCAGAAATTTTGGAAATTCTTGAAGCATACATATTTATGCATTCACCAGGCTTCATTACACAGTGAAACAGCTCATTTACGAGCTGCATGTGTTGTGCTCTTGAATCACTAATAAAGTTCTGCTTCACAATTTTCCAGGCTGCAACAGGACACTCACAATTATCGATAAGACATCTGTATACTCTGCCTCTGGAGATACGTTTAAATATATTGTGGAAAGTGCAATCCTAGCTCTCTGTTTAAAGTCATTTATGTGACCTTTCCCTGTTACCGCTCCCTCTTACTTCTCCAGTAGTGTTTCACTCCCATTCATTATACTCCAACAATTTTTCTCAATTAACACAAAATGAATATCCTTTTTGCAAGTATGATAATTGCTTGTTCCCAAATTTTCAATACCTGGCAATATATTGACTACCATCTTCAAAAAAATTAGAACTGCCAATTTTAACTTTAAAAAAAAAAAAAAAAAAAAAAAGAAACACTAACCAATGGGCTGTAATACTATACTAAGTAGCTCATAACCTTTTTGTTATCGCCAATATGGCTTAGTGTAAAAATATAGTAGAGCATAAATGCTAGGCAGTGAAACCATCTTCATTAGATTTTAAGTTAATGTATATGAAGCAGTTCTAAATGATGACAAAGTCATTGTAAAACAAACAAACAATTTTATTGAACAAACTTAACAAAAAAATTAAAACTTAACAATTAGAATATTAATAAAAATTTAAACAATCATTTAAATTTATCTCAGGCAAGTGATAAAATTAGCATCCAGCACTAACTTAATTTTTAAACATTAAACTAAAAAATAATTAACCTTAAACTTTATTAATTTTGTTATGTAAAAAGTAAAAGAGGAAAAAAAAAGCGATATTAACTCTTAAAGTTAACAAACAACATTTCAAAAACATGACAGGCCAAAAAAAAAAAAAAAAGAAAAAATACGACGTTAACCCTAAAGGCCAACGAACAACATACTCAAATACCTGACGCCATGATTCAAACTTTTGAAAACGAACAGCAACACTACACGGAAGGAAATTGGGAGAAAAGGTAAACTTTTTCAAACTTTTTCACCACTTCTCTTACTTATACTTTTAAAAATTCATTTTTAAATGAAAGAAAACTATTTAAATGATTTAACATTCATATTAACATGTATAACACCTCCATTACAGCTAGCAAAACATAAAGCTAGAGTTAATGCAACAATCTTAAAAACTGACCGCCGATTACAACGAAGTTAGCTCTTATATACTATCCACAGGATTCCAACATTCATCCAATAACAGTGGCGATATGAAATAACATCACACTTAATTTGCATTTTTCCTTTCAGAAACAATTACGACATCATCTATCGAACTTTGACTAAACATATTTGTTTAATTTAGCAATTGCTAAAAGAACACATGAATAAAAATGCCAATGATAAACATCATTTAAGTTTTAGGTGCTATAAAAAATTTAAACTATATCCTTCAGAAAAAGAGTAAGTGGCACTATTTACATTTATTTTTATAATTTATATCCATAATTACTTCCATTTAAAAAATTGCATTAACTCTATTCAAGATAAAAACGTTTTTCAATAATGTAAACAAAACTTACTGTATATTTCCGAATATAAGCCGATTCATGTATAAGCCGAGAGTATGTTTTTCCCTTCAGAAATTTACCTGAAATTGCAAATCCGTTTATAAGCCGAATTGAAAAAATACTCTTTTAAAGTTCGAGTTTATTGCGAAAACGACGAAAATATTGCCAATCTATAAAACTTTCAGGATAATCTGTCCAATGAAATTGCGTGAAATGTGTGCTTATCCAATAGAATTCCTTACCTTGCTTAGCTATGACGTAAAACGATTGCATTGTGTTTGCCAACTGCAATAGTTTAAACTCTGGCAACCCTATCCGAAGGGAGGCTAGCACAGGCATCGAACAGACGTGCTCGCACACACAGTGAAAGATAAGTGCCGGCAGCTGAAAACAATAGTCGTTGTAATATCGGGAGGCTTAACGCCAATGCTGCAGCTGCTGGATATTTGCATAAATAATCCATTTAAAGACCAATTACGTTGATTTTTTTTTAATGACGTATCTAAATTATTTTGTATATTTCTACTTTGAGTATTTTTGTCAGTGCCTCAAGGCAATCTTCAAAAAAAAAAAAAAAAAAAAAAAAAAAAAACTTCTATAAAAAAAAAAAAAAAAAAAAAAAACTAAGATTTGCCACTTCTTTTGATAGTGTAAGCCTAGAAACATTTTAAACAGAGATGATTTAATTGTATAAATTAAAAATATGATTGGGAGTCCTGTTTTTTCAAGTTTCTCTTATACTATTTACAAATCAGACAGAGAAGTTACTCCGTTCATGCAATCTGCCAATGACGTCAGCTATCGGAAGGTCAAAAAGAAAAAAAAGTAAACACACGTGACTACATCGAACTGCTCTAGAAATAAACTTAAAATTGCTAATATAAGAGTTTTATATGTGATAATTATTTAAAAATAAGGTTTAATATCACTATTTTACTTTATATACAGTTTTTAAGCTTAAAATATATGCATTCAATCATTGTTTCTAATGTACGTTTTTTGCTAGAATTTTGAGAACTCGTATATAAGCTGACCCCTGTACTTCAGCTTCCAAAAAATTTCCAAAAATTCTTGGCTAATATTACACGGAAATATACGGTATTTGTAAACTTTTTAAAAACTTCTTAGTTACCAAATGGAATTGTATTTCACATAAACAATCCAAAAAATTAATTAAATTTAATCCATTATATAGTTTACAGAGAAAACAACATGGAAGTAAAAAAAAATAATTTTCCCAAATTTTGATAATCTATTATGATAATCCTAAGTGCAGAAAATCATATGTCAAACCTGGCCAAACAGCCAAATCGACTGCAAAGCCAAATATCCATGCTGCCAAGGTATTGCTGTATATTTGGTGGCATCAGAAGGGAGTGGTCTACTATGAGCTGCTGAGAAGTGGTCAAACAATTGCTGGACCTCTTTACCGAAAACAATTCATGTGTTTGAACCAAGCAATAAAGAAAAAACGGCCAAAATGGGAGACTAGGTACAACAAATTGATTTTCCATCATGACAATGCCCAACCAGATGTTGCACAACCTGTTAAAACTTACTTGCAAAATATTGGATGGGACGTTTTGTCCCTCTCGCCATATAGTCCAGATCTTGCACTATCCGGTTACCACTTGTTTCAATCCATGCAGAATGCCCTTTCTGGAATATGTTCACTTCAGTCGAAGGTATCAAAAATTGGCTCGATTCGTTCTTGGACTCAAAAAGTGAAGAGTTTTTTTGGGCTGAAATCCATAAATTGCCAGAAAGATGGGAAAAAGTCATAGCTAGCGATGGACAGTACTTTGAATGAATTATTTTGTATCATTTTATTGAAATAAAAGCTTTTTTTCCACCAAAAAATCCTTCAAAAATTAATGCATACACCCTATAATATAGAACAAAATATTTTAAAACTAGTTAAGAGTTTCTGTTCAGAGAATTAGCTAAAATTTTTAATATTTTAAAAGATAGCAATTATAAAACTTTAAAAAAAAAAAGTCTAACAAATTACCTGCGACTATCTCCAGTTTTGAAGATTAGAAGAGAAAACAGATATTTTGAACTGATATATTTGAATAAGTGGCTTAAAAGTTGATTTATATATTAATATTATTGTATATTTGAATAAGTGGCCATTTTAAATGAGTGCATCATCACTTCACTAAATTCTTCTTTTGAATGAATGGATGACATGGTTCATATTGCACTAACTTAAATTTGATCATAAATCAGTTTCATTGGATCAATTTAACTTCTATGCATGCATTTACTTACAAGTGCTACTAGATGCATTAATGTATAATGAACATTAGATTTCTAAAATTTCACAGTCAGTGTTAGCTCCAAATTGATATTATGTTATATAATTTAAAATTAGAATTCTGAAATTTTGTAGCTGATTGATATTGTATTACATTAATCTAACATTAGAATTCTAGAATTTTATAGCAGATAGCTCTAAATTGGATTGCTCATTTTAGCTATGAATTATTATTTGCATTATATTTATGTAACACCCAGTTTTAGGTGATAATCTCTATTTCTGTTAAACATTATACAGTATGAAGCCGAAAATCCGGAATTGACGGGACCGTGGTGATTCTGGATTTTTGGTCATGTCTAAAAAATATAATATGTTGGTTTAAGTACTTGGATTATATACAAATTCAAGTAAAAAATAATGTATTATGATGTGATGTTTTTTCTTTTCAACTTTAACATTAAATAAATGAAATTAAAAATTAAACTTTAAAAACAAAACAGATTTACTGAAATACTTGTGTACAAAAATTAGTACAAGTTACAATAAAAGAAAATAAATAAGAAAAACATACCATTTTAAAAACATTTCCGTGATTTTTTTTTTTAAGTACTTTGTTTTTCAATTAAAAGTTTGAGCATAATTGAAATATAATATAGAATTTAGTTCTCAATTAGATAAATGTTTAAGAATTGTTACTATAATCTTCTTCTTCCTCCTCTTTCAGACTTTGCAAATGCCGGTTTTGAAGATTACTAACAAGGAGAGGTCACGACATGGAAAATTCAGATCGGGACGAAATTGCGCAGGATTGTAGCATACTATGAGGGTAACAACATATTAAAGCAGTAGGACCCACTATCCACAAAATTTCAAGAAAAAAGCATTTAAAGTTTCAGTAATCTTTAAATACAAGTTATTTCATAAGCAAGCAAGCGCCTCAGTGGCGTGATCCTAAAGCGCGAGCCTTCCACCCAGATGACTTGGGTTCGAGGCTACCTGCGGGACTACTTTTTTTTTTTTTTTTTTTTTTTTTTTCTTCTTTAACTTTTTATGTAATCTTAACTTTTTATTTATTTTACTTTATTTTACAATTCAATTCAAAATTTGAAAATTTTAATAAAAAAATTATTTAATTTTCTTGAGTATAAAATAATTTTTTCTATTTTTAATAATTATAACTTAAAAATACAATAAATTTCTGTAACTTAAGAAATAAAGTTTAGTTTTGCAAAACCCTAAATAAGAAACATAAAGAAAAACAGACTAATATTTAAATAATTAAAAAATAGACAAACTGTAAACAAAGTGTAAAATAGTTAGCAGGTGTACTTAAATCTTGGTTTGAGCTTCCTGATTTGGTTTGAATGTGTATAAATTACGCAAACACTTCTAGCTTGTTAATAATAAAAGGGCAGGTGGAATTTTATTTTGTGCACAGAAGGATAAAAAAAAAAGGAAGTCGTTATCGAAAAAGAAACGATGTTCATTAACATTTAAAATCTACATTTAAAGATAACATTTCTTTACCTGTAATAATTTAATATCGCCGCAATCCTATACAATAATTTTTAAGAAACTATTGATTGGAGAAGTGATTATTTAATTTGGATAGTAATTATATATGCAATTAAAATCATCATTTCTCTGTAATTTTTTTTTTTTTTTTTAATTTAAAAAATAAAATGAAATATACCTAAAATGAAATAAAATATTTCGATAAATAATTAAAAACAGTTTCTTTGTTTTACCTTATTTTAAAGTTAAAATAAAACTAAAATTTATTTTTTAAGTTATATAAATTTATTGTATTTTTAAGTTATAAATATTAAAAATACAAAAAGTTATTTTATACCCAAGAAAATTAAATAATTTTTTATTAAAATTTTCAAATTTTGAATTGAATTGTAAAATAAATAAAAAGTTAAGATTACATAAAAAGTTAAAGAAGAAAAAAAAAAAAAAAAAAAAAAAAAAAAGCAGTCCTGCAGGTAGCCTCGAACCCAAGTCATCTGGGTGGAAGGCTCGCGCTTTAGGATCACGCCACTGAGGCGCTTGCTTGCTTATGAAATAACTTGTATTTAAATATTACTGAAACTTTAAATGCTTTTTTCTCAAAATTTTGTGGATAGTGGGTCCTACTGCTTTAATATGTTGTTACCCTCATAGTATACTACAGTCCTGCGCAATTTCGTCCCAATCTGAATTTTCCATGTCGTGACCTCTCCTTGTAAGAAATAAAATACCTTTTCGGTTCTTCATTTAGATATATTTATACTTAAAAAAAAATCACTGTTATTAAAGATGATTAACGCCGCTGAAATTGTCCAGATTTTTGGCTTCGTACTGTATTTTGATTTTGAAATAGAAAAATATTGAACCTTTATTGATTTTTTTTTTTTTTTTGTTAAATATATCAATATGTATCAAAGCCTAGAAAACTTAAAAATTATTAAACATCTATAGAGTCTTTTCTTAGTAGAGTACTTTTGCACTACTAATGTGGGCATCTTCGGTACTGTTTTGATTCTTTTGTCATCATTCTCAGGCCTTTCACCTTGCTTTGCTTCTTCATTACACTTCAGTTCCTTTATGAGCTGTTGCAAATTTGGAGGAATGTTGTTGTGCTTGTGATCGTTAATGGCAGATTGACAGGTGTAACCACGTTTCCTACGCCTAGCAGTGAGGACGAGTCAAAAATCTTGGAGGGTTTCCAAGGTGACCAACAGGTTTGAATTTAGTAAACATCCAGTCATTCGGTATTCCCTTATGGCTTATTTTCTCTCAACGAAAAGGTTGTCTCTCCTATTTTGCTAGTGGACTCGTTGAATCCACACTTGCGCAGAGGCTTCCATGGTTGCAAGAAATGTAGTTAAAGAGTAACTAATTGCCATATCACACGGGACCATATATACTCAACACAACATTATACGCAACATGTTCACTATACTGAACGAACGAGAAACCGGTCAGCTGTCCGTAGGGTTTCCCCGAATTGATAGCGTGATGTTTTCCTTTCTCTAAAGGTATTCCAGGAAAAAATCCTGTTTATTCCTTCTATTGGTCAATTTTGATCAGCACGCTCAACATACTCAGCTTTTTCTAAACGGTTTCGTAAAAGTTGATCATCCGAAAACTTGCTGTCCTTGAACAAAATCAGGCTGAGTATGTTGGGTATAATGCTGTGTTTAGTAAAATGCTGAACGAAAGTCTCTCGTGTGATATGGCCATTAGTGGCTTCTGTTTTTAGTGCTTAAGTGTAGGAGTAGTATTGGGTTACTTTTTTGGGTGGTTACTGTATTAGAGTTAATTGGGTTAGACAAGTTTATTCTGGAGAAAGCTGTAGATTATTTGTTAAATTTTAAGTCTGAAAAGTGTTCTTTTTTACGGAATTTAATTTTTCAATAAGATGCTTCATTATTGTACATAAAATTAAAATTAATTTTAAAAATACCAGATGTTTCTTTAAAGTCTGTTGGATCTTTTCATTACAAATACACTGAAAAATGTTTTCGTTAGGTTTAATTGTATATTGATATAAGATTTTTTTACTTTCGTTTTTAATTTTATTGGCAGCTCCTTTGCAATATGGGATAGAAGAGGTGTAGATGGGTTTGACTTTTTAGGGGCTATCAATGGAGTTAAGGGCTTTTAAAGCAGTTGCCATATGTTAGCCGTTAGCAACCTTCCACTATTATATTAATCACACCATTCTTGTGTATCTTCCAATAACATCCTTTTAAAAATTAAACTTAAGTACATTAAAGAAGTTGATGAAAAAACTGGTTTTAGCAATTTTATAAATAAACTCCAATTCAGAGTTGCATTAAAAACACGTGTCATATTGTAATAAATTAATTAAAAACACTTTAAAAACACGTTAAAAATATATTTATTAAAATATCCAAAGCTTGTGTATCTTCCAATAGCAATTTTGTAGTCCAAAAAGATAAGCCCATATAGGCCATCTTTCATCCCATACTATAAAGAAACACTCAATAAATTTTAAAACAAAAGTAAAATATCTGGTATCAATATCCCAATTAAATTTAACAGAAACATATTTCAATGTATCAATAATATGATAAAGATCCAGTGGACTTTAATGGTGACCTGGTTAATGGTTACCTACCTGTAATTTATAAAATTAATTTTACGGACAATAAAGAAACATTTTATATAGGTAAGAAAAAATGGAAATTAATGACCACGAAAAAAGAATATTTTTCAGACTTAAAATTTAACAAACAATCTACAGTGTTCTCTAGAATAAACTTATCTTAAAATAGTCCAATACCACTATCACACTTACGCATTAAAAGGAGAAGCCATCAAGATACTAATCTGTCAATCTGCCTTAATGATAGTGAGCACTGTATCATTCCTCCAAATTGACAACAGCTCATGGCAGAACAGAAGTTCTATAAAGAAGCAAAACAAAGTGAAAGACATGGGAACACTGAGAAAAGAAGCCAGAACTATACTGAAGATTTGCCAATGTTAGCAGTGTGAAAATACTCTACTAGGAAAAGGCCCTATAGGTGTTTATTAAATTAAATTAATTAATTTTTTTTTAATGACAATATTTATATTTGTGTAAGTAAAATGCGTATTTGTTTTTATAGAAATGGCTGGAAATATGCAATAAAAGATCTCGGAAACCACCAACTTGTGAATTATGTAAATATCAATTTCATTGGCATAAGAAATTTAAAGTAAGTGTTAATTATCCCAGCATATATTTTATATTAAAAACAATCCTATATTAAAATAATCCAAATGTGTTTTTTAAAATAAAAATCCATTTTTTCTAAAAAAAAAAAAAAAAAAAATTAATGGGCAGGGTTGGGAAAAAAAAAAAAACAGCCCAGTGGGGTTTTTGGGTTTCATTGAGATTTTTAGAGTTTTTTTAAGGGTTTTAAAGAACATTTTCTTTTTTTTCTCTCTCTCTTTTTTTTTTTTTTTTTTTTGGTTATATGAAGTATATTATTAAGACAATTTAAAAAATAAAATGTTAATTATTCATTAAAATATTTTTTTTTTTTTAAATTAAATAATTATGATTTAATTATTCTAGTGCTGACTCTTGAATAAAAGGGTTGCTAGGGAGAATTCAATAAAAAGGGCATTATTTGAATAATTTGCAGTCTTCTATATTGTGATTTTTTTTTTACGTAAAAAAAGTAAATTACTAATTTTGACGTGTGTATATATATATATATATATATATATATAGACTATGCATTTGTTCTTCCAGGAATGCTGTAAAACTATTGCTAGAAGGTTCAAAAGTCAGGAAGAAGAGTATCTAAAGGCCTCTGAACATTTTTTTTATTTTCTGAAAAATATACTGGTCAAAAAATGGTCTGGGACTTCAGACATGTAAAAAAAATTTAAAAACTTGCATTTTCCACTATCGATTCAGTTCAGAAAGTAATTAAGGGACCAATCACAAATTGAAGAAGAGCGCAAATACTTTGGATCTCCCTGTATCATAAAAATCTATAAATAACTTGTAGCTTTAACACATTGTTGCACATACTATGTATAATATTTATATGTTTTGTTGCGGAAGTTGTGCAAATATTTAGGCAGATATAATTTAAAATAAAATTATTAATCCTTTTAAAAAGTTTTTTACTTATAACTAGAATGGATTTCTATAAAATTTTACAAGATTTACAGAAAAATTGACAAAACATTAGAGAAACATTATTTTGAAATATAAAATTCCCATGTGTAATGAACCTTTATATTTTATATTAGTAAATGTTATTTTACTGTGCATGCACAAAAGATAGAAAAAAAATTATTACATAGATTGAAAGCTATATGTATTGGGCAAGTTTTGTCAAAAGTTCATTTGAATAGAGTAAAAATAAGCAAATTGTGAGCACAAGAACAAGCTAGATTTTAGGTATTTTCCAGAGTTGAAATTTCATAAGGGGTTTTTCACATGCTGTGTATTTAAATTGAAGATCCAATTTTTTCAGCCATGTTGCAAAAGTTCTTGTTTGTGAAAATCCCCTTATGAACTCACAAATCTTAGTAAATAAAAAAATTATACATTAAAGTTATGAGCCTACAACTTGTTTTTCACAAAAAAGAATTTTTGCAATGTGGTTGAAATAATTGGATCTTTAAATTAAATGCAAAGCATCTGAAAAACCCTTTATGAAATTTCAACTCTAGAAACTATACCTAAAATCTAGCTCATTCTTTTGCCAGCAATTTGCTTAATTTTTGCTGTATTCAAATGAACTTTTGACAAAACACAGGTAGCACATAACACTGTTATAGTGTTGCAAATAAGTCTGAACAGAAAAAAATTGGTTACGTTATTTTATGTCCGTTGAAAAATAGTTTTTATTTTTTAATATTCTGACTGAAGAATTTTGAAAATTTATTTAGTCATAAAGAAAGCTTATAAGAAACATTGTTTTATGGTTGTACTTTTTCTGTTATTTCTTCGATGTTTTAAAATAGGTATTTTATTAGTTTCTGTTTCCCTTTGATTTTAATAAAAAAAATGAGTTTTTTCGACTAATGAATAGGTAAATTTCATAAGTGATTATTTCCATCAAATGACGTTGAATCTCCTCCGCTTGGTATAGATACGATTATGAATTGGAGAGAAGTGCGTGGTAGAGGTAGTTAATTTTCTGTTAGAGGGTGCATTGCGTGGATATATGAGAAGACTTAGAGTATTCAGCAAGGGCAGATATACCAGCATCAAAAGACAAAAAACTGAGTAAATTCAATATTATTATTATGTTGTACGACAGAAATGCATCATAAAAATCATTTACGATGAACTATTAATTTTAATAACCTTTTATTGTGAACAGGAATTGTCTCAATACTATTGTAAGCAGTCTTTCAAACCGTGAAGTTGAAATATGAATATAAATTCAATTAACTTATATATATATTCAAATATTCATTTATTTAAATGTCTTATAAAACACTTTTAAAAAACAGGAGGGTGTTTTTTAGAAAATGAACAGATAGAATTATAAAGCAATGTCAGTGTTTGATCAGCAAGAAAACTCAGTTAAAGTTAATGGGACTTCTAACATCAGTTAAATGTTAATAAATAAATATCGTACCTTGGAAAGTTTTATATAATTGATTTCTCTGCTTCATAGAATTTTGTTTGTTACTAAAGTTATTGAAAATGCCTTTCATTATAAAATTAATTTATTCAAAATGTTTTCAATATGAGCGATATAAACTTATGAATGTTTATGGTTCAATCTTTTGATAAAAAGCATTTTCTGACTTAAACAAGTTTAAACATACATGTATTTCATCAAAGTATTTGTCTTTAAAGGAACTAGGTTTAATTTAATTCTTATATCTCATGAAATGAAAGACTTACATTCTGATTTTTCAATCGTAGCTAGTACTACATTTATCATTCCATTAAACAGTGTTTAAAAATTGCAAAAAAGCATTAGTATCCAAAACAGAATAAAATGAAATCATTGAAGCAAATTTGTCAAAGAGATAAGGACAAATTTAATTAATCTCAGCTTAGATTTGAAAACAGTATAGATTTGACAGCTGATTTTTATTTTATGCAACTATCAAAAATTTAAAGTGTAATAGATAAAAAGTATCAATGAAGTTGATTTAAGACACTAATCGTATAATTTTATGAACTTTTAAAAATTACTGATTTTATATATACAGGGCCCGAAATTTCAACTTAGGTTACACTCGCTGAAAAAAAAAGTTACTCGCCATGAAATATGATTAACTTATCTATTTTTTTATGTATAAGATAACCAGAATTTTTTATTGGAAAAAGAGGAGAAATTACGCAATGTCTTTCATTTCATAGGAAAATAGAAGACATTCAATTTTCAAAAAGTGGTCATTTGGAGGACACAAAATTTAATGAAAATTAATATAAAAACCGATTTAAAAGCTACACACGTGGAAACATTTTTATCTCAAATGATGAATTTGGATCAGTACACCTTAATTTAAATTAATAATATATGGATACGAGAGGAAAAATCCCTAATTTTTATAGGTGTCACTGGACAATATAATTTTTTTTTCATTATTATTAATTTTTGCTATAGACAAAAACTTTGTGTGTGTGTGTTACTTTCATGCAGTTACATAACAAAAGTCGGTAGACATTTTTTAAAATTAAAATCATAATCATAAAAAAAAATATTGGCAAATGAAAAAAATAAAATTAATATTCGGCAGATGAAACGATTTTTGCTTTAACGAACAGTTATTCTTTATCAACATTTTATAAAAGTTCTCACTAGTATAAGTAGTTAATTAGTACAAGTCTTATTAGCTAATAAGTTTTTAAAGTAGGTATATAAAGGGGATTTTTTTCACATGTCTATATTTTGTTCACTGAAGAAAACAGTCACTTTGTGGGAGCGTTTTTGCCAGGAGTACATAAAATGAATTGAACTAACTTTTGCATATTTTTGTGAGGTGGTGCTAGTGTTATCATTAAGGCTAATTGTCTGCACTTGGGCTCTAGGCCTGAGAAAGTGAGTCCTCCGTTGGGTCTTTCTAAGAGGTCCTAGCCCATATTTACGCTAGTTTCAGAGAAAACCACAGAAAACTCCTAACGGCTAAGCCAACGGATGCGACCAGGTATCGAACCCAGTGTCTCACGTAGACTAGCTTCGAGGACAGAACCACCCGGTCACTGGTGGGCCTATTTTTATGAGGAATAGTATTCATGCAAAAGTGAGAACACACTTCAACCCACCGTGTATCGACCAGAGCACCACCTTCTTAATGATTTCATGACAATTTCAATTGTGATTCCGAGTTCTGGATCAAAGAACCATACAAATGTAGGGAATACTTTTACTTCTTTGTGATTCGAAGAATCTGAATAGATATAAACCATTATATGCTCCGGCAAGTTTATTAGAAAGTTGTTTATTTATGACTGTAACGCAAAAAAAAAGTTAGTGTTCACCGTTCGATACAGCCAACAGCCGATTGAGCTTGCCAGTTTTGTGAAATGTTTGAAATCAAGGACTAAATCCTTTTCATTTGAAAAAGAGGACAGACAATGAAAAACATAAAAAAGAGGACATTTTAGTCCTGTAATGTTTTTTCGTTCAAGAGGGCAGAGCGTTGAAAAAGTAGACTGTGCTCTTAAAAAGAGGATGTCTGGTCACCTTACCTACATTTAGACCGAAATTTTACTCACCACAGTAAAATTTCCACTCGCCAATGGTGAGCTGGCGAGTGGAAATTTCGCGCCCTGTATATATACATATATATTGAAGAGGAGGCTTTTTAATTTTTTAAAAATGAAATAATAGATTATCAATTTTAAATATTTTATTTAAATCACATTGATATTAGGACACACAAAAGTATATATTTTTAAATTTTATTCTATCAATTTTGTTTTATTTACTTTGCAATTTGCATGCATAACACACATTTCATTTCAAAGTGGATATCAAAATATAAGTTGTAATTTTTATCTTAGTTCAAAATGTGTAAATCCCTCAAAAAACAGAAATTGAAAATTTTTACAAAACCAGCATTTTCTTCTATTGAATATAGAAATAAGTAATAAAATTAATCATTGAAGGAAGTCTAAAAATTAAGTAAAAGTGATTGTTGCAAAGAAACTCTTTTATTAAGGGAATTTTTTTATGATTAGCAATATTTAAAAAAAAGAAGATGGATACAGTGCTAGTTCTTTTTCTTTGATTTAAACGTTTATAAGACATAAGAAAAGTCGTTGAAAACTGATATAAAAAACGAGACAGTATTGCAATTCCAAACAACGCTTTTACAACTGTTTTTTTAAGGTTGTGAAATGTATTAAAACAATTGTTGAAAGATGAGGAATTCAACGAGACATATTTTCAAATTATTAACATTACAGGGAAATGATCATTCAACGGAATGCATTGACGTTTGTTCAATGTTTAAAATACCACACTGTGCTACCTGGGAAGTTGCTCAATATATTTAACTTTCAACCTATGTAATAAAAATTTTTCTATCTTTCGCACATATGCAGTAAAATAATATTTACTAATATAAATGCTCATATCTCAGTGATTATTACATGAGTGAATTTTGTTTCAGAATAATGTTTTGTCAATTTTTCTGCAAATTTTGTAAAATTTATGGAAATCTGTTCTAGTTATAAGCAAAAAACTTGAAAAAAAGATATTTGCCTAAATAATTATGCAATTTTTCCACAACAAAACATATAAATTACATACATAGTATGTGCAAATATGTGTTGATGTTATAAGTCATTTATAGCTTTTTATGATACAGGCTGATCCAAAGTATTTGCGCTGTTCTTCAATTTGTGGTTGATTCCTTAATTGCCATCTTAAGTCCCAGGCCATTTTGTCCAATATATTTTTAGAAAATCGAAAAAATGTGTAAAAAAAAAAAAAAAAAAAAAAAAAAAATTAATAATTTGATTACCCACTGTACATATATTGCATATGTATCTAACATATTAAAGCTAACTGGCTAAAGCTTTATTTGTAATTATGTATCATGTATATTTTGTTATAGTAAAAAAATTCTTAATTTTCTATATTTTTCCATATATATTTCAAATAAAATTAATTTTTATTTTAGGTTGGACAGTGGCAGTTTCCTCATTGTTCATGGCAAGATAAAATATTGCATTCTGTTTTCCTGATTTCAGTTCTAATAATGATTGGATGTGCTGTTGTTACTGTTATGTGTTTTAAGCAACATAGAGGTACAAAGTCCGAAATAACGCATTTAGAATTAACACAGTCTGAAATCATCACATTGATATGTGGTGCACTGTTTTTTCTTGCATTCTTTTTAGCAATGTATGTTGAAATCAAAGCTAGAAATACAATTTATAAACTGATGCTCAAATTCATATATCTTAACCAACAGTGGTATATAGATGAGTATGATAAAAAGAAAGAAAACTCAGCAATTGATGTATAAAAATAATTTATAACTTGCATAAAAGTAATTCTTTTTCTAACTTTTCAAATACTAAAATGCAAAAATACAGTTTATTTTTAAAAATGGTGTACAGCGGTATGCTTATTTCAGTATCTAATCTATAATATTTGTTGATGTTGATCTTTTTATATACATTTTAATAGATTTAAAAATGTCCATGTCCATAATAAGAGAGTTAATTTCATTCAGTGAACTGAAATTTTAAGTAGACAACAAACTATATGCCAGATTTTTATACATTTTGTACATATTTTTTAATGTGATTTTTTACTTATATATATTTTTAAATTACTGGTAAGTTATTTGTATAGAAGTTAAAAACATGGAATGCTAGACTAGTATTATATTAATTATGTACAAAGAATATTCAAATTTTGACAAGTTATACTCCTTATTATATCTTGATGAAATAACTTTTTAGCATTTATCTGTGCTTTAGGAAGAATGGTTTCAAAATATTTATGAATGCTTTATTTATTTGTTGGTTATTTATTTTGTTTTGCTTTTTTTTTTTCCATCAAAGTATATTATACATTTTATTTACTAATACTCTTGCACAAATCTATTCATCATTATTATATGTAATATGCTAGATTAATCAATACTGTATCTATTACACTGTTAAACATTGAATCTATAGCTGTTTTATCTATGCAAAATTTTGTGCAAGCTGTATTTAGACTTTTCTAAAAAGTTTTCTTTTCAAGAGTCAGTGATAAAAAAGTATATCATACATAAGTATTTTAATATGACTAATCTGCTTGCATATTTGCTTTAAATTGATGGTCATTCACACTTTTTGGAAATATATGTATGTATCGGGTGGCCATAAAATAACTTTCTCTGTTTGGAGAAAACTGCAGCTGAAATTAATTAATGGAATGAAACAAAATTTCGTTTCACAGACATTGTAAGTTTCAGCGTGTATATCATTCTGCATATCCTATTTCATATGCAGATTGTGGGAGACACGAGAAGATGATTTCTGCCAAAAGAAAAATAAAAAGATTGAAAGTCACTGATAGGGAAGATTTAGGTGTTGCTGTCACATATCTGTACTGATAAGTATAAAGGATTTAAGTCCAAAAATGTCGATTTTGAGTTAAGTACATAGTCAGACTCGGAAAAAAATTCTCTATCGATTGGTATAAAAGATTTAAACCCATGTCTTTTAGACTTTGGGAAAATCCATTGGTAAAAAAAGACTCAAATCAGAAATTTAGCATTAATCTTTGATATAAAATATTTAATTACATTTTTTCCCTTTATTAAATGAAGGCTGACAATCACAGAATGGTATAAAGGGTATAAATCAACATAATCCCTTTTTCCTAATCAATTCTTCTGATTAGTTTTTAGTTAGTTTAACTTTATTTTTCGTCTCCTGAAAAATCAAGAATATGGACTTAAATCCTTTATACTTATCAGTACAGATATATACTATGAAATTTTGCAGTTGTGGTATATTATGTAATGGTCAGTGCATGTGTAATTTTGGAGCTGATAACAAACGAAAGGGTGATAATTATAATCCATGCACAAAAAATAAATTATGTAATATAAGAATATTTTAGAATTAACAAAGAAATTCTGGCCGTATATGTTAAGTCATTAATAAAATTGAGCTTTATATAGACAAAGCCTCTAGTCATACATCTAAGTCAATTGCCAGTTATTTAGAAAAACAAAAATTTTAAAACAAGAATAATATGATTCATATTTAGTGATATACCTGTAAAATCGCCATATACTTTTGTACCTTTAGTTTATTATACTAAAGTAAGCCTTAGGAAAATAGCATCCAAGAAACAATATATTTTGGTAACCAACTCTATAACAGCAAGACCGAATCAGCTATCAGATAAAATCATTGTCATACTACATCCTTTAAATGCATTAAATATATCAGAATTGATTCCATAAAGTACGAATGACCTATATTCATTTGATTCATTCTGTTAAACTTAAAAGTATACTTAAATCATTATTGATCTTAATTCATCTTTATTCAATCTAAATTTAATGCATATTTTAAATATAATCTTTTATATTGAAATTTTTCAATTAATAACTTAGTATATCTAATAGCTACTTCAAATTAGAATGAAACTATGTAATATTGTAGCAGAGCTAATGTGTATGCTTGTTGAAAATTGAATATATATAAAATTCAGCATTTTGCTTTATATTTTTAATATTTAGAGTTTCTGAAAATTACTACAATTGAAAAATAAATAATAATAGACTATATCAACATGAAATTTAAATGATACATAAAAAAAAAAAAAAAAATGTTTTTATTTAAATATAATTTTATACTGTTGATTTTTGGAGCAACTTGTTTACTGAAATCTTACCAAAGGTGCTCCAGTGAAAATACAGGAGATATTTTTCAGCCATAGTTCTGTATTTTGCATAACAGTAACTTGAAAACAGTTTTTCTAGCCTCTGTACTGCTGCTACTAAATTAAGCAAGATAAAATTTTAATTTTGCTATGCTATTTTCCTTTTTTTTAAACTATGGTATTTGGCTAATTGCTCCTATCTCTATATGTACTAGTTTTTGTCAAACTAAAAATAATATATTTATGGAGGAATTTTTAAATTAACAGAATACTTATCATTGAGATTTGAAAATGTATTAATGCATATATATGCAAAAGAATTTGTGCAAGAACTACATGGAAAAATTACATTGTTGGGAATTTATGGTGGTTGGTTGCTTCAAAGATCAGCAAATATATTTTCTTTTATATTGGGTTAATGCAAAAATGTGTCCTATTTTTGACAAAAATTAAAAAGAAATTTTATTTATTAACTATCATAGATGAATATTTTTTTAGTAAAACTTGTTTATTATTAGTCCTAACTAGTACTGGACGATATTGACATTTCTTAAATCAATATATCGTTCATCTAAAATACCGATATAAGGATAAATCGATTTAGTGCACTGTTGTCAACTCTAGAGATTTGTCCTTACAAGTAGGGACTTAAAGGACTTCAGAATATTGGATGAATTTTATATTCTTAGGTACTTTTCTAAAACTTTATATAAGATTTTGCATGTAATTTACTTTTACCACTTTTTTTCGTGATTTTTCACAAAAAGTATGAACATTTTGAGATATATCAATTTGGATATAGCAAAATTTGAGTTGGCAACACTGATTTATAGTGACTCGTTTAATATACAACATGAATGGTGGAGAGATAATTTTATTTATTTTACTCACATTCATATTTTTAAAAATTTTTTAAATTCATATAACATAACACTCTATATATTATAAATCTGATTTATTTAATTTGAATCAGTGACCTTTCTTGAAATAGCAACATATTAAATCATTTTATTATTATTATTATTAGAATTTTATATATTAATATATATATATATATTTTAATGATACTCATATTGAAAATTTATCCTGGGGGGAAGGGGGGGGGAAGATGCACTTACATTTATATATATATATATATATATATATATATATAAACATAATTTGAATTATTTAGTACCATTGTAACACTCAGCACAAATAATTGTTTTCCAAAATAACACTGTGTAATTTATATGGAATTTTGTCATATGCTGGAAAGTATTTATATCCTTATATTTTAAAACAGGACACCAGTGTTAACTGTACTGCGATATGTATAAAACGTTAGTAAACATTGATTTATACCAAGTTGCAACTTTGTAAAACTTTTTATAGGATCCTGTTCATTAGTTCTCGAGCTATAAGTTGGAGAAAAAAAATTTCACACACACACAGGTGGACAACTTCTAAGAATGGTAAAATCGGGCTGTATATCTCTTAAAACGTGTAAATCCATTGAAAACCGGGAATCGAAATTTTTTGAAATCCAATACTTTCTTCAGTTGAATATAGAAGAAAGTAAAAACGTGAGTATCAGCAACTGACTAAAGAAAAATTACATCAGTTTCACAAAATTAAATTTTTCTTTTGAATTTTTTTTTTTTTTTTTTATCATTAAAAAGGTCAAACAGATTTCTAATAAAAATACATTTCTTTAATACTATAAATCGAAACTCGAGGTGTGACATTTCGTGAGTGAGCTTTAGAACATTTAAAATAAAAATTTTCAGCCTAATTATTTACTTACTTATTAACTAATTGTTAAAATCAAAATTGTATTATTATTATTTATACAGGGGTGATTGTGACTTAAAGGTAAAAACCCTGAAAATTAGAACCTCAAATTAGAAAAAAACAAAAATATCAAATAATACTCAAACTATTTAGGCCAGAAGCTCTCAATCTTTTTACATTTCCTTCCCATATCACCTGGATAACAAATGAACAACCAAAAAAAGCAAAAAATAACTTTATAGGAAATATGAAAATGCAGATGGGTTAGAGTAAAAACCCTGAACACAAACACCCCTGTTTATATTATTAATTTTTAATACATTAAAATATTTATAATTCCCATTTTTATACGAAGGTATTGCAAAATTGCAGTCAGCAAAAAATCACTAATTTTGAAAAGCTTCACATTCGATAATAAATTTCTATAGTTCCTGAAAGTCTCAATCAATATAATTCGTAATTAAATTTTATAAAATATAATTCTTAAAAAAAAAATCACAAGCTTTTTTTTTATTACTGAAGTTAAAAATTCAAATCAACTTACTTTTATTACTTATTTTGGAATAAATTACATCATACATTACAAATTACAAAAAGACATAATGATTATCAGTTTGTAGAGCTCAATATAGGGAATTAAAACTAGTAAAAAGGCGAATAATACGGTGCCCTTAAAGAAGAAAAAAATATATGAACTCTCACCATATTAAAAACTCATACTAAATATTATGTAATTGATTTCCAAGTAAAGAAAAACTAGATATTTGTATATCAGAATAATCATATTTTTAAGATGGCTCTATTGTTTAAGTTAATTTATTTTTTATAATGTCCATTTCAGTACTGAAAAAATGTTATTTAATTAAATAAAATATTAATAAAGAATAATTAACTACCTAACAAACACAAAAACTGGAGTCTCTTATTTTCAGGTTACTAGAACACGGGGGGAAAATGCATATGTAATTCGACGATCTCAGCAAAGCAAAGACGTTTTGAATAAATGAATATGAATACATGTAGGCAAAACTTTATCAGTATCGGTTTTTATTTGACGACTGCACATGCGTAACGCAAAACCGAAGTGACGGCCTGAAAGTTGCTGTTTAAAAACCGATGTTGGCTTTTGCCGAATAATGGATTTAACATTCTACAAGTGCGCTTGCGCAATACTAAATCGAAACGGCATTTCAATAAACATTTCGCTCTTGAACTCTCCTCGGTTTTAGAGCCGAGTGAGATTGGGTATAGCACATCTGCGCATGCTTTAACTAAACCGATATAGCCCTTGAATGAATACAAATCTGGCATTATTCCAGCATTTAATATCGGTTTAGCATAGAATCAAATGCTCGCATTTTTTTATGTTTCTGCATCGATATATCTCAAAAGATAAAATATTTAAATCGAATAAACGATATTAGCATTGAATCGATATTTTGTGTTACATCGATATAAAGCCCAGTCCTAGTCCTAACTTAATGAGAGCCCCTTCTCCCTCCCCCCCCCCCAAAAAAAAAAAAATGTTAAAACCAAGGATTTTTTTACTTGTTTGTTTTTATGTTAAAGGATGACTATTTTGAGCATAATGTGAACAATTAAGGAGTTATAAGTGCATGGCACTTGGTTCTGAAGGTCACACATCTGCTTAACTACAGAGCTTGGAACAGATATGAATGGATACAGGATGGTTCTAATTAAAAAAAGAAAGCAATACTTGATTGGGGTGGAAGGTGTCACACCCAGCCAATGTCCAATGAGTATACAGCTGTGTGCATCTAGCCCTAACTTGACAGCTAAAAATTTAAGGATAAAGTGCAAAATATAAAAAGGAAAAACTAAACAAAATAAGAAATAAAAAGAAATCAGTGTATTTTTATGAAAAAAATAAAAAGGAACCCATTGATTACAAAGGTTCAGCAGACTGTTCTTCAAGGACTTTCTGAAGAATAACAATTTTAGAGACAATATCTTGACAATTTTTCATATAATTATGGGCTAATTTTTATTTTGAAAAATGTTCCAAAAGTTTTTTAGCATTTCATTCCTTAGTAATATTATTTAATAATTAATGGAGAAATTGTTGGAGTTTTTAGGAATGCTTGGGATAGGAGGGTTGGGGACTTGGACAGTTTTGGTTATGTACATTTTTCTTCTCTATTTTCTGGAAAAGGTGGACAGCCATGAAAGCTAGTTAGGTGGTTCCCTCTGTGATTAGAGCAGTTTGGGTTTTCAATTTTATCTTTGCTGAGTTTTCAATCTCTGGTTCTGTGGTTACCTTAGCACAGGGATGATTATGTGTTTCCCTGATTTTGGGAATTTTTGCATAATATATTTCCTGATTTTAGGATTTTTTTCAATTATTTTTCAGTGACTGTTAAAAGAAAACAATTGTATAAGGAAAATTTTAGTACATCTTTGTAATTTACTGGTAATTTTTTAGATTTACAAGCACTTTACATGCATTTTATTGGTTACAATCATTCGAAAAAAAAATTTTGATTACACTCTAGACTATTTTTCTTTTCGTGTAATTTCAGGGTTTTTAAAATAGTCACAATCAGTCCTGTACGAGCGTCTGACACATCTCACATTCATTCACTGAACAATAGTAAAATGGGCTCCTGAAGTATTATAAAGTATGAGAAGGGCTCCAGCACTTCTCAACTTGTATCCTAAAACATATAAATTTGTCTAATTAAAATATCTGTTTACTGTGTTTGTATCGCTGGCATATTCACGGGGAGGAGGAGGGGTAAGGGGGTAATTATTTTACTATCCAAATAAGAAAGGATTTTAGTTTAGAGATTCATGATCATTATTGTTAAATTTCAATAATTAATTTTTTATATTTAGTACTAAGCTGGTTCGAGACCACTGAAGATTTTAAATGTAGCAAAATTTCATTTGGCGGCACCTGCGGTGCACTGATCTTTGTGTCAGATTCTTACAGTGAGCTCTCTAATTGTGTAAACACCCAGTGGCAGATTTAAGGGGGGGCTAGGGGGCTGAAGCCCCCCCCCCAAAAGTATTGACATTCACAATTGACTATTACAGTTGTAAACTTTTCTTTGATCTCGAATAACACCTTGAACAATCTTAGCCCCCCCCAAAAGGTAAGTTCTGGATCCGCCACTGTAAACACCCTATTATTTGGTGCCTTTGATTTGTTTTTTAAACAAGTTTGATTATAGCAAGCATTCACAGGCTGGCTACGTCTAACTCTTGAAAATCTCATCTGCTTGAAACTCTTGTTCTTGAAATTTCACTTCAATTTTTCACAATCATTATTTTATAATTACACTTCGACAAAATCATTTTCTTTAATAATAAACAGACCAATTCTTTCTACAAAAAACTGCAACAGTAAAAATAATTTATTCACTATTACTAAAAATAAATAAATAAATAAATAAATAAAATAGAAAAACAAAAATAAAATAATAGCTTAATTATTTCTTTAATAAGAAAAGCTTAAAAAACACACAAAGTGTTGTTGACTTATCATCATTACCCTAGGGATCACTTAAATTTTCAAATTGAACGTAGTCGAATAATGTTATAAAACGCCATTCTTCTGAATGGCTTAAAGCGAGTTTTCTAGACTCTTTGAAATATAAAGATTGCAGGCTATTTCATTTAATCAAAATAATTATTTAATAATTTCTAATCATTTTAATTTCAAAGTAATAATCTTCAACCTGATATTTTAATATTCTTCTTACCTGTAAAATTGTTCGATGTTAAAAAATGAAGACTAATAACGGGCACTTGTTTTTCTAGAAATAATAGCTTCTTCTTTAAGATGAGAAAATATATACAGTTTATTAAATAAAATATTTACATGATGAAAATAACACTATTTACAAAAAAGTATTCCCTTCGTGCACATCAAACATCCATTTCATTCTATTTTTAACAATACTATTTCTAAAATTACACTTTGAGAAAAATGGATTTATAATAAAACTAATCTAATCTATCAGCTACTATTTCTATTTCTTTAACCGTAGCTCTATGAATAATAAAATTAGGCCAAAAAGGCCCCGAGAGCATTCTATTTCATTGTGTTGCTCTCTTCACTAAAGACAAACTAAAACCAAAACTAATGTCCCGCAAGAGTAAACAAAAAATGTTCTTCGAATCTCATCTCAGCGGGACCTCTGGCGCCCTCTAGTGAGGCAAAGGTATATCAATACCTAACATCCTCCCACCTTTAATTTTTTAGGTGAGAGATAAAAAATTAAACAATTAATTAAGAAAATTTAAACTTATAAAACTATATACTAAAAAAATTAAAGCTATAAACTACAAATAGTAAAAATTAAAGTTACACACTAATGAAAATAAATAAAAATAAAATATTTTAAAGTTCAATGCAATTTTAAAACAATTGTGATTGTCTTTAGAAAAGTTTTTTATAGTTTTTGACCACTTTCAGTTTCTCTTTTGCTGCTTGTATCACTGGATCCTCAGCATCTGATATCTCTAAGGGATACAGTTTTTGAAGTGGTCTAATCAATGTCCCAGAATGCATTTTCACTTCCACAACCCTGGCACGGCCATCTCGGCTGGGAAAAATTTTCACTACTCTTCCTATTGGCCACTGTAGTCTTTTCACACTGTTGATTTCTACTAGCACAATGTCGCCTTGTTTAACAGGTTTACATATCTCTCTACTTCGTTGTACCAACTGCGCTAGATACTCTTTCCGAAATCTACTTTGTAGTTGCTTTCGAACACTTTGTCAGTGCTTGTATCGTGCTCTCAGTTTTTTGGCATCAATGGCATCCAGATCTGGTACACCAATTTCTTGAATGTCTTGCATAAAACAGGAAGGTGTCAAAGGAATGAACTTGTCTGGTTCTTCTGATAGGTATGTTAAAGGTCGACTGTTCATTATGGCTTCAACTTCGCACAAGATAGTAGAGAGATCTTCAAAATTGAGGGAAGATTTTCCAAGAGTTCTCAGTAGGAGGTTTTTTACACTTCTAATGAGATGCTCCCACCATCCGCCCCACCAAGCAGCGGTTGGGGGGATGAACTTCCATTTTATTGGAGCTATGTCATCCATCTTTTGAATTTGATTCCAGTTAAGAGATTTAAAGAGATTGTTTGCACCGCGAAAGTTAGTTCCATTGTCACTGTAGATTGTCGAAATTCTTCCTCTTCGGGCTACAAATCTTCTTAGCGCTTGTATGAATCCCTCTGTTGAAAGATTCGTCACTAATTCCAAGTGTATGGCTCGATATACTGCACAGGTAAAAATGACTATCCATACTTTGGACTTATTTTTCAGGTAAAGAGGACCACATAAGTCGATGCCAACAACTTCAAAAACTTTTGAGTCTCTGACTCTGTCAAAAGGCAAATGGATCGGAGGAGTAACAAATGGTTTGGAAGAAAAAATTTTACACTTTGTGCATTTTATCAATTCACTTCTGATGTTATGCTTTGCAGAAATAATCCAGTAATGTTCACGTAAGATCGAACCAACTGTCTGAAGTCCAGCATGGCAATTCTTCAAGTGGCAGTCTCTAATTAGGCACCTTACAACATGATGTTTTGATGGCAACAATATAGGATACTTGAAAGAAAAAGTGTCTTCTCGATCTAACAACTTTGTTTTGACTCTTAGAATATTGTCTTGATCTTTCATAACAACAAGTCCTTTTATTGTTTCTCACACATCACCAAAACTTTCTAACTGTATGCGTGACCAGAGAAATTTTTCCACCTCTTCCTTTTCTTCTGCTGAAAGTTCAGCTGGGAAAATATGATTTTTATTTCTACATTTTGTTGCAAATCTTCTTATCCAACAAATAATATTTACAAGTTTACAAAATTTCGAAGTTCTTTCATAATTCATAAATGGATCTACATTTGGACTCGAAAATAATGACACTGCAGTTTTCTTTCTCTCCGACATAACTAAGACTTCATTAGGGACAATCTTCGGTTGGGGCCAGTTACTTTTTTCATCTTCTAGCCATTTAGGTCCCTCCCACCATCCCGATTCAAGAAGGTATTTAGGACTACAACCACGGGAAGGCAGGTCTGCCGGATTTTGACTTCCTGGAACTAAGTACCACTGGTTAGGGTTCGTAAGTTGGCATATTTCTCTGATTCTGTTGCCCACAAAGGTACCCCACTGGTCATTTCTTTTAATCCAGGCCAAAACTGTCGAAGAATCAGTCCAAAAGTAAGTTGTAGGGATGTCCAAAGCTTCTATGACATACTTTGATAGTCTGGATCCCAAAACACAAGCAAGCAGCTCAAGACGAGGAATCGTTAGAGCCTTTTTTGGAGCCAACCGTGATTTTGCTCCCAAAAATTGAATTGAAACTCCTTTTTCTTCTTCGCACTATAGAAAAATTACTGTTGCATAGGCACTTTGACTTGCATCGCAGAAAAGATGTAGGGTCCAATCTTCTTTATTTCCATAACCTATTCTTCTCGGGATCTTCAATTCTGTTAGCTGTTTTAATTCGCTGTACCATTTCTGAAAGTCTCTTTGAATTTTCTCTGGAAGCGGAGTGTCCCATGCTGATTTGCTGGACCAAGATTCTTGAATTATTATCTTGGTTGGTAACAACGCTGGAGCTAGAAAACCGATGGGATCGAAAGTTCCTTGAGTTATGGATAGAATTTGACGTTTTGATGGATTCACTATTTCTAAGTCAAATTTATTGCAGACCATCAAGCTATCATCTGTTCTGTGCCATTTAATTCCTAAAACTGGAGTTGGAGTTGAGAAGTCTTCCTTTTCATTTTCTAAAGACAACTTTTCTATTTCTTTTACAGGACCGAATTGCCACAATCTTAGGTCCATTTTAGCTTCAGCCCTGATTTCTGTTGCCTTAGATTTAAATTCTTCCAATTCGGACGTGTTGTTTACAGATGTGACGTTTCTGGTGAGTTGTCTAAGAAACATATCGTGGGCTTGCTTTTCTTCTCTTTTGGACAAGATTTGTGCAGGGTCGTTGATTCCTATCGTTTCGAGTCACCTCAAGTCTGGAACATTCCAATCTTTTATGTACAGATTTGTCATTAATACCACTGTACCACTATTCAAACAACCCTGAGATGGAAGCCCTGTTTTTCCACAAACTGTCCACCCAAGTTTGGTTTCTATCGCTGTGAGTCCATTTTCTAACTGCTTGACTCGACCCGTTAACAGTTGACTGTAAACGTCACTCCCGATCAGGATTTCTATTTCCGTACTACCAGGGCCGATATCGGACAACCACAGCTTATTTTTCTTGAGTTCTCTGCACAGATTTCCCTTTGGAATTCGAGGAATTTCACCACAAATTTTCTCTTGGTCTAAAAGATCGAGCTGATGTATGGAACTGACCCAATTATTCGATGCACCCACTGTAACTCTAAATTTATTATGCTGTTTAGCTTCTATCTGTGTACCCCCAAAAACTGTATGGGCAATTACTTCTGTTCCAATGGGTTTGAGCTTGAGCTCTTTCGCAGTTTTCTTTAATATGTAACTTTTCTGGGAACCACAGTCCATAAGACAACGCACCTTTTTTTGGCCTTTTTCTCCTTTTATATTTATTTCTAACGTCATAAGGGCTATTTCCTGGGAGCATTGTTTGGCGACAGTGTTCTGTATTACTTTGGGAGGTTTGCTTCTACTATTTTCACCCCCCTTTCCTTATCTCTGGACAAAATAACTCCGTGTGTGGTTTCGAACAAACGTGACACTTAATAAAAACCTTGCACATTTTTGCCCGGTGTCCAAAACGTAAACATTTCAAACAGCAATTTTTTTCTTTTACTTTATTTTTCTTTTCGTCAAGGGAGAGCGATCTGGCTGTTATGCAGTCTTTACTCTCATGCGTTTTTCCGCAAAATATACAGCTTAATTCTTTTGCAGCGAATAAACCTGTAGCAGTGGGGACCCTGTTATCTCTCTTGTGGAATTTATTTTTAACATTTTCCCTGGGTGAATTAATTTCAAAACCCGACCTGGCTAATTGTAACCTTTCTTCACCTGCCACTTCCCTTTTCAAAAAATTCAGCAATAGTGACAAGTTCAATTTCTGTGTGGTTTCCTTATCATCTAACTCAGTAGAATCTTCTCTGGCCCCAAGTCTTTGAAACGTTCTAATAATATCTTCGGGTAAACAGGATTCTACCATTGGGTACAGCCACGCAGAGTTCTGATCAATGTTTACACCCATGCTTTCCAGCGATCTCAAGTGTGCTTCTATCTTGGTCACTAAATTACACAAATTTTTGCTATTTCCCCTAGTCTGTACATTAGCTGTAATTAATTTCAAAAATTCCCGAACATATACTTCGATTAAGATATCTTTATCCCCATAGCGTTCTTCAAAAGCCTTTACTGCCTTTAAATAATTTTCTGATGTTACTGGGTAATTTTCGAGTAATTCTCTGGCTCGAGTTCCTGGTTCTACGCACTGTAAAAGGTACTGAAATTTGTCAGTGTTGTCTAATTCCTCATCTTCATGAATTTTCTTAAATTGGGCCCAAAAGGGCAAATAATTTTTCAATTTTGAATCAAATTTTCAAATTTCTTGATAACTAATTTTGGTAATTTATATCGCTTTGTTTTCAAGTTTGTTTCGCTTTCTATTTTATTTTGGCTTGTGTAATTAAAATTTACACTTGAATTTAACTTTTCATTAATTAGTCTTTTAACTGTGATAAGTTCATCGCAGTATGCTTCGCTTTCTTCCGCTTCTTTTACAATCAAAGCTTCATCGCATTTACTATCTTCCGACATAATGTCTAATATTTCATTATCAAATGTCTTTAATTCTGTCATTAAACCCTCTAATTTATTTAAATTATCTAAAATTATACCCCTCTCAAGATCTTTTTTCTCTAGTTCTGTTTTTAAAATATTTAAAGTTTTAGTAAAGGAAGATTGTAATGGCGTTCTTCGCTTTTTTATTTTTTCCATTTCTGATTTTTAAACAAAAACAGAACAGTTTTATGTTAATTAACCAATTTTTCTTTATTTATGCCTTTTATTTAAATGTAAAAACCTTCTCTCTTCTATTTACCAAGAAGATTTTATTCTAAGAACAACTTGTAAAAAATTCTATTTTGAGAGCCATTTTCTTTTTATAAAATGTAAACAAAAGAAAATAACCATTTATTATTTTTTATTTTACTCTTATAGCAATATTTATTTCCAACTGAATAATAATTTTTATTTATTTATTAACTGTAAAAATTTATTGAATTAAACAATCACAAAATGTAATCCAAGAATAAATTAAAATCGAAGCTTCTATCACTTGCATATTTTGTTTTCATTCATAAATTCTAAAATAATACTTTATTTCATTATCATTGCGAAAAAAGAAATAAAACAATAAACATTCACTGCAATCAGATTTTGACATCATCTAATATTTAACCATGAAAAAATACCTTTTATTATTTTCTTCATCAAATGACGCTTCTTTTTCCAGGTCAACTCAATACTCAATTGCTTCTTTATTCTATTTTTATTTATTTCAATCATAAAAAACAGCTATCTTATTTTGACCTTGATAAATTTACGTTTTAAATGTACAAATAATACAACAAATAAGAAATGTTTTATTTCAATCAATCAGTCACTTTTAATTTTATTTACTTTGAAAAAAGGAATATTCTAAATAGTTTTCAATCTAAGATTTCTTTTGAAAAACATTTCATATAATAATAATATAATCTTTAAACCATTTTTTTGTTTCAAATGAAAATAATTCTTTACCTTTCAGTTAATATAAACAATATCAATATAAACAATATTTCCTGCATTTAATATAAACAATAAGTCTTGTCAACGGACGCCATAAAATATGTTATAAAACACCATTCTTCTGAATGGCTTAAAGCGAGTCTTCTAGACTCTTTGAAATATAAAGATTGCAGGCTATTTAATTTAATCAAAATAATTATTTAATAATTTCTAATCATTTTAATTTCAAAGTAATAATCTTCAAACTGATATTTTAATATTCTTCTTACCTGTAAAATTCTTCGACGTTAAAAAATGAAGACTAATAACGGACACTTGTTTTTCTAGAAATAATAGCTTCTTCTTTAAGATGAGAAAATATATACAGTTTATTAAATAAAATATTTACATGATGAAAATAACACTATTTACAAAAAGGTATTCCTTTCGTGCACATCGAACATCCATTTCATTCTATTTTTAGCAATACTATTTCTAAAATTATACTTTGAGAAAAATGGATTTATAATAAAACTAATCTAATCTATCGGCTACTTTTTCTATTTCTTTAACCGTAGCTCTATGAATAATAAAATTAGGCCAAAAAGGCCTCGAGAGCATTCTATTTCATTGTGTTGCTCTCTTCACTAAAGACAAACTAAAACCAAAACTAATGTCCTGCGAGAGTAAACAAAAAATGTTCTTCGAATCTCATCTCAACGGGACCTCTGGCGCCCTCTAGTGAGGCAAAAGTATATCAATACCTAACAAATAACGTAGTAAATAGCTGAAAGAGCTCTCATTGACATTCAGTTGAACATTGACCTTTATTTCATAAGTTCTTTCAATAGACCTGAAAAAATCCACATTTTTCTGTGATGATTAGAAAATTAAATATCATTAATTGACCATGTAAAAATTGCATATTTCTACAAATAATCATAAATTAATTTAGATGACAGGAAAATGATTCCACTTTTTAGAAACAGCTCGCAAAAATATGACATAATAGCTTTGAAAAAAACATGAATTTTTTCAATAAGTGGTAAACATTATTTATTTATTTAGTAATGACAAGCTAGTTTCACATTTCGATAATCTGTTGCAAAAAATTGCATTTTGTCAATAACAGATTTAAAACATACAAAATTCATCAATTGACTATGGAAAAATGTTCTTTTCTATTCTCTTAAATAAAAATTTGGATTCGAAAACTGACATTTAACAAAAATGGAATATCTTAAAACCATTCATAAAATGAACTAAATTGAATAGAAATAATATAGAAAATTGAAAACTATCTGATTGCTATATCGTAAGTACTCTTTGTCATATGACAGTTTTAAAAGAAGAGTTTCCTTTGTTGTTTTGATTAGAAGACAAGAGATTGCAAATGTATTTAATTAAATATCTGACTTTCTAAAACTGAAGTTTTTACTGAATCAAAAGATTTTTTATGAATTCGTGATAACCATTTATATCTGTTTTGGAATTTTTCTTAAAATTGGTCAGGGGAAAAAAAATGCTCCACTTTTATAACTACATAAAATCTATGAACCTCCTAGACCTGACTTTTCTCTTCGATACTGTCTTATGAGACAGATGTTTGCAGATGGGAAAATAATTGGCCTGAAAAATATATTTAATTAGACATTAATTTTCTAAAATATTTTCTTTTTAACTGTATTAAAATATTTTTGGAACTGTAAACTCATAATCCCCATTTACAGCCGAGTTTTCCAATTTTTGTCAAAGTGTGTGATTTTGTAGGCTATATTTTATTCCAGTCCAGTAACCACGTCATTCAGACACGACTGGATTACCCCTCCCATGATTTGTGTCTGGATTATGCCCCTGGTTTGTATTGGCTAGATGGATTTAGAATAGGGACAATAGACGTTTAATTTTTAAAACATCAAAATTAAGAAGAATGAGCACATTCTCAATATCTAATTCAGTAGTATCTAAGGAAAGACCCTAAATAGGGTAATTTAGGGGGCAAGGGGTCTAAGCTTTGGTTTCTTTAAGAATATAAGAAAATTTGTTTAATAATTATTTGTATAGCAAAAAAACCTAAATGACATCAGACATTTTTTATAAAAAATGTTTAAAAACTTGATGTAAAGTAACAAACAAAAGTAGGAAAATTGTCTCCTCTTCCTGGTTAAATGCTTTATCACTGGACCAAAAAAATATTGGAATTTAATTTCTGTTAGTGAATGTAACTTCTTGCCTCTAATCCATTGATCAAAGGATTATAACAAGCCTAAAACACTTCTACAGACATCCAATGATTTTTTTTTTCAATGAAAGATAGAAATGGACTTTCCAATGAAAATGTTATACCAGTAACCTATTCAAAAGAATGATTTGAAACTAAAAAACAGCAAAGAAGATTGAGAGACAAAAAATCTTCATATATTTGAACAGAATTTTAAGACTTGCAACTGACAAGATTTGTTTACACCAGATATCGCACTGAATAATTGACTGCAGTATAAATGAAAAATTTTCAAGAAGTATGATTTTATCAGAAGCTGAGATAGTGATAACAAATGAACCCATATTATCTATTGTGTAAGGAATAGAGTAAAAAATACATAATTATGTTTTTCTTTTATAATTTTTCATGCTTAACATTATTCACAAATCTTTTTTTTATCCCGTTACAATTTGCTACAAAAATGGATTAATTTTACTGTTCTTCAACAGTAAATTACTAATAGAAATTTTCAAATCAAATTTTTTTCAGCTAATTCATTGGCTTTGCTAGCCATTTTAAGTTGATGTAATCACTTTATCACTGTTGACTGGTTAATTCTAAGAGTACCTGTCATTTCTCAAATTGTTATTTGAATTAGAGCCCATAAATCTTTGTCATGATGTCAGTTTTTTGTCCTAGATGTGATACATTGCTAAGATTGAAGTTATTTTCACAAAACTTTCAAAATTATTTATATAATCAATCATACACTACAATACAGAATATATCTTTTGCTGTATCTTAGAAGCATTTAAAAATGCATGTCACATAAGTTTTTAATGTTAACAAAACTTAAAACAATTATTGAAGCATATATTTCTTCAATCAATTACCTGTTGAAATTCCTTCTCTCAAATAGCATGAATATTTACATGTACAAAAAATATATGTATATATATCAGTGGCGTAGTATGATATTTGAATCTGGGCATGCTCCGAAGCCAACTATAAAAAGGCTTTGCTCACTTCGCTGATCACTATATTTAAATGAATTTTTTAAGAAATTGAATCACTTCTTTTTATATCACTTTATTATATGAAAAGTAAAAAAAAAAAATCTATTTAAATTGCTCAAAATTTGGCTTTAGGTTCCCACTGCCTTCGGCTGTGTTTTCCTTAACTGCACTGTTTAATCTGGAACCTCAGTGCTTGTGGTAGTGTCTTAACTAAGCACTTCAATAGTGCTTACCAGACCATATACATACTTGCCAACCATCTCATTAATAACCATACAATTGTTAGTGCCCCCTAAAAAAACACACTTTTTCTCACACCACTATATTTTTAGAGTAATTCTTTCCAAATGTTGTTATGATTAAATAAGACTAAAATTACTCTAAAAAGTTATTGGTGTCAAGAAAAAGGCACGTGCTAAAAATTGTATGGCTCTTAATAAGATGGTTGGCAAGTATGCATATATAACCACTGTTAAAAATTTTAATTGGTAAACATTTTATTAAAATTAAAAACTTAACAATTTTAAATCTTTACATAATATTAGCATTTGATTCTGATAGTAACAACAAATTAAAAATGAGAAGCATTTTACTTTCAAAAGGAGGTAATTATGCTTCCACATAAACAAACGCTTTTGAAAAGGCAACTATTAAAATGAAATATCAAATTTTGTTTAATTAAAAAAAAAAAAAAAAAAAAAGAAATTGAGAAAATGTTTCTTATTCAAAAAATAACAAGTTAAAAAAAAAAAAAAAAAAAAAAAAAAAAAAAAAACAGAAGCAGTACTTCTATGTTAAAATCACAATTATATATAAACTACATTTAATCACATGGCTTAATGCAAAAGAATGAAAAATAAATAGTATAGTAACTGTTGCTAAGGGATGCAGATGGTTAAAATGAAAAATCATGCATTTTGAATAAAATTTAAGAAAATAAAACAATAAAACTAATGAAAAATTTAAATAAATAAATAAAGTTATCCAGATTAAAAAAAAAAAAAAAAAAAAAAAAGCACACCAGCAAGGTCTTGGAGTCTTTCAAGTTTTGTAGCTCTACAATCAATGGCCTAAGCTTCAGAGTGCATGCAAGCACACACCCACGCATACACATTCAGACACTTTTTGTTCCTGTAATATAATAAACATAATACGTCACATGCTTTTATTGTATCAAATACTTAGATTTAAAAAAAAAAAAAAAAAAGTAGTAATTTTCATGTCACATAAAATACTTTTTGGATGTTATCCAAATTTTATTTTGCAATTAATCACCATTTAAAAAAGAAAAAAAAAAAAAAAGTTTTTTTAATTACATCGTAAAATGAAATAGTACATTTTGATTTATCTTTTTTTTTTTTTTTTTTTTTTTTTTTTTTTTAACTGACAATAATATTTTTAGTTGGAGAAACCAGTTCTCTGTAGAGTGCATACAAACATTTCTACTGAAGATAAGAAAATCACTAATAGTTTAAGAATACCAAAAACACTAAGACATGCTATCTAAAAATAGCATGATTTGGACCCTTTAAACTGTGGAAACCATCTTATACTTTATGTGAGAGAAAGTTTGAGGGAACATTAGCACATTGAATATTCCCTCAAAAAGCAAATCCATATACCAGGGTAGACTTTACAAGAGTAGCATGACCTATGCATTAACTGGTCAGCAATCGTCTCCTAAACAAAGTAACAGAGAGCGATGAAACAGTGACATGTTACAATAAAAAAAAAAAGGCCCTCTGATTTTTCCTGGAATTATGTAACAGAAGAAATTTCCTTTCAGTACAGTTTTCAAAAATTGGATGATGGATAATAGATATATGAAAGTGAGTGATTAACGGAGGTAGTTGAATTAATTTATTTTAAACAAAATATGCTTGAAATTTACGGTTTTTCATGAGTATGTGGCACATGCCTAGCCTATACCCAGAGAATTCACCACTGATATATATATATATATATCATCAGATATATATAGATATTAATGTAATACAATCTAGCACCAAAAATAAGATTATTTTTTGCAATAACCCAATAAAATATTATTTGAATAGTTTTATTATAATTATTTGAATAGTTTTATTATAAATTAATTTAACTCTATGCAGAAATTTCAATAACTATGTTGTTGCAACATATGCATTTAAATTGTATCAAAAAATAAATAGTTTATCCTTATTTGTCTTATTTACTTGTACATACTTCATACATCATTGCTAAGTATTAAATGTTTGTATTCTGTATCTTTTAGACTAAGAAAATTTAACATACAAGGTGATTCTGAATACATGGTCAAAATATAAGGGGGTAATAAAACACATCAAAACATATGCATCATATATTGCTTTGACTTAATCCAAGCAGAGTGGCACAAGAAACATGGAAATGCAAAAATGCTCACTGAGTATGCCAAATGACACTCAAATTATTTAAACCAGAAGTACTCAATCTTTTTTTGTATATCAGAAAATCAATAGAAATATATACAGTGGGTGTTTCAATTATTAGATTTTTTTTTAATATTATTTGATTATCTAAAAAAAAAACACTAGATAAAATGACCTGAAACTTCATATATGCAAAGAACATTTAAAAACTCATATTTTCCATTATCGATTTAGTCCAGAGTGCAATTATGGGACCAACACAAATTAAAGAAGAGTGAAAATACTTTGGATCGCCCTGTATCACAAAAAGCTATAAATGACTTGTAACTTTAATACATTGTTGCACATACTATGTACAATATTGGTATGTTTTGGTGCAGGAATTGCACAAATATTTAGGCAGATATAATTTCCTTTTTTCAAAAATTACTAAATTTTTTTTACAAGTTTTTTGCTTATAACTAGAACAGATTTCCATAAAAATTTACAAAACTTGCTGAAAAATTGACAAAACATTAGAGAAACATTATTCTGAAACATAAAATTCACATGTGTAATATCATTGAGATATGAGCATTTTTAGTAAACATTATTTTACTGTGCACATGCAAAATATAACTTTTTTTTTGCATAGGTTGAAAGTTAATATATTGTGCAACTTTTGTCAAATTTCATTTGAATAGAGTAAAAATTAAGCAAATTGTCGGCAAAAGAACCTTGTTTTTAGGTATTTTTCAGAGTTGAAATTTCATAAGAGATTTTATATATGCTGTGTATTTAATTTGAAGACCAATTATTTCAATCTCATTGTAAAAAATCTTTTTTGTGAAAAACCCCTTATGAACTCACAAATCTTAGTAAATAAATAAAAATATGTTAAACTTATTAGCCTATAACTGGTTTTTCACAAAAAAGAACTTTTGCAATATGGTTGAAATAATTGGATCTTCAAATTAAATATGCAGCATGTGAAAAACCCCTATGAAATTTCAACTCTGGAAAATACCTAAAATCGAGCTTGTTCTTATGCTGACCATTTGCTTAATTTTTACTCTATTCAAATAAGCTTTCGACAAAAGGCGCTCAATGTATCTAGCTTTTAAACCTATGCAATAAAAAAATTTCTAACTTTCACACATGCACAGTAAAATAATATTTATTAAAAATGCTCATATCTCAACGAATATTACATGTGTAAATTTTATGTTTCGTCAAATTTTCAGTAAGTTTTATAAAATTTTATGGAAATTCATTCTAGTTATAAGCAAAAAAACCTGTCAAAAAATTTAGTAATAAAAAAAAAAAAAAAATTATATCTGCTTAAATAATTACACATTTCCTGCACCAAATTATGCATATATTGTACATGGTATGTGCAACAATATATTAAAGTTAAAAGTCATTTGTAGCATTTGTCATACAGGGTGATCCAAAGTATTTTTGCTCTTCTTCAGTTTGTGGTTGGTCCCCTAACTGCACTCTGGACTGAATCGATAATGGAAAACATGAGTTAATGTTCTTTGCATGTATGAAATTTCAGGCCATTTCGTCAAGTACTTTTTTAGATAAATGAAAAAATGTCAAAATAAAAAAAAAATTCTAATAATTTGAACACCCACTGTAGTTTGTTTATATATCACCTGGATGGCAAGTGAAACAACCAACAATGAAAACAAAAGTTAACCTTTTAGAAAATAAGAAAATACAAATAGATCAAAAACACTGAAATAAGGGGAGCACCTGAACGCAACCACTCTTGTGCTCTGTTGTGTTGGAACCATACATATGCTTTTAACACAGGTTCTAATACTGACATAGGTTCTAATAACTTTGGTAAGATTTCTAACACAACAGGTATTATAACCCTTTCAGTTTTGACCATGAGTTTGAAATCACCCTATGTATGTATATATATGTATAAATACACACACACACTAAACGACAAAAAAAAAAAAAAAAAAAAAAAAGCCGCACTGCAGAAAAAATGACTTACACCTTTTTTATTTGTAATAACTTTAAAATTAAACAAATAAAACTGTCATGTTTGCATAATATTAAAGGGGTGAAATGATACCTATTTACATTTTCGATTTAATAATTCCCTTTATTACACTCTACAAAGTACATTATAAAAATCTACATAAAACTTTCTTTTTAAACATAATGCAATAACCGTACATTTTGTATTCTATTATGATTTATTATATGAAATAAATTATATTTTAATATATGAAATAAAACTATTTACTTAAATTATCAAAATGCAAGAAGCATAATATTACAAACATTTAAAATCACCTTACTTTACTTCTTGAGTTCACCTGAGCACTTGCAGGAGCCCCCCCCCCCCCCCATTCATCAGAGGCAGCTTTGTGGCTGCTTGCTTTGTGATGATCTGACAAGAACAGATCATCACAAAGCAACAAGCAAGCTGCCACGAAGCTGCCTCTGATGAAGAGGGGAAAGGGGGGGGGGGGGCTCCTGCAAATGCTCAGGCGAACTCAAGAAGTAAAGTAAGGTGATTTTAAATGTTGATAAAACTATTTATTTGTTAGATCTAAGCAATTTTTTAATACAAATATGCATTCTGCATTGGGAACCACCATTTCCACCTTTATATGGAATTACTGCTTTAATGCATAGTGGCCATAGTATTATACCGTTTTTTGATATAAATCTCAAAAATTTCACTGTGCTAAATATTGCAAATAATTTTTCTAGTTCTTGCAAAGTTGTTGGCTGCAAATTTCGAATCCTCCTCTCTCCCCGCACCTTTTTATGAATTATGACTAAACATTTTTGAGCGAATTGAGATTAGGACTGTTTCCATCTAATAAAGAAGAAGTTCTACGATATTCTTTGTGGGATTTAACTTAGAGTGAAAAAAGATATTATTACTTACAGAATTGTAGGTTCTCATCGGAATGTATAGATAATTTTAACAATTTGATTCAAATTGGCGTACCACAGGTGCCATACAGCAAGGTGTATTATCTTGCAATGCTGTTTGAAGAAAAGTTGGAAATACCTCCAAAATAGTCTGTCAGGCACCACTTTTATAATCACCATGTTTTATTTTGAGTTAATTGATCCCTTGAGCATGAAAATTTATTTGATTCTTTGAAAAAGTAAGCACCTCCGTACCATAATGTACGGAGAATGTGTCACTGTTTTAAGAGAGTAGTTTTCATTAAGTCAGTCCCATTTTTACCGTCCTAGTAGTTTTCTTCATCAGCTCGAAATAAATTAAACTTGACTCATCAGAGAAGCTCAGTTCAGCCCGATAATTAACTGCTAATTTTTAAAAATTTTTGGTCAACTGATGTCTTTTTTTTTTTTTTTTTTTTTTTTTTTAAATATTTGCCCTTAATGGCTTTTTTTTTTTTTTTAAGAAGATCTAATTTTTAATCTGCCTTGTTTAATTTCCTTCAGGACTATTTTTGAAGAAAGTATTTTGCTATATACTTTCATTTAATCTTTTTAAAGTTCTGAACATGATAAAAATCGATTTTTGTAGCATTTGCTTTTTAACTTGTGGTTATCTTGCTTAGATGAGCAATGTGGCTGCCTAAAGCCAAATTTCCTGTTTAAACAGCCAAAAAATTTTATATTTTGCTAAAAACCATTTTACCAATATTTTGTTAACGTTTAATTATTTTGGCATTTCATGTATTAAAAAAAAAAATTGATTTTCATTCAAAAATTAATACTTTATGCATCGTCAACTGGCTTATTCTTACCATTTTTGAAATAATATTACAGTTTTTCTGACAGTTGCATTTAGCTTTTAACCCTAGACTCAATGCTTAAGTGTATGTGGAGGACAACATAATAAAATTTGTACCAAAATTTGCTTTTTGAACGATAAAATTGGAAGTTGTAGAAGGTGAAAAGGAAAATATCCAAGTGAGGCTTTTTTTTCGTTGCTTAGTGTATATACAGGGTGCATAGGAAAGTCCCTTTAACCTGAAAATACTTGCGAATGGAGAGTGCTACAGCCACGCAAGTGAGGTAACGGTATAGTAAAGTGACTATGCCCGACCTAATGCAAACGACAGCAGTGCCCCTAGTGGCAAAATTTGGAAGTTAGCCATTGCAAATCGAAAACGAAAAGAGATAGAGCAAAATTTCCAATTAGAAAGTTTTAGAGCATCAATTAATTAGTACAAAACGATATTTGATTCACACGGATAAGATAAATTGGCACCTGTATACCCAAAAATGTCCGTAATCTATGCACGACTGTTCTACTCTACATATTCACATTTCGAAAATGTAGCAGTGTGAAAATGCAGTTTGTGACTTTGTACTGTACTGTAATGCCCAAAAACTTTAATTTCCAATGCATTTAAAATTTTAGTTTAAAAGGTGTTGGCGCTCGCTTGATACAAACAACATAATCTCATAGCATAAAATTATTGATGGCAGACGATAATTTTATTCCTAATGTGCAAGCCCTTTCATTTTAAAAATTTTATTTTCTGTGTTGTGGCAATTTCAATCGTTGCCTAGTGAGGGGTAGAGAATGTGTTCTTTTTTGAAAGTGACAAAGTAAATAGAATTTTGAATGATCCTAAATGAATGAGATCCTACAAAATTTATATTTCTTAAAAATAAACGTTTGGATTTAGAATTTTGGAGCTGTGTGAGAATGTCAAGCTTCACTAACTTTCAATATTGCGAGATGGTGCCTTTTTATGGCGAATGTCAACAAAACGCAACGCATGCTGCACAGGAGTATGCCGTTCGTTTTCCAGGTGGGTCACATCCAAGTGCAGGTATGCGTATACTGCCAGAGAGTATTTTGGCATATGCACTAGCCGATCCACACAGCAGTACAAGAGAAATCAGCATGGCTTGTGGCTTAACACGGGCCCGAGTATGGCAAATACTGCATAGTCAACATGCACATCCCTATCATGTCACTCTGCAGCAAGAACTGTTACCAGGGGATAATGAGCGTCGATTTGATTGGTGCAACTGGGCATTAAATAATGTTGAAGATAAATCAGATTTTTTGTCCAACATTGTTTGGTTGGACGAGGCACTGTTTCAGCGTACCGGAGTACTAAACCGACATAATGCCCACTACTGGGCGCTGGAAAATCCCTTGTGGGTACTATCCACAAAACACCAAGTGCGCTGGTCCATTAATGTGTGGGGCGGTATCTGGAAGGATCGCTTACTGGGACCTGTGTTCTACGAAGGCACATTAAACGGACAGAGGTACCTCCAACTATTACAGGATATCATACCCGACTTTTTGGATGATATTCCCCTGTCCACATTACGGGACATGTGGTTCCAACATGACGGTGCTCCTGCACACCAGCCAGCTGGAGTGCGAAGCTTTCTAAAAGATTGCTTTGGGCAACAAATTATTGGGTATGGTAGTAGTATTGAATGGCCTCCACGATCGCCGGACCTGACTCCAATGGATTTCTTCCTGTGGGGTTACATAAAAGATCAGGTTTATGCAACTCTACATACAAGTCTGCTGGATCTACGTCATCATATTATAGATGCTTTCAATAGTGTAACAGCTTCCATGCTGAGAAATGTGCATGCAGAATTACTCACACGAATACAAACGTGTATTGTGAGCAATGGCGAACTTTTTGAACATTCTCAACATTAACTTTTTATCACTATGAGACTTAGAGTTTAGTTTACCTATTTTGTTTTTGTGTGTGATGCTATCAAAATGTATTGATGTAAGTACATAGTATTTATTCATTAAATTGTGCATATTTCTTCTTTCCTCTGGCTATTCCTTTCAAATATTTACACAAAATGGAGTGCATCAATTTTGGATATTTTTGGGGTATACAGGCGCCAATTTATCTTATCCGTGTAAACCAAATATCGCTTCGTACTAATTAATTGATGCTCTAAAACTTTCTAATTGGAAATTTTGCTCTCTTTTCGTTTTCGATTTGCAATGGCTAACTTCCAAATTTCACCATTAGGGGCGCTGCTGTCATTTGCATTAGGTCGGGCATAGTCACTTTACTATACCGTTACCTCACTTGCGTGGCTGTAACACTCTCCATTCGCAAGTATTTTCAGGTTAAAGGGACTTTCCTATGCACCCTGTATACATACATATAACATATGTCAACTTCCTCTAATCCACAAAATTTTGTACTAAGGTTGTACAGATTACAGATTATTGTCTTTGTTTATATTTGTCTTTAGCCAGATACAAAATGAGTTATTAATGCATAAACATATATTAAAATAAGATTATTTCTAATAAATTTCAGAATAAAATATTCTCTTTCAATATCTAAAAAAAACTAATCTTCAATTTAAGTAAACTCAAATAATATGTAGCAATAAAATATAAACATACATATTTATTTTAAAAATACGAAAGAAAATATATTTTAAATGCAGAAACATGTTGTAGCAGAATCATCAAGCACATTAAAATTTGATTCCGTCAAACAAAAAAATATAAGTGTTCATATCTAACTGCATCCATCTCTTAAGTTTAAATTTGATGTTTAATTAATAAAAACTTGATTAAAAAAAAAAAAAAAAAGAGAAAAGTTACCATTTTTTTTTTAATTTTAGCTGTAAATTTCTTTGATCATTAAAATATCAATTGCAGATTAGAGACATTTGCAGATTGTAGGTATGTGGATTAACCCTTTCGCTACCAGAGCCTCAGGAGAAAAACTGCCACCACAGCCCAGACGTCTTATTATTTAAATATGATACCAATTGTTATTTATTTTTGTGGGATGTATCTTTAACGCTCTAACTAAGTGAAATTAGCAATTTTGCAAACTGACACACATTAGTGACACTGGGCTATAGATAGATAATTCCTTTGGTAGCTCAGTCGTCACATATATGTGACACATTATCATAAACTGATAATGAACACCCGTCACATATTTGTGATGCCGGGCTCAGGTAAAAAAATCGGATCGTCACATATATGTGACGCTGACGCTGGTAGTGAAAGGGTTAATAAGAGTTGAATATATATAAAGGTATTACTTTTTAACTTTATAAATGTTTAAGATTTCTCAATATCAACAATCTCAGTATTTCTAAAACCTTTAATTAAAATCCATAAGATGAACTGTTTTTGCATAGCCCTTTATTTTGCTAAAACAGCAAAGCTATAAAACTATATTTAGTTTTAACTATAAAAAGATTATCATAAAAGTATATTTATAGCACTATTTCTTAAGAGAGAGCATAAAAAAAAAAATCGCTTTTGTGTAGCCCTGTACATTTTCTGAAATGTGCACATGTATCATATAGTGCACTTAAAAAAAAAAAAAAAAAAAAATCCTCATAACACTAAAAATTTATAGTGAGCAATTTCCATATGTATCTTATAATGTATATGGCTCCCATAAATCAATAAATTCTTCATACTTTATTTTACTGGAGAAATGCGTATCTTAAAAATGGAATCTTAAGATATGCATCATCTCCAGAGAAATGCATATCTTAAAAATGTAAATTGATTTTGTTATGTTGTGTGCAATATGAAGGTATTAAAATATATATTAAAGCAATGCCTTGCATAGACTGTAATGCATCAACAGTCTTTTATAAGACCCTATACGTTAGTTGTGTGGTGTATGTTGTTTTAAAGAGAAAACATGCAATTGGAAACTTGAATAAAATATATCAGTTTCAAGGCATTCTAAATACATTTGTGTAGATTAGGGTGCAGACTATGAGGTAGATGAATTTAAAACATGGCTGTTATTTAAGTTTGTTAGAATGTGACAAAAATGCATAACCAAACTGAGAATACACTTCTATCAATTTCTGTTTATATCCCCTAATATATCTAAATATTTCTATACATCCCTGTAAACAAACCATTAATGCTAATCAAACTATATTCTATAAAAAACATGTTTTTGTACACATGAATAATATAAATTAAATCATTATAATTTGGTTTCTGATGAATTAAGGATTAAATTGGGTGGGGAAGTTGGTTTAAAATTTGAGTTTCAAATTTTAAAAGTAAATAAGAGAATTGAAAAAATAAAATTTCATAACTGTTTGCCTGTATAAAAATTTTTTATAATTAAAATTTAGCAAAAAAGAAAAATTCTCAGTTTTTAAAACATTGTTCCTCTAAACAAAAAAAGAAGAGTACATATGCATGAATCAATTAGTCAAAATGAATTAATATTTTCATGCTTACTGATCTAATAATTTGTGTTATTTACTGATCTTGTAATCCCCAGGGAGGCAAAAAGTCATACATGATAAAATATGTGAATTAGTAATGAACCTTTCTTTTAATTTTTAAGATTAAAAATGAATATTTTAAAAATTTTCACCAAATTCGGTGGCAAATCGCCAAATCGATGCCAAGACCAAAATCTGTGTTGACTACAAATTTGGTGGTTTGACAAGATTAGCAATTAAATTTGGTGGCAAATATTGTTTCGGGATAGCTAGAATTAGTAAATCTTTTCTTAATTTTAACTGAGTTAATTATTTTGGTAAATTGTATCATTTCTCGCCAAATATAACAAAAGTATGCCATCTATACTCAAATGATTTTCATTAAACTCTAATCTGTGCATTTGGCAATGACAGATTCTGTAATAAGCTATGGAGTACTAGTCCTGTCTGCTATTTTCGTGACTTTTGTGGTTGGAGTAGCAATTATTTATTTTGAAGTATTTTATTTATTTTTATTGAATGTTCGTAGACTGGATCCTGCCTGTTTATTTATGAATCAGTTACCTCACGCAAAAATGTCAATGTTTTCATAATAATATGTATATTCCAATGGGTGTATAAGGAAGCCATGTGGTATCCACATCAGATTTTTATATTGATGAGTAGGGGGCCCACAGCCGTGATTCGTATGTTGTAATAAAAAATCTGAAAATCCCAAAATATCTGAGTAGAAACGAAATTTCATAGAGCACGATAATTACAAAAGTTTTGTGCATTCAAATGATCTCTCAAATGAGATATCATAAATGGGATGTAGGGGCCCCCTATGACACAAGCTTAATTTTTTCAAATAGAAACCATACTTTTTCTTCACAGAATATTGCTAAGTTGAAAAAAATTGTTTAAAATGATGAATTGCTTTTTTTTTTTTTTTTTTTTTTTTTTAAAACTAGGGGACCCTTAATCTTTGTTGTAAAAAAAAAAAAAAAAAAAAAAAAAAAATTCCGAAAATATCTTAATAAAAAAGCAATTTTGCTGAACATTATGATTATAAAAGTGTCATGATTTCAAATGATCTATTAGGAGGTACCATAAGTGGGCACCCGGGATCCCACGTGACGAAAACTATACGTTTTCTTTACGATAAACCATCACGTTCCTTTAAACCATAGTTTTACTTAATACCATACTATTAAGAAAAAGCATATTTTCTATTGGAAAAAATGGAGCTTGTACTATGTGGGGCCATGTATGTTACTTCATTTAATATATCATTTGAATGTACAACACTTTTGTAATCATTGTGCTCATAAAAATTTCTTTTTTATTTTATTATTTATTTTGGAAGTTCCAGTTTTTTTATTGCAACAAAGGAATTGGGGCCCTGGGGTTCCTTACTCGTCAAAGTAAAAATTCATGATTTAATATAGATTTTTTCTGCTTAACACAAATCTGTGTAAAAAAAAGTACATTTTTTATTTGAAAGAATTGTATCAAGAGGGGGCCGAGTCCCCCTTATGATATCTCATATGGTAAATCGTTTGAATATGGCATTTTTGTAAACATTGTGCTCAGCACAATTGCTTTTACACTGTGATAGTTTAAGATTTTCAGATTTTATATTTCAACATAAGAATCAGGGCCCTGGAACTCGTAATAAAAATACATGATTTAATATAGATTTTTCCCGCTTAACATGATTCTGTGAAGAAAAAATATGGGTTTATTTAAAAAATTGGGTTTATGTCAATAGTGGACTCCTAGCCCCCCCCCCCCCCCCCCCCCGGGCCCACCTATAATTATGATATCTTATGTTGATAGACTATTTGAATCCATAGCCCTTTTATTGCTCAGTGAAATTGCTTTTTTATGGACATATTTTGGGATTTCCAGATTTTTTTTTTTTTATTATAACATAAGAATCAGGGCCCCAGGGCCCCCAATCTCGTCAAAAAAAAAAAAAAAAGCAATACATGATTTAATATAGATTTTTCTGCTGAACACTTTTGTGTAAAGAAAACGTATGATTTTCTTTTGAATAAATTGAGTGTACATTACATGGGGCCTGCCTACCTTTGATACCTCATCTGATAGATCATTTGAATCCATGGCAAATAATCATTGTGATCAGTGAAATGAAGATATTTTGGGATTTCAAAACTTTGTATTATAACATAAGAATCGGGGTCCCCTCCCCTCCCCGCCCTTCCAAAAAAAAAAAAAAAAAAAAAAAAAAAGATTTAATATAGATTTTTTTTCTGCTGAACACTTTTCTGTAAAGAAAATGTATGGTTTTCTTCTGAAAAAATAGAGTTAGTGTCACATGGGACCCCTGGGGGCCCACATTTGATACCTCATTTTAATGCCTGAGTATTATCTATTGAACTTGTAACTTAAAGATCCCCCCTTCCAAATATATGTACAATATATATAGTACTGACTACATTTAAATTTTAAATATTGTAGTATTATCTTGCCCATGAAATAGTGTTGTTTAATCTAATGCAGCAATCCTTCCTTTTTTTTATGTGAAATATAATAATTAAGTGGATTTCTTAAATAGTATGCATATTCTATAGACAAAAGAAACATTTTAACATTAAAGTTGTAAGTACTATAGACCAGGGCTATTTTGCCATCCTCTCTTTTTTGGGGGGGGGGGGGGATTTAATGAAATTTAAGCCAGTAAAATGAAAAATATTAGTAAGGTTTTCAGATTATTATTTGTCAAAAATGTGTACTTTCAGTAAATAAAAAATCCATTTATTTAGTTTAAACGGTCATTAAAAAATAATAATGATAAATAAAAATAAAAGCATTTTAAAATGTTTGGTGAGAGTAGCTCCTGCTTGGGGTTACTTTGACTTAGTCATTTTTTTTCCTAGTAAAATTTGTTTGTGCTTTCTCATTGGGCAAATATACCTCCTCACCTTTGAAGAAATGATTGAAATAACTGAAAAGAAGGCTATAGTTATGTGATAAATGAATGTTTACAAACTTAACCTTTTAAATTTGATTAAAAAAAAAAAAAAAAATCACTTGTTGAAAGAGTTACATTGAATTAAATTTTCATAATACTGTAGCATTTCTGTTATAGAAAAATACTTTCTGTCCATCTGACCACTGCTGACAGATATATCTGGTTACTGAGCTGTTCTTTTTTCCACAATAATACAAAATTATATACTTATGAAATTTTAGCTTGTTTTTTGAGTTTGAAAGTCATAAATGATAGTTATAAGGATTATAATCATGTACACACATATATTTTTAATCTTAAGTTGAAATAAATATTAATTTAGTGCATTGAAAAGACTATGCAGCAAAAACATTACAATTTTGCCCTTTACAAAGGTGGTCAGATGGTAAAGCAACCTGGGCAGTTTAAATTTGTTTGATGTTGGCCTACTTGTACATCTGTCTTAATAGACCATGTCAATTAACTTAGTAGTCTTAGTTATACAATCAAACTGTTGAACCTGACCCTTCATCAATTGGTATTTTCAATGTTAATACCAGGTAATCTCCATAATTAGCAATTACATAATCATTTTCATTTGGTTTGGTAAGAGTTGTGCATTTCTCAACATTGTCTTCATTATAATCAAAGTCTTAATCAAAATCTGGCATACTATCATAAAAAATCATAAATAAAAAAATATTTTTTAGCTAAACAGAGGAAAAAGTTGATGTGACATTATTTTATCACATAATTACTATTGTCACACTTACTTTAATTTTTACTGTTCTGAAACAAATTGTAGAGTTAAAAATCTTGTATTGTTATACATTATTTACAATATCTCTTGTGTAGCTACTACAATAATATATAAATTCCCAAAAGCATAAAATTTCTATTAAAATCCCTTCTATACTTTAAAATTGAAAATTGTCCCTTTATATTTTGATTGACTATTAAAAAATGACTAGTTAATACCTGTCAAAATTTGACGAATGATGTGCAACTAAAATCTTTTCACAACATAAAGTCGCCTTTGCTTTAATATTTTGCATTGCTCTTAACCGATTTTAAACACCCTGCTTTAATCAATTATCTTTTGGTTGGTGGGAGGAGGGATAAATTTCAATATACAAATTTAATCATACTCCACATAATAAAAATTAAATCCCAAGGTTTTCCTAATTTTATTCTAAATATGACCAAAATAATGTTAGGAGTAATTAAAAGAAAGGCAGAATTTACATAAATTATCAAAAGAATAAATATTTCTTAATGAGATAGTATTAATATTTGTGATAGTACTTATCAAAGCTTCAAGCATCTAAATTAATCCCACAATAGAATTCCTCCCTGTCACACCAAACTGACTAATAATCTATAGAACTGCACTTGTTTTATGTTTACTGTGCAATTTATTCGTTGCTTTTCAGGCAAAATGAATGAATACAAAGATTTACTGCCAGATTATAATTATATTAGCTTACTATCAATGATAACAGGTCACAGTTTTTTAATAAAAGACATACATGAAAGACAAAGATTTCATTTATATGTAAAATATATCCTTAATTCTAATTTAAATATTTATCTCCATCTTTTCTAAACAAAGTTTTCAACTAACTTTTAAAGAACAATGAATTCTGACAATTTGTTAATTTTAAAAGATTTTTTTTTTTTTTTTTTCTTTTAAGAAATGGAAAAAAGTAATTTTAGAAATATGGTATAATATTTACATGGCAACAGATGGCGCCACATCCTGTGTAAAGAAATTTTTGGTGAAATGCGTATGACTAAGGCTTCTGAGTTCTCCATATGACGGTAACCGATATGTATTCACAAATTGCTTTGTTTTTAATACACTTCCTTGGAAAATATGAATCACTGAATTAATCATGTGAATTATTTTTATGATTGAGCTTTAATTAGGCATCTGCCACAGACATATTGAAATATTAATGTCGTCTGCACGATCTATCATCGGTATTCGTATTGCACTGCATAAAGAGAAAAGAATATTTCCATTCCGAATTGGTTCAAAATTTTCTCACGAATGCCCAGATTGTTTGATTTTGGTCTTACAGAAAACGCCTTGTGTTTTAATATTATACATTGTACAACTTTCTCTAGTTGCTGGGCCAAAGTAACCATGGTAAGTAAAAGAAAAATTTTGTATTACTTTTACACAATCTTAATAAAAGATTTTCAGAAAATGAATTATATATTTAATCATCTAAGAAGTTCATATTGGAAAATATAGTGAAGAGATTTGTTGTAACTGAAAACAGATGAAATATTGTTTTTTCTATGTTCTAAACCACAATCATTTGGAATTTCAACATTTAAAGATACATGCATCAAATTTCATTTAAAAAAAAAATCATAATCTGGTGTGTCACTCACACGACTTTCTCTTACCCTGAAATTTAATACTATAAATACAGGTTGCAGATTAAGAGGTAAGATAACGAGAACTGTCATGTAAACCTATGCTAAACAATTCAAATTAGGCTTCAGAAGAGTTTTATACAATAATTAGTTCTGTGTGGAAAATTATTATTTAAAAAAATTATCTTTTATGATAATGCAGATGATTTCCATATTAGAGAAGTAGTATAACACCAAATGTCCAAAAAAAGTCCACTTTATTCTCAATATTAAAAAAATATGATTTTTTTTCGTTAAAAGTAAAAAAAAATCGATAACTTTGTTTTAAATTATCACAGATCGATGATTCAACCATTCGTTTTAAAGGTATTGGTGAACTCTTTTGAATGATACCCATCAAGAAAATTTACTCCCCTCGAGGGGGGGAGGCAAAGCTCCTACATACACAATTTTTTTTTCTCAGTTAACTATCTCTATTACAAAATATATATATTCGTTTCATTTGGTTTAGTGCAGTCTATAGACGTTAAACTCTACTTACCTGCAATTTTCCCCATAGGTGTCATGTATTAGAATTCTCTTGATTGCCCCTGTCCACGAACCATTTGCTTGATCTTAACGAAAAGCTTACTGTAGCATTCCTATATGATACACATTTAGAATACCAAGTTTGAACTTTCTGCCATAATTTGTTTTTGAGATATGCTGATAACAGACAGACACACACACACACACAGACATACACACAGACCATTTGCTAAAAACATGATTTTCGTATTCAGAGGACCTCAAAACATGTAAATATAACAAAATCTCGCGTTCGAAAATTTGACCCAAAAACAATACTTTCTCTACCTTATGGGTAAGAGAAGTAAAAATATATGATTTTTATCTTATTTTGTAATGTTGCTGAACAAAAAATTACAAATGTACAACAGTGCTAGTTATTAAAGATAGAGTGCTGAAGTACTTTTTTATATAATTCAATGGTATTAATACTACATCATTTATTACACATAAAATATGATAAAAAGAAAGCAACAGAACAGAGGTGCAATTAAAAAATTTTCAAAAGAAAAATGTTATCTATGTCAATAAATTTAAACATACATGAAAAAGCCATTACCAATTTTTTAACCTCTTCGCACCCAAAGCTATAATAACAATATAAAAAACATTTTAAGGATTTTAGACACATACGTTCACATTATACATTACAAAAATGTGCTTTATTCTTAAATTTATTAATCAGGGGACTAGTAATATACGGTGCAAGTATATGAACTTTAAATAACTCAACTCTAAATTACTAAGTTACTTAAATCTGCCTAACTGTAACACAATTTAAAATTTGATGCCCTTAAATAAACCAATCTATGTCAGCTTTTTATTTTATTCTGGTAAAGTGTCTAAGTACTTTAAGTAATTTTGAAAATTATGTATTTTTTTTCGACCACACTGTTTTGAAGTCGTTTTACGAAAGTAGACAAAATAACATTATATTTGAGAAATAAATTTCGTTTCATGCTGCCACACATTGGTATCTTTTTAAAGCCAATTTATTCAGCTTTTTAGTTTAGTCAAAATATAAAAATATTAAATGGTATAGATTTTATAAAGGAAAGAATAGAGGCTCACACATGTGGACCTCTGGAGTGAAGAAGAAGTTAATAGTAAAACCACTCATAAAAGTTTTAGGGAGAAATGTAAAATAGAAGCAAATAATGCAATAAAGAAAAATGTTACGCATGTTAGTGACTGTGTTTTTGGGGAAAAGTCTATCTCCTTTTTTCCTTTGAAGATAGAACTATAAAGGGTTTTGATAAAATGAAAAATAGAAGAAATAATATAATAGACATAAAAATAAAGTAATAACATGTGCTAGTATTATAAGTAATAATTATATAGTGATAATATAAGTCATCTAATAAATATATTTATATGCATTTAGTTTCTGAAGTGAATCACTTTTTCCTTTATTATCCATAGTCTTCTGTGAATTAGGTTTATTTTGTCAAATTTTAAGTGAAACACACACTGATTTTTATTCTGATTTATTAAAAAATATGCACAATAGCAGATACAAATTTTCTTTCTAATTATTAAACTTTTATAAAAGAAAATAACATATATATAATAAAAATTGTATATACATATATAACTATCATATATCATCTAATGTAATCTGTCCAGGGGCATGATTCTTCATGTATCTCCTATAACTTTTATATTTTGCAGATTCAGCAAGTTTGATTTTCATTTCATCTTCCCTCTCTTGTTTCCATAACTATAACAAGAATTATTAAAATGAATGAATGATAGCATAGTCTGAAAAGTATTTATTTAAACTTTTAATAAATATTTAAGTTCCAAAAGCTATAGATGTTTTTTGATTATGCACAATATTAATTTTAAACTGCAAATCAATCCCAACTTATCAGTAATATTTCAATGTGATATTTATAAACATGATGAATTAAATATTAATTTAGTAAAAAAGAAAGAATTGCATCAACTTTAAATAAATTAAAATACCTCAAAAATTTCATCCTTTTGGATTGTGAAAATATATTTCAATTGCTCTTGTAATAATCTTCATCGCACTTAGTGACACTGCCTGTTTTCTGTGGGTCTATTCTGGCCTGTTCGTTAAAAAGACAAACCCATTGTTATTTTTTCGATCGAAATCTCTTTCATAACAATAATCAGTGGTAGAGCGATTCTGCCCTCCGTACATTATAATCAAACGAGAATGGGGGGAAACTGCATTCGAGGTTAACTCTTTCATCCAATCAGGACGAAGTATACTTTAGCATGCGGTTTGTTTCATTATGATTACAAGCGAGTAGCAGCAGACGATGATCGCCATGACGCCATGTTAAATGAAGATTGTTTGTTGTGAAAATGAAAAAAAAAAAAAAAAAATAAATAAATAAAAAGCAAAGGCACAGTGTGGATACTTTAATGTGTTGTAGCAGTACAGTTTTCCAGTTCAATTTAATTGTGTTGTCCAGATGAAAACGAAATTTAAAATAGCCAAGTAAAATTTTATGTTAGACTGGCTGTTAAAATGGAATCAGTCACTCGATATAAGTTATTTACTTGGCAAAATAAAAAGGAAATATTTTCTTATCACTTTCTAAAGAATCAAAATAATAGATTTATTTTATTTACATGGTATGTACTCATGTTTTAATTATCTTTTCTAAAAATAAATTTTGAAATATAGTACAATACATCTTTATCATGCTATTTATTTAAAGAAAACTTTTTTAATCACATGCAAATTTCTGTTAACACATCCGTATTAGAGAATTCTTTTATTAATGAGCGAATATATTTTTAAATTGAATTTTTGTGTTTTAAATTGTTTTCTTGTTTAAACTATATATATATTTTTTTTAAGTGCAATTGGAATATTTGGTATTTAGATATATTCACGTAAAATTAATTAAACTGTAATCCTAATTTAGTGAGTAAAACATAAAAATACTTTTCTCTATTTATAAATTTATTTTTACATAAATAATACGTTTATTTTTTTACATAAATATATGAATAATAAATTGCTTTCTAAAATATATTAAGCTTTGAAGTTGTTTAGAAGATTTATTGAGCCCAAAATATTAAATGGAAGTATGCAGTTGTTTAGAATTATTCAAAATAATAAAAAAAGAAGAAGAAAAAAAGCTAGATTCACAATTGCACCTGAAATTTTTATAATTTAAAAAAAAAGAAAGTATTCATATTATTCTTTTTTTCTAATTTAGTAAATAAAACATGAAAATATTTTTCTCTATTTCTAAATATATTTTTATTTAAATATTTGAAGTTAAAATTTATAAAGTCATTGTCTATTCAGATGATAAAAAAGATTTAATGATTGCTTGATATTATAATTCTAAAATTTGTTTGATTTTATTAAATTAAATGTGAATTGTTTTTAAATAATATTATATCTTTCTAATAATACTAACAATAAAGCATACAGAAGTTTGATTTAATCTGTATATTAATTTCTAGAAAATTATTTGTAAATTTATATAAAAAGTGCATTACTCAATTTTTTATATAAATGTATATGATTAATAATGTATTGCTTTTTAAGCTTTAAAATTGTTTAGAAGGTTTACTATACCAAACATATTAAATTAAATCATAAATAATAAATTAAAAAATTAACTTATGTATGCAATCGTTTAGAGTCATTCAAAGCAATTACTTAAATATATATATAATAATAATAATAATAAATAAATAAATAAATAGGCTCTCAACTACATTTGAAATTTTCATAATTTTGAAAGAATAAAGTTTGTATTTTATTTCCTTTTCACTTTATTTAAATTTGGATATGTGTATGAAAAAGTGATTAATTTTCATTTACATTCTATGTATTTTAAGCTTTGGTAAAAATTTTTTAAACCAAGTTTCCTTATTTCAAAAATCATTAACCTTTAAACACCCCCCAAATAGGCGCGCCATATTGTAACGAGTACAAGAGCCACTCAACGACAGCCTTATAGCTCTCGAAAAATAACAAAGATAAATACCGCTAAAATTTCGATTGCAGCAGCCCAGAATACCAAATTATCATTATATTCCGAAGATCGTTGATTTCTGAAGGAATATAACGAAGCGAACAGGTCAGAATAGACCCACTGGTCCGTTTTCATCTCTCCTTTTTCCTGTCAATCCTCTTCACTTTGCTTCATCTCTCCTTTTTCCCTCCAATCCTCTTCACTTCGCTTCATTTTTAAAACGAGATAAAGACAGGCAGTATCACTAAATGCACTGAAGATGATTGTGAGAGCAATGGAAATGTATTTGCACAATCCAAAAAGATGAAAATTTTGAGGTATTTTAATTTATTTAAAGTAAATGATGAATTAATTTAATCTACTATAGTGTAAGTCAAACTGGATATTGGGATTTTAATGCTTTATTAAGCAAAATGTATTTATTCAAAAGATATATTCTGTAAAAGATAATATACGCAATTTATGAATAACAGTTATATTGTGAATCTCATACTCTCTATTTGTGGCTTTCTGCCACAGCTACAAGATGACTTCTTAACTCTATTCTTCAAAAGGATTGGTGTACCATATTTTGTGACTGAAATACAGAACTACCTCAATAACATGTTACTGCAATGATGAACTGGTTACATATCTGCATTAGACAAAGTGCTGTTATCTTGGCCTTCATACAACTTTTGTATTTGTAGAGATTTATTAAGGATCATATATATGTACTTAAGGATCATATATATATGTCCAATGACATGATTGATTTGAAAACCCATATCACAACTGTTATTGTCAGTAACAATACAGACAGGAGACACAAGGTTTGGCAAGAAGTGAATTATAGATTTGATATATGCTATGTAACAAATGGAGTGCATACTGAGCATTTGTGAGGACTACATTCAAAACTTAATAATACCCCTAAATATATTAATTATATTTTTGCATTTGCTTTGAAATCTCAGCATACATTTTGACTATTATGTACATGTAAAATTAGTGCATTGATCTATAATTTCTAAAAAAAAAAAAAAAAAAAAAAAAAATCCATTTTTCAGTTCATTCAATTATTTACACAATATATAACACAAAACAACATTGAAGTAAAAAATCTGTCTCTTAAGTTATATGAGTACATGCCAAAATTATCCTACAACTAATAAAGAATTTACAGGGTGTTCAAATAGAATCTTCTAGACTAGAGGTCAATAATGCAGTGACACTATGATGCCCTTGATGTGAAATTTTAAGCATTCTTACTTTATTACACAAATACTGAATATCTATAATTTAAATATATCTAATTGTACTTCTTGAAATAAAAACTTTAATATTTGGAAGCCTTTTCTTTTTTTTTTTTTTAAATGAGCCCTGAATAACTTACGAAATTTTACTCCACCCTTATTGAGAAAAAAGTTACTGACACTTGTTCTAAAACATAAATTATTATTTTCACTGAAAATATTTAAAATAGTTTTTGAGAAAATCAGGAAGTAAATTTTTATGACAGAAATTTGAAAATATCTTTATGGCAAGTTTTAACAATTGTGGTTTGTGTAAAATTTATCATTTTACTGTAACTAATATTATTTCCCACAAACTAGAAATTACATTGTTCCTAAACTCAGTTTGTAAATTAAATTATGGAAATAAAATATCTCCAATTGGCAAAAAATCTTGGGAAGGACATACAGCCCAGTCAATCTCAAAAATTGGTTGTCTAAAGCTCAACTATCATGAAACTGGATCAATGTGAGAAAGGTCTAATATGTAACATACTCACTGCATTATTCAAGTTTCTTTTTTCCTCCTGTGAGTAAGGCTCCTAAATATACAAGCTTTCACATCAAGCATTTTGTACCCAGCGTGTTCTATTTCTATCACCTACTGTTACTTTGGACCTACTTTATTATTTTTCATAATTTTAGCAAAGTAAACTGCAGTATGGAAGATTGTTCAGTGATTAAAACTGCTGTAATCACTCAAGAAAAGGGCATAAAATTTTCAGATTTCCATCAAATAATTTAAAATGAATAAAATAAAATTGCTTTTATTTACTTATGTTTGTCTTTGTACTTTTAACTTATGCAAATGTGAACAAAAAAAAAAAAAAAAAAAGTGTTATTTTAATCTTAATGTTTATATTGATAAAAAACAAATTAATTTATGACCCTTTATTACTGTGTTTGAATTTTTTTGATGTTTTGTTTTGTGTGCTATTAACTTTGTTAATATCGTTTATTTACTGTAAAGTCTTTTTTTTTTTTTTAAGATATTTATTTCATAGTCTAATTTATGTTTATTTTCTAGAAAAATTTAAAAAATTCATTCAATCACATTTTTTTTTTTTTTTTTGGGGGGGGGGGGGGCATTAAAATTACATTTTTTTAAATGTATGTTTCTCTATATATTAAAACAAGTCCTTCCAGCTCATTTGGAAGGGTAGGTTGATTTCTTTTTTCTTATCAAGTAGCCACCATTTTGAAACAAAATGGTGGCTACAAATTATATATGGACTTAGTAGAAATAGTGATTTGGGCTATGTACATAAGCAAATCGGTTCATAAACACCTTTTTATGTGAATTTGAAATTTTTAAGTGGCCAGAACTTGGAAACAAGATGGCAAACAAATATATCAAATGCTTTTTTTTTTTTTTTTTTTCTATTCTAATTAGCACAAGCATTTTTAAAGGTTAGTTTTACCCTCATGACTTGGACTGACTAGATTAGACTCTAAATAAAAGTTTTAGCTCACCTGTGCACTCCTCATTATAGCCTTTAAAGTTAATAGGTGATAATTTGACTCAGTCAATTCACTTGTTCAAGATTTTATTACAAGTTTAATTATTTGATACTTTTATACTAATTGTTGAAGTTACACAGATTATCATATTTTAAATGAGTATGATTTGATGCAACAGAGAGATTTTTATGGCAACTCTTTAATGGGTATCTGTAAAAATCTTAAATCACATGTACCTTACAATGGACTCAGTTACTGAAAGCTTTATTTATCAAGGAATAACAGATAAGTTATAATTATTTGAAACAATAATTACAAACATGACTGGCACGAAGGTCACAATTTGTAATTATTTAATATAAATATTAAATTAGACTTACATCAAAATTCGTCTTGATCCATAATTTCTCCTCAAGATAAGACTTTTTTTCTTCCTCTGAGATTACTTTCCACTGAGCTGTAGAACATTTTAGATACTTTTTAATTAGATATAACTTCTCTTCATCTCCATAATCATGTTTTAATAAACTGAATTTCCAAAACCATCTAACATGCCAATAGATGTACTTTAATAATGTATATGGAAGACAAATGAGTTTAATCCATAATGTGTCTGTGATCACTGGTTTTGAATATCCACCTCTAGAAACAGATAAATAAAATTAAACACAATATCCTACATACAGATAATACCTTTTACATAACAAATCATGGGCATAGCCAGCATCTGACTTAGGGGGTTGCAAAAATATTCAAGCTCAAATTTGTATGTATAAAATATTTTTGTCGACAACAGAGAAACACACTCATTGCCATAAAAATTTGCATACTAAGAAGTAATTGCTGAACCATAATGAAACTTGGCAAGAAGGTACGTGCCAGGCATATATGCAAATGATTAGAAATGTAGCGTAATTGCACATTGTGTAATGCCACCAGAGGGCATTGAACTTTGTTCTTCTTGGAGTATAAAACAGGTAAGCAGAGTTAGTTTGGTGTACATAATTTATTGCAGATGGATGCTTTTTAAATAGAGATGCTGTCGCCATTGAAGACAATATGAGCCACTGTCTGAGTAGGAGAGGAGAATGCATTTTTAAAAATATTTTTTTCAATGCATTTTTTTTTTTTTAATAGAACGCTGGTTTAATCTGAGTGTTTTTTTATATAAATTTGATAAAAATATGTTTCATAGATTATTATTATTATTATTTTTTAATTAAGTAAAATGTGATTTTTTTTTTCAGGCTGAATTTACTTTAACATTTTAAAATGTTATAGTTTGCAAACATCCAACTCCACTTTCTAGAATTCAAATGAATCACATGGTTTATTAGACTGAAACATATATATATATATTTTAAATTACATTTTCTTTTTATGAGTTCAAATTTTAAACTAATTGATTATAACAAAAGTTAAAAACTAGCTATAAATAGTGATGAGTTCAGAGTACAAATCACTTCCAAACAAATTGAATTCTTAGGGGTGTGTTTGAGACTGTTGCCAATTGTCCCTAGTACAGCATTAGTGCAATGTTAAACCAAATCAATCGATAAATCAAACAAATTGAATTTGGATTCATTGTTCCAAAAGACCTTTCAATTTTTGGTTATCCTAGGGAGATTTCCATCATGATGACATTGATTGTTTACATACTTTTGTGAATTTCTAAATTACTTTTAATTCATGCATATGCCTCAATTGTTCTAATGTTGCATTTTGTTGGTACAAATTACTTTTATACCATTAAGAAATTTTGTTGCAAAAAATGTTAGGACAGAAAAATATATTGTTTCAAAATTTTTGCCAGCTACTGTATGTAGTGAAAATTTTAATTTCTATGTGTAGGATTTAGGGGGCTGCCCCACCCCCTCGCTACGCCCATGTAACAAATCTATACAGTTACAAAGAGTTATTTTGAATATCTTTTAAAAAATTAAAAAATTTGACAATATATTAAAATGAAAATATTATGGAATTAAAAAGAAATATAAGCTAGAAAATAAAATATTTTAACTCAAACAATACTGACATTTCAAAATTATTATGAAAACAAATTATTATTTTTATTATTAAGAAAATCTAGATGGTATAGTGATTATACTAGTTTTGAAATATACAACATTTATGGTTGATTGAATAATGTATACTGATTGAAGCTTTAAAAAAAGAATCTATGATGTAATCCTCAATTGTAATTTTCTTTTTTTATAAATATTTTTCTCTATTTATTGAAAAAACTATTTTCAAAAGAGTGAAAAATAATTTTAAATTAAAATACCAATTTATCATTATTTTGCAGTTACCATTACAATTATTAAAATTGAAATAAAAATACCCTTTCATTCTGCGATTCTATAAAAAAAAACATGCATGCTTTTTGGTACATCCCCTCTATCTTCAACATAGAAATGCTTAATAAATTTTTATTGTTTCTCATCTGTTCCTCTTTCTTTCTGGACTTTAACAATTTCTATTTTTCTTCATATGAAACATCCACCTACTGTTGAGCATTCTATCTTATTTACTGTTCTTTCATTTGATAAGGTTCAAATAATCTCTCTTTTTAAACCATAACTTTGATTTATGTATTTAGATAATCTTTTAACATTTTAAAGAGCTATTATTAAAATTTCTTCTCTATTTTTATGTAACAAAGCTGTTATGTTTCTGTTAAATCAAAAGAGCTCATGTTTCTGTTCTGTGTCTCCATCACAATAAATGAGATGAAACACTCAATATTAAACAATAGATAGATGAAGAAAAACAGAGCATGTCAAAGTTGAGAAGTAAAGAATTGATGGGAAGTAATAAGAAATAATCATGTATTTGTTATCTAAAAATAGCACAGGAAAGGCCTACATGTTTTTCACAGAGCCACAGATTTATTGATAATTTTCTATAATTAGGTAGATTTTTGACTAACAACTTGAATAAATAATATAACAGGTTTAGAGACTTTTCTATTTTAATTACATCAAAATACAGAAGACTCCCAGAAATCTACACTTCTAAAACCTACACATCACAACCAATGTTAACAATGAAATTTATAATAAAATTTTCCAGAAAAAAAAAAAAAAAAAATCATAATATCACAAATACTAGTGGCAATTTTTTATAAACTGATTAATGAAATAAGGAAAGTTAACTCTGAGTGAGGCCTTGGCCTGGGAGATGAGTACCTATTTTTTTTTAGCACAATAATATTTGCATTTGAACTAAAAGTAATGACTATTAACAGACAAAGAAAAAAAAAAGTAACCTTTTAGCTATATTTATAGACTTTAATAAAAATTGTAGATTTATAATACAAGTTTATATTGTATCAAATGTTTATATGCTTAAATTTTAGCTTTATGCAGGGGGTGCAGCAGACAACAATTTCAAAATTTTAGGAATACTCTACTTGTGGCCTTTCTTCTTCAGGTGCAAAATACATGCTGTATTTTGTATCTGAAGAAGAAAGGTCCCATCCTTTCGAAACCGGTAGTGCTTCCATTAATTTTATGGTGTATGAAGATGTTTTTCAAGTTTAAATATTGATTGTACACCAGTTCTTTTAGTATTAAACTGACAATATGACTATCTAGTATGGGGATTTTACAAATGCATATTATTAATGCATATTTACATCACTATTTTATACAAAGTGAAGAATTATTTTGTGAAAATTTTATGTAAATAAATTAAAGATAAAAAAACAATAGATTTTACACCTAATGTTTTTTTTATCTTTAATTTATTGTACATAAACTTTTTCACAAAATAATTCTGCATTTTGTTCTGAGGTAACTTTAATTCTAAATGGCAAAGAAAAAATGTACCAATTATTTTTATTCATAGAAGTTCCTTATAAAAGCATACATTTTGATTTGTGATGACAAATCACTTGCATATTAAAAAAATAAACTTAACTTTTGAAATTTCACTAAAATAGTGATTAAATAATTCATAATTATTATATACTGGCCAGTGGCGGATCCAGAACTTGACTTTTTTTTTGGGGGGGGGGGGGGGGGCTAAGATTTTTAAAAGTGTTATTCTAGACCAATAAAAAATTTACAATTGCAAAATTCAATTATGAATGACAGTGTTTTGGGAGGGGGGGCTTCAGCCCCCTAGCCCCCCCCCCCTTAAATCCGCCACTGATACTGGCAGAGCCAGGGAGAAAATATGCATTTGTAGAGGATGAGATGTCACACAGTTCTAAGATAGAAATTGCACTTTAATATAAAATGTAACATCAGACTATTGTTTTTGTCCTCAAGAATGTGTGCAAGTGTATGGAGGGAGGAGAGTCTCAAAGTTTTTTTTTTTTTTTTTCCCCATGTGTCTTAACTTTTTGATCACTCTTGCATGAAATATCTAGTTACCGGATATATCTGATATAGATCTGGCATGTCCTATGCATAAATATATCTGCTCACTGAGCCGTTTTTTCTGCAGTATATTTATAATTAAAAATTACATAATTATGTTTCTTTAAATTTTGTTTTTAAAGAGTGATGGCCATGTATAATAGTAATAATGTTTACTTTAAAATGCCTAGTTATATTTTAAATCTCAATGTGAAATAACCAATATTTTAATAATACATTGTAAAAACTGTACAGTGTAAATAACAATGTAATTTTGCTCTTTCTCAAGGTAGCCACAGGCTTAAAATACAATAACTTCATCTCTATAAATTTCATGAGTTACAAAAAATATTTTCCCCTTTTCCACTCTCATTTCATATAGGATTGTAAAAATTTGTAGAGAGTTGAAAAAAGAAAATTATGTACTAAGAATCAATATTATGATGTTCCAAGATAGAAATTGTGCTATATATACAGTCAACTCCCCTCTAATCCGCAGACCTATAATCTGCAAATCCCTCTAATCTGCAATTGATTTTTTAATGTAAACAAAGAAATGTACAGTGGATATTAAAAAAAAAAAAAAATTACATTTTTCACATTTTTACTTTTTTAAAATAAAATTTTTAGCTTAATCCTTGCTTTCAAACAAATTTGGGTAAAAAACAGTAAAATTCTTGTATTTATATAATAAATATAAATACCTTAAAATTTTACTTCGTTTATGGCAGAAGAGCTCTTTTCGGAAGGGGGGCCCCCTCCTTCATCGGTGCCGTCCACACTCCGTGGCTGGCGGTCTTGTGTTTGATGTTCTCTTTTAAGTAGGTGACGCCATATCTCTCCTATCTCAGCCGACTCGTGGTCATTGATTGCGTCATTATTTTGATGCGCGATTTCGATGCTCTCACGGATATACGCGAAGGTTGGGTTATTGTAATTTGCTATTTTCGCGACATTTCAAAGTCAATTTCCATATTGTTTTCAAAATAATTTCTGGCAAGCGCGGTTGTGTTACGGTTAAATTTAATGTCATTTTTATGTTCTTTTATTCTGGTTTTAATCTTCCTTTTAGTAACGCCTATATATTTAAATTCTTTGTTTTCCTGGTTTTTCATGGGAATTTTGTAGATACCTGCAGTTTCGGTGGGGGGGATCGGATCTTTATCACTTCTTATTAGTTGGAATATATTAGGATTGGGTTTAATAGGAATGTTTACGTTAAATTTACTAGCGGTATTTTTTTATTTTGTTTGATGTGCCTTGGTTATAGGGAATGGAAAAAGTGTATTTTGTGGAGGTTTTTTGGGCATCTGGAATATTGTTTAGTTGTTTTATTCGTTTTCTATATAACTGGTTTACTATTGTTTTGGGATAGCCTGCGTCAATTGTTAATTTATTAATGAAATTTAACTCTTTTTTTAATTCGTATTCATCAGAACAAATCAGGATGGCGCGATTAATATAGCTACGTATGGTATTGATTTTGTATCTGTAGGGTGTTTTACTTTTATTACTAATGATTTCATTACTTGCTGTGGGCTTCCGGTATACAGTGGTTTTTAAATTATTATTGTCTTTAATGATTTTAACGTCTAGGTAGTTAATTTCGCTATTGTTTTCGTGTTCTGCAGTGAATTTAATGTTGTTGTCTATTTGGTTTAATTGGTTTAAGATTTCGTTACTATTATGATTATCTTTTATGAGTGCAAACACGTCGTCCACGTAGCACACCCAGAATTTAATTTTATTTCCTAGTTGTTTGGTAATTTGATTTTCAATGAGTCTTAACTTATATTCTGTTATGATACCTGATATGGGGGATCCCATGGGAACGCCCATATTTTGTTTATAGACAGTGTTATAAAATTGGAAGTAGCTTTCTTTTAGAATTAAATTACTGGTTGAAATTAGTGTATTTGCAATAGGTGTTTCGTTAAAATTGTAAAATTATAATGTTCTTGTATTTATTTCCTGCAATTCATACAGACTAGTGCTAAGTCAAGCCAAAGTATGCCCGGAATGCATATAAAAATTTAAAACAAACTACTGTTGGATTAATATTTAACAAAATTAAAAATAATCAGTTATGAATATTATTTCTGTACTTTAAAAATATTTTCTTTTGTATTTTTTTAAGTAAAATGTATGTTTACATTTTATTGGTACATATTATTTGAATATGCTTAAATTATTTACCATCATGTATGAATATAATTGATTAGTTTTATTAATATGGAAGAAATATTTTATTCTAAAATTTATTATAAATTGTTTTTCCGTTTTGATGTCTATTTATAAATTAATATTAATAACTGACTTTGTATCTGCAAAAGAAAATGTAAACAAAGACAATGACTTCTAATCTACAAATTCCTATAATCCGCACAACCTCTGGACAAAACTTTTGTGGAATAGAGGGAGTTGACTGTATATATATGCTTAATAGATCATCATTAGGGCAGATGTTTGATTACGGAGGTGGGGTGGTGTTGTAAGGCTGGATGGTTGGGTGGGTTTGTGAAATTAAATTAAAAAAAAAAAAAAGTAGAAGGCTTGTTGCATTTGCTTTGTATTACTATGCAAACTTTCATTTTCCATTAAAATTTCAGTTTTTTCCTTTTTGAGTTGTCAACTATATTTAATGTTCTAATTATACTGTTAAACACAATGTGATCAATCGGTGAATTTCATTGTGGCTTCGTGGTTTCATTGTTGTTCATCTGCTTTGAAATTTGCATTTTTAAATCCATATGGTTCCTGTTCTGGTTGTGGCAGGCTGGGGGAGTGTTGCCGGCATAAAACTAGTGTAACCCCACAGGCAATTCACAAGTCTTGCCGCCTGCCTCCTTCTTCCTACCTTGTATTTCTTAGGTTGTTTTTTCATTAATTTTGATAAGTTTATGGTTTTAAGTTAAGATTTGTTGTTTTACTTTATTGATTCGTTTGTTTTGCAGGCTGTTAATTAATAGATATGGTTTCTTTACATTAGTGTATTTCATCCACTGATGATTTTTTTTTTTTTTTTCTTATTGGTCATTGGTGTTTCAGTGATCTTCTATCTGTTGCTTGGCTTCTACTATGCTTATTAGATCATCTTTATTATATATATATATATAAATGAAAGACCCTAAAACTCAGGAAAAAGTAGGAAGGAATGTGTCCATAGAATATTCCTTGAATTTAATACTGTTTCAGTCTCTAAGAATTTGTATGTGGGAAGAAGACAATTTTAAAACATGGCATTTTAATATTTTTTAAAATCAGAAATTAAGTATTTTTCTAGGGGAAAATCGACATTTTAAAGAAAATAAGTTAGAAAATGTAGTAGACCTGCTTGCAATTCTACTCTTTCTAGTGAGGCTAAAATTAAACTTGATAACTTTGTTGTCTTGCTCTTTTATCCACCCTTATGTTTTAAATTAGCCAAACTTTTAAAACGTTTTAATTTTCATGTTTTTTTTAAAACCTGCTAATAGATCTAAATTCCCTGTTCCCAAGCTTCATAAGTGGGGTATCTATAATTTTCCTTGTAATAATTGTGATTTATCTTACATAGGTTAAACAAAAAGAAATCTTGAATGCTGATTATGTGAACATTCTCGGTATGTTGATTAACAGGAAATATCTAAATATGATATTGCAAAGCATAATTGGGAATCTGACCATAGTTTTAATTTTCAGCAAGCCAAAATTATCTTTTATGCTAAATGTGTTTCCAAGTTATATTTCCTGGAAAATTGAGCTATGTACCTTAATCGCAATAAAATTATTAATGAAAAATCTGATTCCACTTTGCTGTCTACAGCTTGAAAAAATTTGTTTAATTCAATTGATTTCCTTCATTTTGTAAAAAAATAAAATAAATGTAAATTAAAATTAAATAAACCATTAAAATAAACAATAAAATTAAATATAAGGTATTTACATTAAAATAAAATAAAAATATATAAATAAAAATCCCTTCCCTCCATTTTTTATTTGTTTCTCTTGTTTCCTGTTTTTTAGTTGTATTCCTCTCTGATTGGTTTTGTAGGCTGCTTTCTATTGGTTGGTTGTGTTGCTCCTCCCCCTTTCTGTTTTGCCCTGTTTTCAGTCTTGCTTTTGCCTTCAAGGCAGTAGCATGTGTTTTGCACCTAAAGAAGAAACACCACGTCCTTTCAAAATCGGTAATGCTTCCAACAATTTTATGGTTGGTGCATGAAGAGGTTTTGTAAGTTTAAATAAACACAATTTTACTTTAATTGCTACTGTCTTGTTAAATGATTCATATCACGATTTAAAGTCAACAGCTCAATACAAGATATTTCAAGTTAATATATAATCGCATTTGCAAAACATTAAATATTTCTTTCAATCTAATATGAAGAGATCTATTTTCCTCCAAGTAAGCTTCAATCGCACATTTTTAAATCTAAGCTTTCTCGCAGAAAATCAAATACTGTAAAAGCACTTATTTTCGTGAGGCTTTAATTTTTGCAAGCCCATCGTAATCGCGAAAATTTAAGCCTCGCGAAATACTTTTTTTTTTTTTTTTTTTTGCCTCAAATAATAATAATAAATCAGAATTTTTTCACTTACCAAAATTAAATGATTTATCACACAGTTACAAACTCTTTTATGACAACTTTCTTTCTTACAACTTGACTTCCTTACTAAAACTATTTCTTGAATACTACAAAACTATTTCTTGATTATAAAACAAAAATACAACTAATAGAATGGAGCTCATTCACTTACAATGTTTATACGAGCTTCTTTGAAGACATTCAAAATTATTCCAAGGTCAAAGTTGAGTATAAAAACCGTTGTAAGCGTAAGTTGTTTTTAGAGCGATGGGGAGTGTGTAGGGGGGGGGGGAGACTTTTCGGACAAAAAGGAATTTCTTAAAATGCCTTATGCAAAAAGGGTTCTATATTTAGGTACTTTCGGGATTTTTCAATTTTCAGTTCTGTTCATATAAAGTTTGCGAAATTTTCAGCTCGCGGAAATCACCGATATCTTCATTTTCGCGAAAATTTCGACTCGCGAAAATAAGTGCTTTTACAGTAGTAGATTTTAAGCAGATAAATATGAAGCAAATTTTGAAGCACAAAAGTCAGTTTTACAAAGTTTTCTTTATATGCAAACAAGATTATTAATAACTTTCTTTGCAAAGGTTTTCTCTGAAAGCGTTTTGTTTAAGTAATGATCAGAAAGAGCTGATGTCTATCAATCATGTTATTCCCATTTTTGATGTGAGAAACAATAAGCACATTCATTTTCTAAGGCAGAAAAACTAATGTAAGAGAATGTAATGTAACTAATGTAAGAAAAACTAATGTAAGAGATAAAGTTTTGTAAGTGCATAATTAAATTATATTAATCTGTATGTATACATAAATTATTACTAGCAATTTGAAATACAGAATCCTATTATTAGTTCTGCTTATATTGTCCTAAATATATTTATTCCACATGTAACGTTGGTGCATAAACATATTTTCCTTGCTATTAAAAACATTTCTGGATCTTTATTATACACATATATAGAGCATATTCTAGAAAGTTAATGGAATCTCTTCTTATACTTTTATGAACAAGCAAAATAAATTTAAGATTTCTTAAAATAAGAATTTATTCACAATACTTTTCCATCATTTCTTCTAATACTTTCTTTAATATGCTGTCTTCAACTTCTCTTACTTGTTCCTGTAATTTTTACAATAAGAAAGTAAATAAGTTGCATATCATTAGAAAAATTAGAAAATAATTTGAAAATAAAGTAAAATGTTTTATATTTTATAATAAGAAAGTAAATAAGTTGCATATCATTAGAAAAATTAGAAAATAATTTGAAAACGAAGTAAAATTTTTTATATTTCTAAGGATTGAAAACCAATATGACCTCAAATAAAAGCTACGGCATGGACATTTATTCAGCTAACAATAAGAAATAATCAAATTAACCAAAGGAAAAAAAAAGAAAAAAGACAGGCTAAGTGAAGGTCACAGAGTTTGATATTTTTAAAGAGATACATAGATTAAAATACACTATTCCCTTTGGTTAATATATTAAAATTTAATCCAGACATTTCTAATTTAAAAAAATAAAAGGTTATACTTTTATTAAATATTTAAAAGTACCTTACAAAAACTTTTCATTTTGATTTTTGGCTGATTAATTTCGGTCACACCGTGACCATCTTCGGAGCCAAGACTAAACGTCGACGTCCTTCTGTTTATCTTGCCGATGAATACCGTTGTTGCCACTTCGCTTCACTTTATAATTTCCCAAGATCTGTTCCCAAGCTGCAGGGATGATTGAATGTTCTCTATCGTTTACTGTGTTATCGTTAGTAATAATTTCGAGGGCCTCCCGTTTTAGTGTGTAATTTTGGTTATTGTAAGGTGCTATTTTTTTTATGTTAATGGAGTTGATATTTATGGGGTTAGTATTGTGGGTGGCGGAGAAAGCGGTAGAGGATTTTCCTAATTTAAGGTCTGCATGGTGTTCTTTTTCTCTTTCGGCAATTTTGCATTTGGTCATCCCAATATAGCAGGCTTTATTACCATTGATATGTTCAAAGTCGATTTTATACATTCCGGGGGTAGAGTTTTGTGGAATAGGGTCTTTTAGTCGATACTTATATATTTTTAGTTGATTAATATGCACATAAACAAGTATTCATATTTCTATTTTTTCAGAATCGATTGTTCTATGACCCTAATGACTAAAAATTTTAAGAATAAGAAGTCAGTTAAGTTGTTCGCTTTTTAACCTATCACATTTTAACTTTCTGTTCCCTAAATTATTTCAAAGTTATAAATTTCTAAAAGATAATTTTATTTAGCATTGTGCTATAAGTATAAAATATAATAGTTAAAATAGATTATGAAATATGTAACAAGGAAGTTTTCAGGTCACTTGAATTAATACACATATAAAACATACACAAACTAAAAATAATAAAATAACTATATCAGAAATATATATATAAAATATTTTTTTCTAAATAGGATAATTGCATTCATTTTTTTCTGATATCCAAGACATAGCTTCAGAATCTGCCAATTAAGAAACAGTTTTTACAGCAAGCAATTCATTTTTCTCTCTTTCTTAACCTACCAATGCCTAGCAATCTATTTATAGATTAGACAATAGAAAAATGTGCAGAATCTCTGTTTTCTTACAATGATTTTTTTCATTTTAGTAATAGTTAAACTGAGCACTATAAACATTCCAACAAATTTTATGTACTTTAATTTCTGGTGTATAAGATGCAGGCTAGATGCGCCTGTTTTACACCAAAAATTTCTATATGTAAAATATAATATTTTAATGCAAGTAGTACATGGTATAAACATAATTATAATTGTTGATTAAAATTTCTGATGCCTAACTGATTTATCTGATCTGTGGCTTATATGTTAGAAATTACGGTATCTACCATTAACAATAATTTTGGGATTTGGATCACCATTCTATAATATTTCAACTCTCATACATGTGTTTTCCTATTGTGCAGGGATAATGAATAAAATCAAAGTGAATATCTATTATTATACTTTATTCTAGAAGAATATGTTAATATATGATAGAAAATTTACATTATCTTAAATTTTTTTCACTAGAATACCCAGTATCCTTAAATGAGTATAAGCTCTAGTTTAAAACTAACACAAAAGTTATTTGAATTTAATATTAATTCCTTACTTCTTGATGAGAGTATGATATATGACCCCACCACATTAGTTTCTTTTCCCATGTAAGCAGGGGCATAATATGAGAATTTGATTGGGGTGGGGGGGACCCAACATTTGGTCTTTCATATTCCTCATCTAAAAATGCCACCTGCATACTTTCAGAAGTGGTTCTTGCTGGGGAACTAGGGGGCACAGGCCCTCCTGTCGGGTGGTCCCTGCCCTCCCTCCTTCGGAGCATTTTCTTAAAATCTGCACTTTAATTTTTCTCCTTTTAGCAACATTTTTTTTTATTTTACGAATTTTGAGCATTCTTATATCTTTTCCGAGAATCTATATATTGATATGCAGACATGAAATTTTTCATGTTTTTAGCCTATTTTTAATAAAAGGCTTATAAGTAGTATCGTTCAAAAGATATGGTTAATGTGGTTTGCAGAAATATGCAGTAGAAGATCTTTATAACACAATTCTATATAATGCAATTCTCTAAATAATGCACAACTTCTCAGACAAAAACAATGAACTTCACAGTTGACCCGTTAATGCCCGAATTAATTCTGCAAAATATATTTTGATGAATATTTCAATTCTAAATTAATATGGTCAACTGAGAGTAAAATATATCAAAGTTAAGTAATTCTTCTGATAGTTTTAAATTTAAAGCTTATCCTCATTTGAAGACATTCATGTTCCAATGAAAAACTTCGAGATAACAGAATAATTTCCTATTATATGCTGTCAAAGACCTTGAAAGTAATGTTATAATGTATATTCATATTCAACTTAAGTTGGTATATATGTGCGATGATTGAAAAATAAGAAAATATTCAAATTATGAAATAATTAATAGCAGGCGCATAAATCTTTGGGGATCATTTAGAGTGATGCTATAAATTATCACTAAAAAGCAGATATCATTCCAAGAAACTACAAAAAATATATACGTGCTATTTTATTAGCCATCCTCAAATGAGAACTTTGGGCGTTAATGGGTTAAGAAAACATTTTGTAAAAACTGTTATTCTGTAGGGAACTAAGTGTAATACATTTGGTTTTCTTTATCTTCTTAATTTGAAGCTATTTAATAAAAAGTATTACTATCATTACACTTTTTTTTTTCTTTTTTTAAAAGGAGTAATAAAATAAAAGATTTTATACAGGCATATATGGGCTATGTTTATAAGTTAAATTTAACAATGAAAGGTATGATCTACCCAAATTCTGTTCCAAGGAATGTAACTTAAAACTACCTTACTCTTTGATATGTTTCAGACATATTTGGCCATGTTTACAAGGTGAATTTAATGATGTATGAACACACAACCTTGTGTTTGTAGGTTTGTATTATAAAGATCTTCTACTATATATAGATATACATTCTCATATGAGGCCAAGAAGGCAGACAAAAGTACCTTTCTTAGGACAACAGGAATATTGCTTTCACACAAACACTTGAAAAATGTATTATTTTTCTTTTTCCCCCTTTGGCAACAAGTTAAAAAGATATTAAAATGAGCATGAGGTAAAACACAAAACTTGAAAAAGAAATTTTAAGAAATGAATATGGTAACCATTGCTAAGGAACACAACTTAATCTGTTTAGAGTGGACAATACCTAATCCCACTGATAGCCATGGCCCATGATATTCTATGGGAAAGTTTGATTCTATAATTACTCATTATTTAATGTATTTTTTAAATTCTGTTTTTACATTCAGAAAATTTACAATTGTTAAATTAATTTTCTTTTTTCAAAAATTGATTTTTTTTTCTAACTGAAATTTTGAGTTTAAAAATGCAAATTTTCATCATGTGTATGTCTTTTCATTTTTTTTTTTTTTTTTTTTTTTTTTTTTAAACCACAGAGTAAAGTACAAAAATTTTAACAAATTCAATATTCTTTCAGGAAACTTAAGTGGTAATGCATAGATAATTAGAGACCTCTTTCTACTCAGAAATGATGCTAAGCTGAAAATGTGTTTAGTATGTAAAAATAAAATTGTGGAAAACAAAATTAGAATTTAAACAAACTAATATTAATGATTATTCAAAAACTACTTTAAAAAATAATGTCAATTAGAACAATTAAATCCATTTAATTTTATAGAATTTGGTGCTTAAATTAAGATTTTCTTAGCAACCTCTCTAAAGAACCAATTTTCTATGGCACGATGCATGGCTCTATTAGGGAAGTTTTACTTGTTCATCTGTATATATTTAATACTACGGAAAAAAAATACATTGAGCAAATGGCACAGTGATCTCCAAAACCGCAAGGTGTATTAACAAATGAAATGGTGTAAATATTAATTACAATATTATTAAAAAAAAAAAATATTGCAGTGTATGTTTGCCGTGGCAAGAAATGGCATGACTCAGCACTGTGTTAAATAGTTGTATGGTAATAAACTCTATATATAGTGCCCCAGAGAGAATTTTTTGGTGCCACTATTGCATACTCTCTTTTTTTTAAATAGGGGTAAAGAAGTCCTAACAATAGCACATACTTTTTTATGGTATCAATTCATCTTCTACTAATAAGTTTAATTTTCTAATTACTCATGTTAAATTTAATCCAATTTAATAATTTCAGTGCAACCTTTCTGAAAACACACTTTTCCTAAACTGAATATTTCTAATTGATAATTTTTGGCTACAGGCTCAATGCCAATTTTTCTTCCATCAATGGACCACTATTTCCCATATCCCTCCCTGAGAGTACATATCTTTTTTCTACTACTCACTTGAAGATTAGGAAATCCTCTCCTCTCTTTGAAACCTTCCTTACTTAAAGAGCTATTTCATATTGTTGTGGTAGCTTGGTTGATAGAGCATCAATCTCACAAGACTGTGGATTTGATACTCTAGCCAGTCGAGTATCTGACTAGCCAGCCAATTGTATACATCAGTGGCTGGTGCATGTAAAATCTACCGTGCCCATAATGTCCTCCATGTTCTGTACAAATAATACCTCTGGGAGATATCGAAGTCGGGGAGATATCCCTTCCACAGAGGATAAAACTCGTAATGGCTTGTCTCCGGACCACCACTGGGGTTGAATCCCAAACTGTCACCAATTGCCCAAAGTATCTCTATAGTGCAATGTTAAATCAGCTCCCTCACACTATTTCATATCAATAAACACTAATCAAATTCTATAGAATTACAAATATTTCCAAACCTGTTAGTAATGAAACTAAAATAAAAAATTTGCTTAGAAAGATCACTTGGAAATAAAAATTGTTAGTGAGAAATTGTTAAAACCAAATCAAACCTCATCCAATTTTGTCTTTATACAATAGACATAAAATACAATAAATAGTTTCATTTTATTTATTTATTTTTGGTAGCATATAATATGCATACAATTTTGTTTTCCTCGTCACTTCTATTTAAAGACGGGCTCTATGAAAGATCAATTTTTTATGATCCAATAGAATAAAAAAAAAAAAAAAAAATTATTTTAGACAAATTTAAATTAATTAGATAATTTTATTTAAAATCCTTTTTCTTGCCAAAATCCTTTTATTCCAGCTAGCACCTTGAAAGTTGTAAATTTAGTTTGTTGGAGGTGAGGAAAAGATTGAGCATACCTTTGAATCAGTTATAGGTATCTGAAATGGGAGAAGGGCACTGCAGTCTCAACAGAGTGCAAATTCGCTGCGGTCAGAAATTTCAAGGGTCACAGCATAGTAAACGAACATGCTCTTGTAGGTGCCTAAACAGGGAACAGCGTCATTGAGCATGAATTTGGTACTAACATATTTTTTTTAGGGTCTTGAATATGACCAGAATTTTTAAGAGTTGTTTACATGGTAAGAGAACAGACTGTCGTATCCAAAACGTGAAAAGGGACCATAGTTGCATGGTAAGCAAACACACTGTTTTAGGCATCTAACTACCGTAATTTCGCGCGTATAGTCCGCGGACTATGTGTGTAAAAAAAGCAAATTTTTTCACCCGCGGACTATATGGTGGTGCGGATTATCTGCTAGTTATTCACAGTTCAAATCCTCAAAATCAGAATTAAACATACAAATACTACGAACTGCCGATTCTGACAATCAAATATAAACATAAACAACAGAACAAGACACAAGGAAAACATCGTATTGTATATCGTATCGGTAGCGAACCATGGAGCATAAAGCAAAAGATCACTATTAGGATAGCACGTTGCTGAATATTCCTGTACTGTTATTTTTTAAATTGTGTTTGCAAAATATCGCCGAAGTTTTACTGCTGAGCAATACCAATGACAAACTTTGAGATAATCTTCCAAAAAATATATCTCCTAGTGCTGAATCACATACAATCAGCCATACTGCATTTCTAGTAGGAAAGTAAAACTCACTCAATGACTCAACCGGGAATTCCCATAGAAAATATAAACATCAACTTTAAAGGTTTCTTTTAATGTATAATTTTTAAAATATGGTTTATTAACAACAAGTACTTCTTTTCTTTATACTATTCATTTTAATAGCGGGAATGCTTTAATATTTTCATATAAAACTACATAATAGTGTTTTACTTGCTGTTTTCTTGGGGTTATATTTTTCTCCTGCGGACTATACGGTAGTGTGGACAATCTGATGATATTTGAAATAATTTTTACATAAAACTTCACATGCGGACTATACGATGGTGCGGACTATGCGCGCGAAATTACGGTAGTAAAGAGGGCACCATCTAGCAGGAATTAATTACAGTCAGACATGTTAATGCACACTCTTTTATGCTGGTAAGTGAACCAGTTAGCTATAATACATAAAAATCTTAGTGTTTTTGATACCTGATGACAATTAACAAAATTATGATCCACTTTCAAATGAACTGTAAGGTGCAAAGCAGTGCCCAGAAATCTCACTATGTCATCCTATTTTTAAAAACACTGGGAGGGAGTACCCTCTCTCCAGACACACCTCTGCATGTAAGGCAAATATGCTTTGGACAGTTTGGTTCTGATCTACTGAGCATTGTGTCTATGACTTAATCACTTAGAATATTTTTGTAAAATTTTTGCACTTTGATTTTTGTCCAATGTTTATGTCTACAATATCAGAATAATTACAGTGGGGAGTCAAAAATCCACACAGTTTGTGACCAGAGGTTGTGCAGAGTTTAGGATTTGGCAGATTTTAGGGCCATAAAATAATGATCATTACTTTGAATTAAAAAAAAAAAAAAAAAGAATATTATTCAAACAAAATACATAAGAAAACTATTTCTTTTCTATATTAAATTATGAGGTAAATGAAATAATATTGAACATCAAAAAATATATGTAATGAAAACAATAATTAAAATGAAAAATAATCTGTGAAATTTGGATATCTGTTCAAGTGTAATTTGTTTTAGAACATCATTCTAAGCATTTTTTTAAATTAATTAATTGTAATCATTAACACAACTTTATTGTTCTAAGAATTTAAGCTATCTCTCCCCTACATTTATGTCTTCATCAAAAAGCATTTTTTAAAAATAGTCTACGTCATCAAATATCTCATTGATGTCCTCATCATATTTTTATTTTAATGGATTTAAATACACTGTCAAAAATTTCAATATCAGGAACTTGGTTCATCTGAATTTGAAATACTGCCTACTTGCCTCTTCCTCTAAAACACATTCCTGATATTTGATTAACTTTGGGATAAAAATCTCTTTTGCTTTTTTCTGTATTAATATGGATCTAATAGTACAATCACCACTTCCGCTGTCAATGAAAATGGATTTTGGCCATGCATTATGTTCTTTATTTACAAGTGTGGCTTGGGTAACTGAATTTTAAGATTCAGCTACAAGGCACAGACAGTTGTTCATATCTGACAAGCTGTGCAGATTTTAGAACAGTGGATTTCTGGTATTTTTTAAAACAGGCATCACATAAAATAAAGTGTTTTAAATTTTATGACTCATTTAATAATAATTGATTAAACTAGAATACAAGTACAATTTATTCTCAAATTTTAAGCTATATTTTCCCTTTCTGTTCTAAATACCTAATATTTAATTAGGATTTATATTAAGAATATTTAAACATGAAAATTTCTTCATACACCATAAAATAAAGAGAAGCACAACCAGTTTTGAAAGGACTTGTTCTTTCTTCTTCAGGTGCAAAAAGTATATGCTGCTATGGTACCTTGGAGGCAAAAGCAAGACTGTCTGGAAAACCTAGCATGGGATTTTTGCACCTGAAGATGAAAGGGCAAGTCGCAGGTAAGTACTCCCCTTTATTTTATGGTGCACGAAGAATATTTTATGTTTAAATGTTTATTGTACATTAGGTTCTTTAATTTATATTAAGAATGTCTGTGTAAATAAATTTTGATACAATCATGTGCCCTGTTTAATTCCTTTTTCTTAGTTGATCACAAACATGACACAAGCCTGCTGATCAAAATTATTCTATTATATATATCTTGAATGAATGTAATTTGAATGATGTTCATAAGTATTTTTCTTTATCGAACTTCAGTTGATTTTTTTCAGTTTCCTTTCACTGAAGTATTTTCTGAAATGTTATTTTTACCTTTTAAGTAATCCCCAACAATAAACACAATTTTACCAACATGCCTCTCATGCATATTTATATTTGATTTAATTAGAAAAAAGGTTTGTTAAGCAGAGTTTATATTAAAACTTTTTGTAATAAAATCATATTTTTGTTTATATGAAAATAAAATAAAAATTAGAATATACAAGGATGTAAGTAAAAAATTCAGACAGTTCTTTTCTCTCTTAAATAAAGAATTTTATTTTATTTTACTTTCCTTTCAGTTACTCTGAAAAGTAAATTTCCATCATTTCATATCGAGACATTTTTTGATATTATGCTCAAAACCAATGGAAAGAAAAACAAAAGCTCTTCATTGAAGATGTTTGCAAAAAATATCTGTAATAAAGCAAACATATACAAAAAGATTTTTAAACTCACCAAATGATACATACTATTACATCCTATTATATATTATAATTTCTATTATATTGCTGTACAAAGAAGAATAGTCAGTGATCATTATGACTCAGCTGGAAGAGCACTGGATTTCAGATCTCTCTGTCCTTGGTACGAGTAGCAGCTCTAGCAGTTATATCCAATGACTGGAATTTTAATTAAAAAAATATTTATTGTTTGTCTAAATTCTGGATGTTTCTAGATATTTTTTTAAAATTCAAATTAGATTTTTCTAGTTCTCAGTCTTGTGCTGCTGTGAGTTGCTTGAGTCTAAATAGATCTAAATGATTGTTTAAATTATTGGTGTAGTTCTTTGTATCTTTGTAACAAACTTAGTGGAGGTGCCTGGTATGGTCCTGCAAATAAGGATAATAGTGACAACCTTTGCAGAAGCCTTCCTTTCAGAGGAGTCCCTCCCAAATTTGGATTTTACATTCCAGAAAGCAGAAAGAGAATGAAAATGTCAAAAGTAACAAAAATACTATACTCCTGCTTAAAAGTTTAGCAAGATTTGCAAACAATGAGTTTTTTCAATTTAAAAACTTATTTCCCAATGAAATGTTTTCAAACATTGGATATTTAAAGAACTAGGTTTCCATCATGTTTTTCATTGAACATTGGTTTAAGACAACATTTAGGGAGCCGGTAACAAATTGAGCAAAATCAATAATGTTTGTGATCACTCTATATCGTTAAGTGAATGAAATGAACTGTAACTTTAGGATATGTTAATACAGACCCAATTCAATTTGTGGAGGAATTTGTGCGATGATAGCATATTAAATAACAGAGATATAAGCATTTATTTTAAAACTCCATAAAAAATCAAGATTTTTTTAATTTATAATATACAGAATTTTTAACGAAAATTATTCCAACTTCCAGATAAGTTAGAAAAACACCTTTAAAACAATATGCTGCGATCAGAATACAAATATCTTAAATATCTCATGAAATATGAGCAGTTTTATGAAAAAAGTTTTCACTGCGCATGTGCAAAAGATTAAAAAAAAAATTGTTGCATAGGCTGAAAGCTAGATATATTGGGCAACTTTTGCCAAAAGTGCATTTGAAAAGAGTAAAAATTAAGCAAATTATATGAAAAAGAACAAGCTAGATTTTGGATATTTTCCAAGAGTTGAAATTTCTTAAGGGGTTTTTTACATGTTGCATAATTAATTTGAAGATCCAATTATTTCAAACACGCTCTAAATGTACTTTTTTGTGAAAAAACCCCTTATGAGCTTGTTAACTCTAACACATTTTTGTTTATTTACTAAGATTTGAGAGATGAACTAAATGGGTAAATTAATAGGATTTTTAAATTAATTACGCAGCATGTAAAAAACCTCTTGGAAAATATCTAAAATCTAGCTTGTTCTTTTGCCGATAATTTGCTTAATTTTTACTATATTCAAATGTACTTTTGACAAAAGTTGCCCAATATATCTAGCTTTCAACATATGCAATAATTTTTTTTTTAAATCTTTCGCACATGCACAGTGAAAACGTTTTTTATAAAAATGTTCATATTTCATTAGATATTTCTATTCAGATTGCAGTATATTGTTTTAAAAGTGTTTTTCCAACTTATCTGAAAGTGGGAATAATTTCCGTTAAAAACTGTATATTATAAATAAAAAACATGCTTTTTTTTTTTTTCTTTTAGTTTTAAAATAAATGCTTACATCTCAGTTATTTAATATGCTATCGTCACACAAATTCATACACAAATTAAACTGGATCTATATTAACATATCCTACAGTTACACTTCATTTGATTCACTTAACGATACAGGGTGATATCAAATATTATTGATTTTTCTCAATTTGTTACTGGTCCATTAATTTTGCCTTAAATCAATCTTTACTGAGAAACATGAGGAAGACCCAGTTCTTTCAATACCCAATGTTTGAAAACATTTCATCGAGAGATAAGTTTTTAAATTGAAAAAAACTGGTTGTGTGCAAGTCTTGCTAAACGTTTGTGCAGAAGTATAGAAGAAATCAAACCTGTTATAGTCACTCTTCTGTACCAACAACTAAGGAGCCCAGCAACTTTCCAGGCAGAGTCTGGTGAAGAAATGGATTAAAGTATATGAAATGGTTTAAAGTATATGATTGAGTGGCTCAGTTCAACAAATAGGATGGCATGACATGTCAAGCTAATATTTATTTCTTCCTTTATGGTGCCAAAAAGCAGTGGTATATAAACTATGGAGACATCCTGAATTCCTGGGAAAGTTTAAAAAGGAATTAGGTAGACTTTTCAGCAATCATCAAAAGTTTACAAGGAAGGTGAAAGACCACAATGCTCAGCAGTGAGTACACAGTCCTACCTACAGAGTGTCGTAGGACTTTCAAGAAGTTAATCATTCAATGTTCGGCAATGAAAAAGTAACACATTTAATGACAGACATGTATCACACCCTGTTGACAAAAGAAATTAATACTACAGCTGATTTTATTAAATAATGCAACTACATTGAGGACATGAAGCAGAAGAGGGTTGGATGAAGATGGTTGAAAAAGCTTTCAAGTATCATACCAATGGTAGCAATAGAGGACCAAGATGCAGATTTGGTATCCCTCATTTGTAGAATTGTACAAGAAGTCCATGAATTGGTCAACTGAACTGATGAATTTTCGGACCCACTATTCCCAACTGCTAGAAGAAATTGTCCATGATGAAGTTTAAAGGGCTTTGGCACCAGCTTCAACAAGATTTGCAGAAATCTGATATTGACAAACATATGCCGATGTAACAAGGAAATCCAGGTCCTGTTCAGAAATTGTAAATGCAGACCAGAAAAATGTATCTTTGGAGAACACTCAACAATACACCAGTCTGTTTTCACTGCAGATGTCCTGGACATGTGTGCTACTGTAGAGAGAGAAAAGCTGTTTCTGACAATTATCAAGCCCATCAACAAAGCTTCAATGAAGTTGACACTGAAGAAGAATTTTGTCAATCAAACTCTGTTCACTGCTCTACACCTGGTACAACCACAGGCTGATATCCAACATGCTGTTTCAGATCATCATCACCATATTGTCAATCCAATCAATCTTTATTCTGAAGAAATAAAGAAAACTAAACAGATAAACCTTCCAAAGAGGTGAGGCCATATGCAATGAAAACCCTCTATTGGCCACAAAGATGACTGGTAATCAACTAGAAGTAATAATACATAATAAACTATTAAGTACTCTAGTGGACATATGCCATCATATATATAGTTTTTATGATTATACATTGATTCTTTTATAGAATACAATCATTTTCCCATTTGTTACTTAATTTTTAGACACTAGTGGCACAACATTAGCAATCATTGCACAAAATACTTACTTTACTCTTTTTGTCCCGTTTTTTGGTAGTACCTAGACGTTTTTCTTGCTTTGCTATTTCCATTGCCTATAAACAAACAAAATACAGCAATAAAAAATTATTTAAAATCAATAGCAAACTATAAATAGGTTATTTTAATTATTAAATTACTTAAACAATTGAGGTTTAATACAAAAACATAAATTTTGTAGCTGGAATGAAATGCTTTCAAAATTAAATTAAAATAAGTGTGATTCTTTATTTGTGTATTATAGAACAAGTTATATTATCTATCTGAATTCTTGATTAAGGACAAATACAGTGAAACCCCGATCCATTGTTCCCGCATTGATCGTTTTATTTCAATGGTCCCTGCACAAAATGTATTTAAATGTTAACGAAACCCATATATATCATTCTCCAAAAAATCGTTTTCCCTCATTTATCACTGTAAAATTTTCTCTTGACCGAAATTAAATTAAAGGTCAAGTGGTTCCATATAGCATACAAGCTTGAATTACTTCTTTTATCCTGAAATAACTCTTTACTCCCTCCATGGAGGATCAAAATTGTGATGACATGTCTCCAAGTCCATCCTTAGAGGTTAGTTTTAGACTGCCGCCAATTGTCCATAGTAGTACTAGTGCAATGTAAAACCCACTCAACCTAAAAATCAGCCTAATCACATATGCTGTTTTAGGTGAAGAACAGGAACTGTGTAAATATTGTAACATGTATATGCATATGAATTACTGAATGCGGAACGGGTAGTTTTGCTTGGAGAATAAGTTATTCTACTTTGTGTAAAGAGGAGGATGGATGTATCCACTTCAAACATCTACTACATTTTTTTGTATTCCTGGCTAATCTAATTTTGTAGTGTACACTTGTTTTATTTCAAGAGTGAGTTTTTATTTAATCCGTTCTGTGACTTATTTTATGCGCTAAATTTTATGTATTCGAAAATGCACAAACTTTTATATACACACATGAAATTACAGAAAAGGACCAGAAAAATGTTGTAAATCTGTAAAAATCCTGTTAGTTTTTATAAAATGTACGAAAAACATAACATAAAATTACCGATTTAAAAAAAAAAAAAAAATTTACTCAATGTTCTAAAAGATTGATTTATTTCATTGACAGCTTGGAAAGTAACAAATTAGTTTTTATTAGTAGTATACTGCATACATTTTGTGTATTAATTCATAAGCATAGTTTTCTTCTTTGTGTTTTGATTTCAATTCGCATTCATTGTTTTTTTTTCACATACTCCATGAAAAACGACTGATCGAGGTTCTATTGTACAACAAATATATATATTTGTTATTGTAATTATTTGTAATTATACATATGATGTATAACAGTACTTATTTTAAACTTTAAAATAAGTTTCTGATTTTATAATTTTTTTTAACTATAATTATACTCTATAACAAAAAATGTGATGCACAAAGAAGGAGTAACGCAAACTGGACACAAATTGACATACATACAGGTTTTGATGGAATCAAGCACCAATTCATCATTATCGTCGATCCTACATGCAACTGGTACTTTAGTGACCTCAAATACCCTTAATAAGCAGCTCAGTGGGGTTGAGCTCAGTCCCCGGATCTCTTTTCCACTAAGAACATTTGGAGCATCATAAAAAGGGTCCTACAACCAGCTCGGGATTTTACCAATCTAACACAACAATTGGACAGAATTTGGCACGATACTTCACAGGAGCACATCTGCCAACTCTATCAATTAATACCAAGCCGAATAACTGCGTACATAAGGGCCAGAAGTGGACCAATGTGTTATTGACTTGTTTACTTTGTGAGGCCCTTTCTCTTGATTAAATCATTCAAATTTTCTGAAACTGTAATCAATAGTTTTTCTCCACTTGTACATCACATCTACCAATTTTTGTCTTCACTTCTTCTTGGTGCATCGTTTTTTTTTTTTTTTTTTTTTTTTTTTTTTTTGTTATAGACTGTATTTAGAATTTGTATTTTTTAATTATGAGATTCAGACAAAAAAAAAAAAAAAAGAGAGAGAGAGAGAGAGAGATATCTGTGAATATTTTAGAAATTTTTAAGAATTAAAAAAAAAAAAATTCAACTTTTATTTAAAAAAATATATAATAAAAAAAATATATAAATTATCTGACTATCATTAACCTTTTATGAAGTGCTAGGTAATGTATTTTTACTGCATTTTTAACAATTGCAATTGTAAAAATACAAACATAAGAATGTCAACAGCTAGAACGTTTTGATGTAGAGAAGGGAATCTGTAATGCAGAGCATCAGTAATAAAATATTGGTTGTGCTTATGAATTTGTGTTTATTGAAATATCTATCATATTTAAGATACTATGGAATATTAAACATGGTGCCAAAATAGACAATGTATAGAGAATTGTAAGAACTATATCTGACTTTTGGGTAAATTGAATTCCCATTATATTCCTATTGTTTAAGCTAAATTGAAAATGGTACTTCCAATTCAAATTCCACAACCACAGTCTGTTAGTATGAGTAGAAACGTTCTTGAAAATTGCAATTATTTCAAATTTAATTGGACTAATTATTCTATTGCTTCTGTATTAGATAAAAAATATAAAAGCAATTAAAGTAGCTACTTTGCTATCTATTATAGGTGAATAAACATTTCTCATGTATCAACATTTATATTTATCTGAAGAATATAGAAAGAAATCAGATATTATTGAGGCCTTAACAGAACGTTTTGAGCTTTGTGTTAATGTTATTTAAGAAAGATCTATACTCGATGAAGCAGCTCAAGAACAGAATGAATCAGTTAAGCAATATACACATGTTGGGGTTGTTACACAAATGAGGAGAAAAAATTCCCTGAGTTTTCCTTGTCTCTTTTACAAGCAAAATATATGACACGGAATCATGTAGCATTAGAATCTAACATGCTTACAAGTCAATTGAACATATTTAGGATTTATTAATTTTATTAACTTACTATAGTTGGAGAAAAAAACTATAATTAATTCATTATAAAGCACTAAAATTTTAAAAAGTATTTGATTATGAAAAAATTTTCCAATGTTTTTCCAAAAATTTTGGAAAATCCCTGAATTTTCTCTGTTTTTTAATAGATTTTCAAATTCCCTGAGTTTACCCTGTTTTTTTAATAGATTTTCAAATTCCCTGAGTTTTCCCTGTTTTCCAGGTACTGTAGCAACCCTGATAGGTAGGTTAAAAAAGTTAGCATCGACATATAATTATCAAAATATACAGTGGCGTCGCCAGAAAAAATTTCAAGGGGGGGGGGGGGCACAACTGGAAAAAAAATTGTTTTTTAATAAAATTCTGATAGCATAGCTTTAAAGTTAAAGAAAGAAATGCTTACTAGAATTTTCCAGGGGGGCAAGTGCCCCCACTTGCCTCATTGTGCCGATGCCCATGAAAATATACTAGAAGAATTAATTTGAGACAGGTTGGTATAAAGTATTCAAGATGGTAAAAAAAACAAAAAAACTTATAAGTGATTCTTAATTAACTATTCAGAAAGCAATTAATATTTGCAAGAGCAATGAAAGTGTAAATAAACATGTTGATAGCTTTGCCATTAACATTACAATGTCAAAATAGCTAATATGCAATGAAAAGCAATATGCATTTTGTGTTTTCATGAAAGTAAATCCGATATAACAGTTCAAAGAAGTTTTTGCCTAAAGTATCGAAACCAGCATACTCTACGTAAGAACTTCATTAAGCATTGGTATAAGCAATTTAAGAATACAGGAAAAGTACAGCATCAGAAAGGTGCTAGTGGACCATCAGTCTCTGATGATGTTACTCATCAAGTGAGAGAGGTTTTCACTAGAAACCCAACTAAATCAGCCTGCTATGCGAGTTTGCATTTGGGAATACCACCATCAACTGTCATGAAAGTTTTGCATAAATTCCTGAAATTACACTCATGCAAAGTATAATTACTGCATAATTTACAAGATAACAATAAGCCTACACATTTTGGCTTCAATGTGTGTATTCTTGATAAAACTAACAGAGAATTCTTTCTTATAAAAATTGTGTTTAAACTGTTATAACAGATTTGCTATCATCCAACCACAGAATATACAATCAGCAAAGAGAAAAAAAAAAAAAAAAAAAGCCGCCTTCCTCTTCAACTAATTTCATCATAAATTATTGTATAAATATGTGGCTAGTGCCAATCGATGGGTAATCATGTCTAGTTATTAATGCTATAGTTAAAATTTTGCTTAGAAAATTGTCTACCTGTTAAGATTTGCATCAACTTTAGTTTTTCAAATGTTAACAAAATTTTTTGACTCCATATTCGTATTTCTGGGATCAAGACAGTTTGGAATAAGGTATAGTTTATATACTTTTAATTAGTTTTTAATAGAGTTACAAACAAATGGATTAGGGATTTGTCCATGCATTTAAAAAAATTAATATTTCACACAGAAAAATATTATAATCATTCAGACAAAAACCAGAATAAAAGTATGACAATTTAATATATAAAATTAACTAAAGTAATGCTAATTAAAAAATTATGTGTATCTAAACTTACTTGAATAATTATTTTAATTCCTATATATGCAAGATTACAGATGACACAGATGGTAACATGTGATGGCCCCCTAACACCAATAAGAAATTAAATATTACTATGACTTGAAAAATAATAACAGAAATGAGCTGTAAATTTGAAAACCCACATTATTGATGATGCCTTTTCTACTTGTGCAAAATTAATATAGGTTACAATTCACAACTTTTTAGAATATGAATTTATTAATAATTTTCATAATTAGAAAAATATTTTTTAAACAAAAATATACATGGAATTCTTTCTAATACACTTCTTTCTAATGAACTTTTTTTTTTATTTATTTATTAATTTTTCTGGAAGATATGAATTAATGTCAATCACATTCATTTAACATTAGCATCTGATTTTGACAACTTATAACCTATGAAAAATTGAGCAAAATATATAAACTATACCATTTTCCAAGCTAATTTGATTCAAATAACCCTGAAAAAATTGTCAATAATGGATGTTGCTATTTGAAAAAAAAAATAAATAAATAAATAAAAATAATAATAATAATAATAATAATAAATTTAGTGTAAGTTTTATTATGTAGATAACCCTCCCCCCCCCAAAACTAAACAAAATCGTATACAAATTAGACATTATTACTAACTGCATATTTGTACAACAATTTGCAGAAAAATTAGTTGGTGGTGGCTTTTTTTTTCCCTAGATCATACATTGCTTTTGATGCTGATCTATCATTTCTGCACAGGAATGTTCGTTATCTCTCTCTGTATCAAATTTCACTCGCTGACATGTCATGCCACTTAGCTGGGGAAAAAAAAAAAAAAACTGCTTAAACCACTCTCTCTCATTTAAACAAAAATAGTGATTGCTACATCACTTTGTTTTTATTTTATGGGACTCTGAAATAATGCCCTTAAGAATTTATACTTACTCTATATTTTTCTTACTATTTTTATAATTTTTGCACTCTATAATAGCATAACTTTTAACCTAGCTTTTTTTTTAAGAACGCAAAATTTGTTATAAAATCTTACTCATTGATAAAAACTGCTAAATACATCCTTGAATATTCCTTAAATACATAGAATAGAATTAAACTTATTTTAAATTTGCTTGATACTAATGTAAGTAGGCTTTTGGTGATACACTAGTTCTAATTGCTAGTTTGACTAATAAAAAATCGCTTAGGAAATTTTGAAATATTTTAACAGCCCACACAACAAAAATTCTTGACAATATCTTGGCTAAACATGAGAACAGTTGATAAATGAATGGTAATCTCCATGAGACATTCTCAAAATATCATTTTGATCATCTTTAACAATTTCTTATTCTAGTGTCAAAAGGAAACATTTTAAGTATATAAGCAGGGATTAATCCAGATTTTTAAAAATGATACCCCATTTGTGAATTTATAAAATAATTTGTGAAAACATCAAGTAAGTTTGTGAAAATTAATGATACTTCAGAACAATTAACTAAAATACGTAAAGCAGTTTTTTTTTTTAAATTTTAAAATACATTTAAAAAATAAAATGAAACAGTTGTAAAAATAAACATATATATATATGGGTGAGTTAAGTTTTTTCTTATATGTAAGATAAGTAGGTGTTTACTTAGATATTTATCATTGTCTCCAGTAAATATTCAAATAGAGGGTATTTTTCTGTGTTCGATGCAGTGAAGCTTATAAAATATTTTAGTGTGCAGTTATATTGCTGAGAATTGACTTTGTGAAGGTACCTCTTTGCTGAAAGTTGAATTTGTGAAGGTACCTCATTGCTAAAAATTGACTTTGTGAAAGTGCCTCAATGCGGCACTAAATTTGTTCTGAATTAACCTCTGATAAGTGTAAAATTTATCAGTTGACAAAATTTCTGAACATAACAATGTACCACAATCAAGATAGAACCAGAACTGAATTATATTTTTGCATGAAAATCTCTCCCTTGCCGCACTTTTCATTTACTTCTGGATAGGGAGGGCTGGATACTTGATGAGATCTGGCATATCCAATGTTGCATTTGTTAATAGTCTCCTCTCACCTACCTTTAGAATAAGACTGTGTGTCTGAGCCTGCAACCAAACAAATTATATAAAAATATTTTTGTTTGTTTTCAGTTAAAAAAAATTACCAATTTAAAAAAAAGTGATTTCAGCCATTGTTTCTCTCTCTCCCCCTTCAATTTTTTAAGAATTAAGAGATAATATATTCATTACTTTATTCAATAAGATGTAATGGGAAAATAGTTGTTATTAAATTATGGATAACGTTTTGAGAACTATGAATTGTGAAAATAATTAAGGTATAAAAACTTTTGTTTTTAATTAAGAGGGTTGTTATTCCTTGTAAAATATTACAGTATGTGTGAAATACATTTCTATTGATTCTGAATTCTTTTAATTCATATTAAAATTATACAAAATATTGTGTAATGAACAAGGTTTTTTTTTTTTTAAGCTTCTGGAAAATTATAAATTTAATACTCTTTATGAATTTTGAAAAAATACACAATAGTAATGTAGCAAAATTTTTAATATTATTTCTCAATCTATAAGATAATTTAATTTAGTGCTTACATAATAAAAATGCATTAAAATCTTTTAAGATAATTAAATTATTTCATTATTTTTAATAATTGATCAATTGAAAATTTAATACATTTTTTCATATTTTAATTTTTTTTAAAAAAATCCTTATTAAAAGTTATAATATGAAAAAGATCCAATGTTACTTCATAATTTGCAAAATAACTTAATTTAGAATTTACAAATTGACATAATTTCTATTGTACAAGGAAATAGTTCAGCTTTTTTTTTTAAATGAAAATGAAATCTTACTTTCACATCAGAATAAACTCATTTAAGTACATTTATATTAACACACAGAAAATGTGTTAAAACAAATATACTTAAATGATAAGTTTATTCCATTGTAAAAGCAGGATTTTGTTTTCATAAAAAAATATTTAAAAAAAGCAGAACTTTCATCCATGATTTTAATGTTCCCAAAACTACATTAAAAAAAAAAAAAAGGTTATATAGAAATCCTCTCAGATACAGTAATAAAATATCATGCAAGCTTTTTAAAATTAAAAAAATTCAAAATATTTAATATTAATTATAATTAAGTAGGGTAACTGCACCAGTGATTGACACTTCTAGAGCAATCTCTGATGTTTTTAATGTTCTAGTTATCAGAAAATATTTTTTGAAATCTTAATGACACTGCCAGTTTTTCCTTTTATCAGTAATTGGCACCCTATATTCCAGTGTGTGACACTGCTAGTTATTCATTTTACCAGTTATTAGCACCCTATGGTCCAGTATTTGACATAAAATGTTAAAATTCTTATATGTAAAATATATGATTTTATTATTTTTCTTATTTATTATTTCGGGATAGATGCCAATTACTGGAGCATGCCAATCACTGGAGCACCTATCCTAATTTGTATTATTTTCAGTGATTAATTGATGAAAATTTTCCTTACAGTTTTTTTTTTTTTTTCATGGAATACTTTCTTTATCCTAGATTATTTCTATAAAATTAATTAATCTTATAAAAGGAAGTTTTAGGAACATCATAATGCAAATTATATGTTGATATGTAAATTCTAAATCATGTTATTTTATGGAAATAACTTTTGAATTTTTTTTTCTCTGTTTAATTATGTTTTTTTAAATTACAATTTTAATAGTAAATATTTTTTAAATATTTAAAATCTTGAAAAAAAAAAAAAAAAAAGCTGTGAATGTCGCACAATTTTTTGTATAATTTTAATTAGAGGACAGATAAAAAAATAAAAAGATAATTAAAAAAAAAAAAATTGCAAATAAAAAAAAAAAATAGAAATTTTTAAGAAATTTTTAATTGATAAGTCATTAAAAAATAAAATTACTTAATTCATTCATAATATGTAAATGTCAAATTATGTTACAGATCATGAAGTGACATTGAAAAATTTTGTTAGTATAGTAATTGTGCAATTTTTTTTTTTTTTTTAATTAATCCAGATTATTAAATTTGCACTTTTCAAAAGTTGAAATAAGTCTTAAATACCATGGAAATTTTTGTGTAATTCTATTAAGCATTAAAAGAACTTGTTCCCAATAAAAACAGATTCATATTTCAAATGATTTATGAAATTTTAAAAGGTATGAAACCATTTAAAAATATATGAAAATTCATTGTAGAATACTTCTAAATGGTATCGCAAAATAATCGACAGAACATCATATAACACTGAAAAATAATTGGCTGGCAACCATACAGTCAAAAAAGGAGGAGAGGAGCGTAAAGGTTGCTGGAAAAGTACTCAAAATCCTGTGATCAAGAGGAGGCTTGCCGTGTGGACATAAAATGTTTCTTGCAGTGTCAAGTGTCAGGCAAAAAGGTTGTTTAAATGAAAAATAGCCAGACTTGCACATTTAGCTAAAGTTTGGCCAATGATTATTTTCTGTTAAAGTGAAATATAAAACAAAAATAATACTGAAGAGAAAAAAAGGACATTTTTCTGGAAAAAAACAAATAATTAATAATTTTAAAAAAAAATATTCATTAAATAATTTATTTAATTTTTTCATTATTAACTTGAGTGGATGTCAGAAGACTGATATCTTTTTTCCTTATTTTTCTGTCACATCATCATAATGATGCTTGCATAAGCCACGGCTTACCTTCTGGTGTGGTTTATCTAAGAGCACTGTTGTTTAACAAATTAGACACCTAACAATTTTCTTGTAAGAAAAAACTGATATATGTGCAAAGACTTATAAAACAGAATTAATATATCAAGTTAAAAAAAAAAAAAATCATAATGCCATTTTTTGAAAGACCAATATCTGTGATCTAAAACTGGCCTTCCTAACTAGGATGACTGAATTTTCCTGTAATAACCATGTAAATGTGAAAGGATATCTGAAAAGGGTTTTATGTAGCAATTTCAAGAAAATCATTCAAACCGTTTTTGAGATACCAACTTTCATGAACACTAGGGAAGCTCAATTATTGACCAAAAAACAACAATTACATATAAAAGGATTTGTAAAAATAGCATGGCGTGCTTGAAAAAAAAAATCCATATAGTCGTTTTTAAAGCAGCACACTTGCAAGACCTCAAATTGACCTACTTATACAGGATACCTATCAATTTTCCTGAGCTAAGCAACTAATACATACGAAATGACATCTAATATGGTGTTTATATAGCCACTTTGAAGAAAATTGTTAGAACTGTTTTTGAGATATGAACTTACAGTCCCGATTCTGGTTTTACAATTTTCACCAAAAGTTGGGAAAATCATCTGTACACAAGACCTGTCTTAATTCTGATGTTTCATTGTTCTATCTTCATCAGTTGCAGATATGATAGAAGATTCTTCACACATATACATATTCACACATGACACTGACCAATTGCTAAAAACCACTTTTTTGGACTCAGAAGATCTTAAAACATGTAAATCAGGTGAAAACTCACTATCAGTTTTTCTGACTGAATACAATACACCCATTAAAAATGGTAGTCGGGTAGTAGAAGTAAAATTGTTTAGCTCTAAGCACAATGCAAGTACACCCATAGCCTGACTCATTACAAGAAATAAAAAAGGGGAATATATCTAACTCAAAGCAACAAGATAGAAAAATGTAAACATGGCCTAATACAGGATTCTAATTTAGTAATTAATGAAAAATAAAGTAATTCTAAAGTATTTTGATTGCCTGCGATATGCATGAAGCAATCAAATATGCAACTGATAAACATAAGTATCAAAACATTATATTACCTTCAGACGATATTTAGGAACTGTTATCAGATAGTTTATTACTGACTTGTATTTTGACCAAGCTGCTAAATACTAAAGAAAAAAGAAAAAGTTTATAAAAATATACGATTAAAAACATATTCAGTTTAAAATTAATATGCAGTATTATTAAGAATGTGTATTAATATCTTAATATTGAAATATATATATGTATATACTAGGATGAATCTAGTACTCAACTTGGAGAAGGGAAGGTGAACTGGAAAAGAAAGAATACCTCTTCTCGGAAAAAACATATCTCCTAATGATGAGGGAAATATTACGTCCGTATCACACAAGAGATTTCACCCAACATTTTACATAACACAACATAAGAAATTTTTCTGAATAATGGTCGAAAAATTTGACTACCCTTGACCTTGAATCTTTCTCATATGCTGCTGTGCTGCGTTGGCTGAAATGTTGTGCGAAAATCTAACATGTGGTATGGCCATTAGACTTGTACATAGCTATAGATTGCTTTTGTTTTCAAAAATTAACAATCAGATTATATAATACTCACAGAACTGACTTTATTTAAGATTACTATTGGCTGTATAATATTTTGCACTAGAAAACCACATCCCTATTTTTTTTTTTTTTTAATAAAAACATTTTCTGTTCTATAGTTATATTTAGTTCCTGTTTCTATAAATTCCACTATACTCTTTTCAGTGTTTTCACCAAGATAACAAAAGGTAATAACAGTGACATAAGAAGATATGTAATAGTCTAAATTTTTTTTCAAGGTATATGAGGTTGTTTTGTTACATGCACACGAAAGATATTTTTCTTTAAGTTTTTGAGAATTCTCATTTAAAATTAAATCCTCAAAAATGTTCACACAAATTTTGGTCATTAATGTAAAATTTAAGCATCTTATGTGATTTTCCCCCCTTCAAATATGTATCAGTCCTATAAATAACAGCTGATATAAGTTTGATTACAAAATTTTTAGTAAAATTTCTGCTAAATAATCTTGCATTATTTAAAATCAGATAAGCTGAGTTGGTATGACTCTTAAAATAGCAATGTAACTCAAGAACTAATTGGTAAAAATTAACAGGGATGAGATTGATCAGTTATATATGCCAAAGTTATAAATGCTTATATGCATTATAATACCAAATTCATCGCACACAACCTCAGGATATTGGATTAGATTGATCACTATATAGTTTTATTATTATTATTTTTTTTTACTTACCAAGACAAACATTTTAAATTATGATAGCAAGAACATTATCATTTTGCCAAGTATAAATAGGGTCATTCCATATAAATTTAAGGAAGTGTGTTGCTCGACTATTTTTGTTTCTTTTGATACTTGTGTCTCTTATACACACATATGAGAGATATTCAAAGCAACTTTTATATTTTCTCTACTGTTAACCTGGGATTTTATACAGGCCATCAAAAGTCGTTCGCCTGGTCAAAAATGGGATTATTAGACCTTCATATCATACCAATAAAAAAATTTAATTGTAATTATGTGGTTTTTAACCCGTTACAGTTTACAGGTCCTCGAAATATCAGAAAAATGACATTTTAAGACCTCTGTAAAACCAAAAGGGGATGAAATTAAAGAAAAAAAATTCTTTAACAATTTATTAATCTGTTAAAGTATTATGCATACTGTGTGTATTGTTTTGTGGTTTTGATTTTTAAAAAACTATATATTTTTTAAAATTGCATAGTTTGCCTAATTTACGCACACTTAAGTAGAAAATTAAACATTGAATTAAATAATTCCAAATTAATTTTATTTTATTAAAATAAGCTTTATAACAATGCAAAAGTACTTTAATGGATTACGATAAAATATTAAAAATTTTGCTTTTTTTTTGTAAATATTTAAGCCTTATTTTTAGGGTTGTGCCGATTAATCAGTTCAGTTAATCGATCAATGCTTAGTCCCAATCATTTTTATTTTATTTTTTAATAGGGTTTTTTTTAGGGTTAAAACCACATAATTACAAGTGTTTCTAGAGATTAATTTTTCTGATATTTTATTTTGTGGTTTATTTCCTGAGAAGAGTTATTCACTATCGAAATTAACAAAAATTTTACACTTGACCTTAAACTTTGACTTATTGTAATTATTTTAGTTATTAAGTTACAGCAGTATAACTAAACATGGGATCCCTTTACCTTATGTGCTTTGACACTAATATTTAAAATTAGCACTCATAAATTTAATTCAAAGAGATTGGTGGCAAAATAGGAAGGTCTAATAGTTCCATTTTTGACAGAAGAATGACTTTTGATGGTGTATAAAATCCAGGGATGGCTTTTTCCCGTCCAAAACTGGTTTTTCCCATCCCACTGGGAAAAACTGGTAAATACCGGGAATAACTGGTAAATACCGGGAAAAACAAGTCAGAAATACATAGTTATTACAAATTTTCCTTAGGTTTAAAATTTTTCTCCAGGAAAGGAATATAAATAAATAAGAATTATTGCATAAAACATTTGCTCATAAAATTTAATAATAATGAATATCCTAAATATATATTTTAGAACACAATAGAATAAAATTACTAACTTAAAAATATCAGTGTCACCAAGAGAAGCAATAAATAATTTGTGTTGAATTTAAATAAAAATTTTATTACTTTTTAAGTAGATCTCTATTAAACACAAAATGTATTAAATTTTACAAGTTTGGTATTTGGTTTAGTATAATATTAATATTTATGCAAAATGTTCTTTTACATCATCAGTACCAAAAGTCATCCATATTTGTTTACTTTTTTTGTTGCCAGATTCTTGTATAGTCTATAATAGTATGCTTGAAGAACAAGTCTTTTAAGACTGATACAGATTTTCTTTAAAATAAAATCAAACTGCATACACAAGCTCCATATAAAAACAATTATCAAAAAAGATATACAGCAGTAATCAACCAAAGACAATCAACTAATCAATCAATAGTAAATAAACATTCAGTTAGTTATAGATAAAGAATCTGGCAGTTTTTATGAAAAAAGATATACAACAATAATCAACTAATCAATCAATAGTTAATAAACATTCAGGTTATAGATAAAGAATCTGGCATTACAAAATTCATTCTATAATAATTTGCAACTATTATAATTTGACAAGAACAAAAATCTGATCAACCAATAAGAAGCAAGATTACATCTCTCATCTCAGCATGCACATGGAATGCATGCAGCCATCTGTTTTAGCTTGTATTGTATCACTGTATGTTGATTTGTTACTGATATTAATTTGTTTTAATTAATAATACATATAATGGGAAAAATAAGAAAAGGTGCAAGTGCAGGAGGAAGGCCACTTAATCCTGTATGGAGCCATTTTAACCAAATTCATGATGAGAATGGAAAATTAATTGTCAAGTGCGAACAATGTAATCAAGAAGTTAGTGCCAAAGCTGATAGAATGGTTAAGCATATTTCCAAAACTTGCTTGAAATTATCCAAAAAACAAAACATTTTAAATATTGACACTACTACTAATTTTTCTGCATCCACCAGTGCCAGTTGCTGTTCAAGTTCAAGAACAGAGCCTAATGCTAATAATGAGTTTATGTTTGTTAGTAATGAAAATGCAGATGACCCTCAAAGTTCAACATCATCATCAATAGTGAAATCAAACATAGCTGCAAAAATAAAAGAAATTCAGCCTTCAATCAATAACTTTGTAATGCATACAACATCATTCCAAAAACAAGAAATTGGTGTCAAAATAGCCTGTTTTTTTTTTTTTTTATGCTTGCAACATACCATTTGAAATAGTTGAAAACAAACACTTAGTAGATTTGATATCTCAATTACGACCAGGTTACAAACCACCTTCACGAAAAAATTTGGCTAATGATTTGTTGGAAAAGGTAACAGCAGAAGTTCAAGAATCTGCTGAGCTGGGAGAACTGTTACTCTCATGCAAGACGGATGGAGTAATGTGCATAACAACCTTGTTATAGCCAATTCCATATTTTGTAATGGAAAAAGTGTGTTTCTTTCTGCAATAGATTGTGGGAAAAATAAGAAAACAAGTGAGTATTGTACAAATCTCGCTTGTGAGGCAAAAATTGCAGCAGAATCTAAATATGGATGCATTGTAAAAAGTTTCGTTTCAGATAATGAACAGAAAATGCTTACAATGCGGGAGAATCTTGAAATGGAAGATATTATACCAGTTACATATGGATGTACATTACATTATTTGAATATTCTTGGCAAGAACATAACTACTGATTCTGTTATGGCTAATGTTGTCAAAATTCAAAAGTTTTTTAGAAATCACCATATTACTGGGAGTTTATTGAAAGAGTATGCTGATTCAGTTAAACCACAAATTCCAGGTGAAACTCACAAATAACTTGTTTAAAAACTTTTATTACTAACAGGCCTTTTTATCTTCAAATTGTAGATAATCACGAAGATGAAATTGACAATGACATTAAGTGTTTAATAAATAATCTTCATTTATATAAAGAAGCAAAAAATATGTACAATCAGTTGGAACCAGTTGCAAAAGCCCTTATGAAATTACAACATGATAATAATGCTAATATTGCTGATGCTTGTGAAATTTATTTAGAGCTTCTTCAAAATAAAGAACTGAAACCACATTTCAGCAAAGTGAAATCTAGCTTTGATAAAGCAATAACCCCTGTCCATTTTTTTGGCACACCTGATGAATCCAAAATATAAAGGTGAAAAATTATCACAAGATCAGGAGGAATCTGCATGTGAATATTTGAAGGCTTTAAATCCGAAGTACTTACAATACACATTACAGTTCAAGTCAGAAGACATTTTTTTCCTTTTCCGGAGACATTTTTCTCTGAAGACATTATAAACACTATTTCACCTGCACTATGGTGGAAGAATTTAAACAAAACTGGAATAGATGCGGACTTTCTCCAATTAATGGAACATCTCCAGGGATGTCCTGCTTCATCAGCATCTCTGGAGCGTATTTTTTCTAACTTTTCTTTCATCCAAAACAAACTTAGAAACAGACTGGGTTTAGAAAAAGCCTCTAAATTAGTATTTTGTTACATGATGCTAAAATCCAATGTAAAAGACGAAGAATATGATTAATGATTATGATGATTGGCAAATATTGAGAAATGCATACAGTCTGTAAATATTTGAATAAATGTAATCCATCATTTGTTTTGTAGATCTTTTTTTTTTCTATCTTTCAAGCTATATACTTAGAACTCATTTTTAACATTTTCAAAAGGTTTCTTTGAATTTATATTTGTGTTTTTAATAATCAGTTTTTCCCATGTAGGAAAAACATAGTATTTCCCAGGACGATAAATACCAGTTTTTACCATGGTATTTACCTGGGGGGGGGGGGAACCTTGCCAACCCTGATAAAATCCCTGGTTAATAGTAGAGAAAGAAATAAAAGTTGTTTTGAACATCTCTCATATGTGCCTATTAGGGACACAAGTATCAAAATAAACAAAAATAGACGAGTAACACGCTTCCTAGAATTTATATGGAATAATCCAATATGTCAGAGATGCCGGTAGTCCTGGATCCCTGGGACCCATGAGTTCTAAAAATTTGGGCCCTTAAAAAAAAGTGTCCCCACATAGATGAATTTATATATTAAAGATATAAATCAAAATTTTATTTTATTGTAGATGAAAAACAGTTTTTATGCATGTTTAACCAGCTCTTTTTGAGATTGTCTTAAAACTGCACTCATTTGCAAAAGTGTTAGACCAGTAGCCGATTTTCAGTATTTTAACACATTGCATCATTTGTGCAGATTTTTGCATCATCTCAAGTGCCAATTGCATCAGACGCATTCTACTGCTGTAAATAAAGGTGCCCAGCATGTTTATCGCTAGTTGTCTATTGTATTTTGTCGTAGACAGTGCTGTTGAGTAATTATTGTAATGAGTAAAAAACCTTCACTTACTATTACAGAAAGGTAATGTTGACCATGCATAAAATTGGATTTTCTGAACTTCAAATAAGTTCGAGGGTAAATGTGAGCAAGACAGCTGTGCATCAAGCTATTAGTAAATTTAAAATTTTGGGAAAATTTGTGGACATTAAGAGAAGTGATCGCCCTAGAAAAATGAGTGCATGTGATGATCATGTGATATGGATGGTCGTACGAGATCCAAAAACCTCCTGCAATACAATTAAATATTCTCTGGCTGCAAAAGGCACCAACGTCAGTACTATTTCAAGACGTTTGGCCAAAGATTTTGGTTTATCATTCCATAAACCTGCAAGGAAACCTCGAATTACTCCATGTATGAAAAAGAAATTACTCTTACGGTCCACAATTTTTTCCGAAATTTTAAATTTACTAATAGCCTGATGAACAGCTGTCTTGCTCACATTTACTCTCGAACTTATTTGACACTCAGAAAATCTAATTTTATGCAGGGTCAGTATTTCTGACCTTTTTGTAACAGTAAGTGAAGGTTTTTACCCATTACAATAATTTCCCAACAGCACTGTCTATGACAAAATCCAATAAACTGCTAGCAATAAACATGCCCGTCACCTTTATTTATAGCAGTAGAATGCACCTGATCAATCAGCACATAAGATGATACAATAATCTGTGCAAATGATGCAATGTGTTAAAATAGTAAAAATCGGCTACTAGTCAAAGTTTTGCAAATGACTGTAATGAATGATAATAGGACTATTTCCCCATACAGGTTAACATGGGGTTTGGCTGAACTTCATGCTGTCTGATGCATCCCCTTAATGGTTGGAAGCTTTGGTGATCAACACATACATCACAAAAATTGACAGACAAAAAAAAAAAAAAAAAAGTAAAATTAGACAGAAAAAAAAGCATAACTAATATTATTATATCAATATATATATATATATAAATTAAATACTTTCAACTACCTGTATAATAGAAATTACAGTAATTGTAGTAGCAATTACAATACGGGCATCAACTTTTGGAGCCATCCGCCTGTGATAATATCTGTAATAATGGCTATACACCGTATCTAAATGAGAAAATGTATTGTTTATGTTTAAGCTATACTATGAAACAAGAATTGAAAGAACTAACATAATAAACAGTTTTTCATTGTATATTTATTATAATTATAGGGAAAAAAAAATATCTTGAAAATATTAAGACTTAACTACCTAGAATTATAAATCGAGACTTATAAATTGAATTTCAGGTTTAATGTTTCAGTAAAATTACATGTTGAATAAAAAGGTTGGCATGTAAAATAATTCAGGTAAAAAAAGAGAGAGAGAGTAGTAACAAAACAAAAGGAAATGGCAGTGCTCTGTTCTCATCTTCCACAATTAATGATAAAAGATTAAAAAAAAATAATAATAATAATAATAATAAGCATTTGTTTAAACAAAGAGGTAAAGTAAAATCTTTTAATCAAACAAATTAAGCATATCCAATGGTAGCTTAAACTAGAAGAGGGGGGAAAAAAATCATATAGATTTTGACATTTTGTACTGTATAAATTTGCAAAAATTGTGCCTAAAAAAACGCACTTAATTTTAAAAATATAATAAATACCATGCTTGGGAAGAAAGAGAAGAAAAAATAAAATAATGATACCTTACATTTTTTAATTGAAATGTGAATATTATTTTATCATGATAATTGTCAGGTACAGATTATTTATGTATAGTACATTAGGTGAAAAGCAAGATAAACATACATGCCTTGCTGATACTATAAACATCAGATAAATAAGAATCACAGCTATTTTTAAATAACTTGAATTGATTGAAACATAAATATTATAACAGTAGCAGTCCTCTTTTGCTATTTGTGGTTAACATTACAGCTAATACATGAAATGTAAATATTAACAAAAATAATAATAATAATAATAATAATAATAATTTGACATTAATAAGATGTAACACATACAAATATTAAGGATTATTGCAGCATATTTATTTTGATTTATGAAAGCCTGATATATCTTTGATATTATATATATATAAAAACCCTGGAAATTATTTGTATGTAAAAGTTAATCTCAAGAATAAAAAAAAATAAAAAGACCTCGATATATTAAAATAGAAATAAAATGATTGTCTCAGTGTTAATTAATTGTTTAAAGAAGAAACCCATATCTATGAAACAAGTTCAACAACCACAACATAATATTCTTGAAAGAACTATTATTTCAAATCAAAGTTTTCAAAACATTTTGACAAACTGACAAACAGCTATATGCCACTAAAAGAAAAAAAGAGCTGAAATAATAATGATTGCATACATATACAATAATAAATAAATAGACAATTTTGCATTTTTAAATATAAACTTGAGTAAGGCAATTCTAGAATTATTTCATTTCACTATAAATAACATAAAAACTAAGAATGATTTGGGATGCTATTTGAACATATTAAGCCCATTTAATAGCCTTTGATAGGAGCCATCTTAGTAGACACTCATGCCATATTATAAAGACACAGAAAATTAATACACAAATTTATACTCACTAACACTTTCTTAAAATTATAAAGATTTTGGTTTGGTTCATGGGTAAAGAGCTCATGTGAATGTGAGGCACCTAAGCCTAGAGAGGAAGGTGTGTGTGTGTGGCGGGGGGGGGGGGGGGGAGAAACTCAGTGGGGGACACTCCAAGTATACTTGCCAACATTTAAAACTTTTAAATCAGATGTCACCACTTTAACAGAAGTATATGCTATTATTTTTCTACAATTAACCCTTTGCGGCGCAAGACAATTTGAAACATTTAAATTTTACTGCCACCGGAATTCAGGAACTAAATTAAACTAAAAGAAATTTTTAATTTTAAGGTTTAAAAAACCGGCCTTTTCCGATATGTTATAAACATGAATTTTTGCAGCTGGATCTTAAATTTTGCGTCCTCGCAGCGAGGACAGCACGCGTTAAGGGGTTAAAAAAGTGAATATTATAGTAGTAAATTTCTGGTATTTCTCCTACCAAAAATGGGAGATTTGACAACTATGTCTAAGTGATTCTAGTGCATAGTCACATGAATTTCAAAGAAAAACACAGAAAATTGCAATTGACTAAGTCAATAGGTTTCACCTGGGTTTAGCAGTTTGGTATTTTCCTTTATGGTAATTTTTTTGCACATTAGGACTAATTAAACTTAGGAATTACTGCTTACAGTTGACCTGCAATTGAATCCAATATCTTCCATTTATCAGCTTTGAATGAAAGATCTCTCCAATAATAATGAGACTGTGAAACTTTTCAATGTACCTGCAATCAAAATCTGCATCCCACTTGAAAATTACTTTTTATTGTATTTATTTATTTTTGAGGTGGCAGTAGGTAAATATATAATACTTATTTTGACACTCTCTCTTTCTTTCTTTTTTTAAATACATGATTAAGCTAACCAATATACAGAAAGTACATACAAAATTGTTCATAGAAATTAAAAAGTAATAGTAAACAAAAAGAAAACACGAAAAATGTAACAGTTCTAATATCTAACTTCAACTTATTTTATATGGCCAATAAAAATAACATAAAATATCACTCACCAGGATTGTCCAACATGTAATCATAATCTCGCCTACTATCATCATCTTTGAGTACCTACAGCATTAAATGCTGAGAATCAGTAAGATGTAAATAAATATGACATGCTGAAAATTAACTTTGCAACACATACCTCATATGCTGTAGAAATTAATGTAAAAGTTTCTGCTGCTTTCTGTTTAGCTTCCTGGAAAAAGAAAGAAAAAAAAATTCAATATTTTCTTCTAATTTCTAATTAAGTATTTTGATCAAATCAGAAATTGTAATTACTTACATCTGTTTTGTGCTTATCTGGATGGTGTTTCTTAGCTAGCTGGCGATATGCTTTTGCAATCTCAGCCTAAAAACATTTTCAAAAAATTAAACTTTTGTCAGTATATTTCATACATAGTTAAGCATCTGAAAAATGAACCATTGAATACAATTCATTATATCTATAAAAAGTAATAAAGATAAATAAAAAAAATCTTCAGGATATTTTTAATCAACAAATTTCCTTCTGCCAGCAATGAAAATCTGGTGATTGAAAAGACACATAGGTTATGACTTAGTGGTCAAAAATATAAAATGGTAGTAAAGAATTACTGCACATTTGCATTAGATGCATGCTTGAGACTTCAAAATTCTTGGGACCCGATTTCCCAAAATCAAATTTCGATTTTTAATGTCTGTTAATATGTGAATTTTAAAATGCCACTACCTTGACATAAATGAGTGGGCACTTTGTAAAATATCTTGAAAAATACTTGATGAGTTTCCTAAAACTTCAAGGGTAGGGTAGGGGGGATTGAGGTAATTTGGGTATAAAAATGATCCCGAACTTTCAAGTCCTGTAATATATATATTTTTTTTTTTTTTTAATGCTCTTTTTCTTGTTCTAGCTCAACATTGTGACCTTCTAGAATGTTTTTGTACAAATTTAATGTTAATAGACCCATTTGTATAAAAATGACAAAAATTAGATTCACTATACCCAAATTATGCCATGGAGGGGGGTAATTTGGATATAGTACATACTTAGAAAACAAAACATACTTTTAATGACCATGTTACTTAATTTTTTCCAGCTTAGGTTGATTGTAGATATATAATAGAAATAATGAGATATTAAGAACAATTATTTTTATTAGCATTAAGATAAAATTTAAGCTGAAAAATATGCAAAAATAGCACAAATGTCAACTGTTCATTAATCATAAGCAGTTTTTGTGACAGATTTTTTAAATTTAAAAAAATCTTCCATTGTAATCAGAAACACGAAATACATCAGAAATCTGTCCCATATAAATCCATTCAATGTCATCTTTGTCTGGGAAAATATAATGTTCACCTTCACCTTTACATTTGCTTAAAAATTTGACAAAATAACGTTCTTTATTATAAGGATCATGAGCAGAAGTTATCTGTCTCCTACACTCCTTTACTATTTTCTCACATTCACTCTGATAGTGGACAGATTTATTTAATGAAACTTTGTATGCATACCTAAATTTTAAAAATATAAAGCATCGGGTTAACTAGCAGCACTGCTTGGAAGTTGTTTTTGTTTACATTGCCATCTTTAGAAAACAAAACTTTTGTCAATATCAGTGTTGCTAGCATATTTTCAGCATATATAACCTTAGGTAATGATGATGCTTATAAATGCTCATTTTTGTAGGTGTATAAAATGATTACACAAGTCTGCAGCCAAAAAAGTATTTAGAAACCAATAGCTGATAATGATAGATTTTTGGACACTGATTTCAGAAAAAAGTCAAAAAATTCTATGACATACTAGTTTTTCAAAAAATTGAAAATTAAGAAGAGATTGAGCATAGATACCAAAGTAGTTGGAATATCAATATGATGGCGGACTACTGTTGGATGCTACACAGAGAAGACCTTCATCCTGCCTGCAACAGACTAAGTGCCAAAAAGAACTCTCAGGGCAAAAGGAAAAGAAAGCATTGACGATATATGAATTTAGGATGTATTAAAGAATTGTAAACTATTAATTGTTGTAACTAATACAATTTCTAATTAATATAAAATCAATGTATATTTAGCAAGTCATTTCCAATTGTTTGATATATTAAATAATTTGTAAATAAAACACTAAAAATATTTTGAAAACAGACTTCCTTTTTCCCATATAATCTGGCTTTATCTGAAATGTTACATATTTCAGATAAAGATTTGTCCCAGAAACAAAACAGGAAATAGTAACAAATTAAAGGGGGGAAAATATGAAGTTTGGAATTACTTTGTAAAAAATAACGCTTGAATGAGTTGTAACTGTAGCATAGAATTGTGATGCTTCTTTTAGGTTGGTTTCTTTAGAAATTGACCTATTGCAATCACTTTGTTTACCTATCTATCTATAATATATATATATAAAATAGAAATTTTGTCATCCCGATAGCTTCCCAAATAACACTCCAAATTGAACCAAAGTTGGACAGCAAACTTATCTTGCAAATATCTTGGTTGAGTTCATTAACCAAGTTGCTCTGCCATTTTGTTTTCAAGTGGTGGTCACCAGAAAATTTCAAATCCACATTGTAAAAAGTATATTTAGGACCAGATTTCTTGCATTTTGATGTATACATAGACCATATAGGGGCAGTGGCGGATCCAGAACTTGACTTTTGGGGGGGGCTAAGATTTTTCAAAGTGTTATTCTAGACCATTAAAAAATTTACAATTGCAATATTCAATTGGGAATGTCAGTGTTTTGGGGGGGGGGGCTTCAGCCCCCTAGCCCCCCCCCCTTAAATCCGCCACTGTATAGGGGTTTCCACCAAGTTTATTAATAGAGGTCTGTCCAGACTTTTCACATAAGGTCCTGTTTTTGTGAAATTGTGAAATATCTACATGTAATTTTGTGAATGGGAAAATAAAATTTTTCCGGGCTTTTCGGTTTGGGTCCTCTTTTTGTAAAAAATGTAATTTTGTAAAATAAAATTACAATTAAGGTTTCATTTAGACAATGATGGTTCTTTTTTATAAAGCTGAGCTCGCAAATATGCATAGAAACCTTTTATAAATTATAAATTGAATATTAGATTTTAGGGTAAATGCAGCAGAGCACATCTGATTATTTAAGTCAGGGCACAAAATTTCCGTTCGCCATTGGCGAGTGGAAACTTTGCTGTGGCGAGTAAAATTTCGGTCTAAATGCAGATAGAATTCTTACAGTGTATGGCGCTACCCAAAAAAAAAAAAATATATATATATCAATTTAAAAACATAAAATAATGCTAATCTTAGGTAAGGTGACCAGACATCTTTTTTTTAAGAGGACAGTCTTCTTTTTCAACCCTCTACCCTCTTAAATGAAAAAAAAAAAAAACATTCCAGGACTAAAAAGTCCTCTTTTTTATGTTTTTTGTCCTCTGTCCTCTTTTTCAAATGAAAAGGATTTAGTCCTTAATGTGAAAAAATTCGCAAAACTGGGAAGCTCAATTGGCTGTTGGCTGTATCAAACGGTGAACACTAACTTTTTTCTGCGTTAGGTAAGCAAAAAAATAATTAACTAATTAACTTGCCAGAGCATATTATGGTTTATGTCTATTCATATTCTTTGAATCACAAATAAATAAAAGTATTCCCTATATTTGTACAGGTCTTTGATCTAGAACACGGAATCACAATTGAAATTGTCATGAAATCATTAAGAAGGTGGTGCTCCGTTTGGCACGTAGTGAGTTGACGTGTGTTCTCACTTTTACATGAATAATATTCCTCATAAAACCAGTGACCGAGAAGTTCTATCCTCGAAGCTGGTATACGTGAGGTGCTGGATTTGATACCCGGTCGCGCTTGTTGGCTTAGCCGTTAGGAGTTTTCCATGGTTTACTCTGAAACTAGCGTAAATATGGGCTAGGACCTATTAGAAAGACCCCCACGGCGGAGGACTCTCCTACTCAGGCCTAGAGCCCTAGTGTAGACAATTGGCTTTAATGGTAACACTACCACCATCTCACAAAAATATGCAAAAGTTAGTTGAATTCATTTTATGTCCTCCTGGCAAAAACGCTTCCACAAAGCGACTGTTTTCTTCAATGATCAAAATGTATACATGTGAAAAAAATACCCTTTATATACCTACTTTAAAAACTTATTAACTGATAACACTAATTTAATTTTTAATAAAATCACACAATCAACTATGGAAGAAATCATATTTATAGAAATTTAATTTTTCCAACTGAGTGAAAATAATGCCTGGACCGGGACTCGAACCCCGGATCTTTGACTTACAAGGTCAAGGTTCTACCAATTGAGCTATCCAGGCCGACATCCCGGTCAGCATTACTCACTCAGACAACCTTTTTTAGGCAGAAACAATCTGGTCTATCATTTAGATAGCTCAACAGAAAAAAGCCGCAGGAAATGGAAAACACCATTAAACAATGGGAGAATGAAATACAATTTTTAATAAAATCACACAATCAACTGTGGAAGAAATCATATTTATAGAAATTTAATTTTTCCAACTGAGTGAAAATAATGCCTGGACCGGGACTCGAACCCCGGATCTTTGACTTACAAGGTCAAGGCTCTACCAATTGAGCTATCCAGGCCGACATCCCGGTCAGCATTACTCACTCAGACAACCTTTTTTAGGCAGAAACAATCTGGTCTATCATTTAGATAGCTCAACAGAAATAAGCCGCAGGAAATGGAAAACACCATTAAACAATGGAAGAATGAAATACAATTTTTAATAAAATCACACAATCATCACATAAATTTCTATAAATATGATTTCTTCCACAGTTGATTGTGTGATTTTATTAAAAATTGTATTTCGTTCTCCCATTGTTTAATGGTGTTTTCCATTTCCTGCGGCTTATTTCTGTTGAGCTATCTAAATGATAGACCAGATTGTTTCTGCCTAAAAAAGGTTGTCTGAGTGAGTAATGCTGACCGGGATGTCGGCCTGGATAGCTCAATTGGTAGAGCCTTGACCTTGTAAGTCAAAGATCCGGGGTTCGAGTCCCGGTCCAGGCATTATTTTCACTCAGTTGGAAAAATTAAATTTCCATAAATATGATTTCTTCCACAGTTGATTGTGTGATTTTATTAAAAATTATATTTCATTCTCCCATTGTTTAATGGTGTTTTCCATTTCCTGCGGCTTATTTCTGTTGAGCTATCTAAATGATAGACCAGATTGTTTCTGCCTAAAAAAGGTTGTCTGAGTGAGTAATGCTGACCGGGATGTCGGCCTGGATAGCTCAATTGGTAGAGCCTTGACCTTGTAAGTCAAAGATCCGGGGTTCGAGTCCCGGTCCAGGCATTATTTTCACTCAGTTGGAAAAATTAAATTTCTATAAACACTAATTTAGGTCATACATGTGAGAAATTTTATAAAAAGTTGATAAAGAATGACAGAATGACTGTTCATTAAAACAAAACATTTCAACTGCCGAATATTAATTTTATTTTTCCATTTGTCAATTTTATTTTTTCCTTTATGATTATGATTTTAATAAAAAAAATGTCTACCAGCTTAAAAAAAAAAAAAGTGTCTGCCCATAGCAAAAATTAATAATAAAAAAAAATTAAATTAAAAAAATATCTACATTATTCGGTGACACCTATAAAAGTTAGGGATTTTACCACTCGTATCCATTCCATATATAATTAATTTAAATTAAGGTGTACTGATCGAAATTCATCATTTGACATAAAAATGTTTGCACCACTTGTGTAAAAGTAGCTTTTGAATCGGTTTTTATAGTCATTTTCATTCAATTTTGTGTCCTCTAAAATGACCTCTTTTTCAAAATTAAATGTCTTCTTGGTATAATACGAAAGGATTAAAGTTTATATTTTAAAAAATTTCAAATATCTTAAATTTATCCTTTAAAAGATAAATTTAAGGTATTTGAAATTTTTTAAAATATAAATGTCTTCTATTTTCTTCTAAATAAAAGACATTGCATAATTTCTCCTAACTTTTTATTTCAGCGAGTGTAATCTAAGTTGAAATTTCGGACCCTGATTTAAGTGGTCTGTTCAAACCATGAAAGATTAGTTTTCAAAATAAAACAGATTTATCAAAGGTCTGTTTTTAAGAGGAAACATTTTGTGAAAAGTCCTTTTTTAGGATAAATAATTTTGTGGAGGGTCCTTTTTTAGGATAAATAATTTTGTGAAGGGTCCTTTAACAGACCCAGGTTTTCCACTGGACAGACCCCTGATTAATAAACTTTATCCACCATTTAGAAATTTAGAAATTCTTTAATCATCAACCCTAATTCGTTTTAGATAATTTGGAGTGGAAGGCTGATTTTTATACCAACTATGTGAAAAATACCAGAGCCAGGAATCAAACCCAGGCCTTCCGCTTAACACGCAGATGCTCTACCACTGAGCTACCCTGGGTGATAACGAGCTAGGCATTTCTCACATACATTCATTGGCAAGGTCACCGAGTCTGCAAACACAGCTGTATCAAGTGACAATAAAATAAAATTTATCCACCATTTTGTTAAAAATGGTGGATACCTTAAATTGAGCAGGGCCTTTGGAAATCAGGCTACCACTTGAAAATTTATCATCCCAATAACTTTTGAAATACTGAATCAAAATTGAACCAAAGTTGGACAGTAAACTCATCATACAAATACACTTTTTAACTTTGTCATTGGAAAGTGTTTAAAACATTAAAAAGTAAATAAAACATAAAACATTTAAAATTGTCCTACATTTTTGTTTCAGTTAACTGAAAAACACTTTCTTTAATACAATAAAAAATTAATTACGATGATGTATTAACAGAGGATTTCTAGCCCCCCCCCCCCTCCTTTGTGTATGCCATTGGTGACACCGGTTTAAAATTCTCATATTTGGACCATATTTTTCCTCTTTTGTACACATTACATATATAAAAATATTTATATGAAGGAGGGATCATAAAAAAGGGAGGTTTTGGAAGCTATATTATTCAGCATTTCTCAAAATTTTATTTATTTTTTTTTTTAATATAAAAATAAACTGCTGTGCATAATAGATGAACACATTTCTTGCTCATTTATCATGATGTCAGCTGTCAGTTTGCGCAAGCAAACCAACACTCAGCTATTACCATGACATTCCTATAAACCCTATTTCTCTGCCTCTACAAACTATCATGAATTCAGAACCTATTGGAACAACAAAACTCTTATTTTATTGACTCTCTTATAATGTGATATATCAGATAAATTACCTTACAAATTATATAATATATATAGAGATAGATGGATGAATAGATAGATAGATATACATTATGGAAAAAAAAATATATAATAATAATACCATTCAACCAGAAAAATGAAATTAACTGCATTACCTTAGATGCTTCTCTGGATATTCCAAGTACTATAAAAGATACACAATAATTAATTGAAAATGAATATTTGAAAAAATAAATAACATATAATATATAGTATTGCAATTTTATTAAATAATTCTTGAAATGGGACTCAAAACCAGACAATCTTATGGGTTTTTTTATGTTAAAAAAAGGTAAAAGAGTAGATACATATAATAAATTTAAAGCTTTGAGCTTATAATTCACAGAATGATTATGCTCCTTATTATTCAATAAAATTTTCATTGTTTTCAAAAGTGATAAATTTACACACAATAAATATAAAAGTCTACTTAGGCAAAAATTGAATAAACTTTCATCAGAAACTTTCATATAATATAACAAAAGTCCACTGAAATTTTTACAAAATTTATTTGTAACATATACATAGTTTGTCCTGTTTCCTCAAACAACAAATTTTCTAAAACTAAATAAATAAATAAGTGAATTAGGTACAGTTCTGTCCACTTAATTAGTATCCCCCCCTTTCTTTAATTTGACAGTTACAAGATTGACAAGGATAAGAATGACTGCAACTGCTACAATTTCAACCTGTGTATGCTGATGTGTACTTAGTACATATAATCAGGAGATAGAATTGGGTGAGAATTTCGTTCACGTAATCAGATATTAACTGCAATTTCTGAAAATAAAGTGTGAACACAAAATATATTTCAGACAAAAAATATCATTTGAATTATTATAAATTACTAATAATGTTTATCTTCACAGCTCATAGGCAAAATCTGCATTTAATTGCATAAATATTTAATTCTCTTCAGTGTTATTAAAAAAGAATATTTTTTGTGTTATTTTAAAGCAAGATAATAGAAATCAATCAATGTATTGATCTGAAGATAATTTTAGGATGAAATGTTCTGCATATAACTGTGATGTGTACTGCATTACAAGCAGGGTTAGAAATAAGCGGTCGTTAGTCATATTTTGCTACCAGTTTTTTTGACACCTAAAATTCCAATCATAGGTGCCATATTTAACGTCTGGATTTTTTCCTCATCATGTCTAATAATCACTGCTTAGCGCACAGGTTGGAATTGGCAGTTGCTGATGCATAAGAGAACATCAGATTCATTGAAATAGTAGAGAATGTTGTGAAAGAAATTTTTTCCTATTATCATAACAGTGTGAAAAGAAGACGAGAGCTCAACACTGTTAGCTTTTGGATGAAAATATTTTGCACCATGTAGGATTGCATGGAATTAGATGGCTCCAATCAAGAAATCGAGCATTCAATGTTTTGATAAATTAATTTTCCTGCAGTTGTTTTGCACAAGAAAAATACAAGTTCTGTTGATTACGATAAAAAATTAGCTGGAAAATTGAAGGCTTACTTAAAACAAATGATATCATTGAGATTTCTGAAGTTCATTTTCTTTTTTGAAGATGTCACAATGTCACAAATACTTTGAAGCATTTATCAGAACTATTTCAGCAGAAGTTTTTAACTGGAAATGATGCTCAGGTTGGCTTAATATCCACCAAAAATAAAATCTCAGACATGATTCTTAAGAGTGAGCCATCTCTTTTGAAATTAGAAAGTGAGCTCATGGCAAAAAATGGAAATATTTGTTTATATAAAGGTATCGAGTTAAAAAATAATGTTAATGACATGAGTTGTTTCACAGAAGACCGTAGGATTGTGTGCCAGAATATTATGGAAATGCTGGAAAAGAGATATAAAACAATTGAACTAAATAATGTGTTGCAGCATTGGATGTATTTTCAACACTAGTTATGTATCTGAAAAAGACACAGACCCATTGATTGATTCTTTAATAAAATTTACAGTTGCCCTACCTTTTAGTCTGAAAATAGATCAAGAAGCAATAAAGGAGGAATTTAGAGAATTTCTAGTGTGGGCAAAATCAAAAGCCACCTTCTCCTGCCAGGTAATTTGGCAGAGATTTTTAAGTGAAACAGAATCCTCTGAGCTGTATAAGAGTATAAGAAAAGTTCTATAGTTTTTGTTAATTCTTCTGCTGAGTACTTCCGAATGTGAGTGGGGGTTCAGTCAGTTGAACCTAATAAAAACTGATTTAAGAAATTGTATTTCTATGAAAGTAGTTGATGATTTGTTAATGATTAAATAAAATGGCCCTAAATTGGAAGATTTCTGCCCAAAAAATGTCATTAAATTGTAGTGGAATGATGTATCTTCTGGGCGAAGAATGAATTTGTGATTTTAAATATGTATGTTTAATATTGTCAATGTAATTACATTCTTTATATAAATATTTTTTATATAATCTTGCATATATTATTTACAAGTTGATGCTTTATTATTATTTTTTTAATATACATATTCGAGTATAGATGGCACCTAGATTTTTCATTTTGACGCCCAAACAATTTAATCCAGGCATAATTTTGACACCTAATTTCAAAATTCTTATTTCTAACACTGGTTATCAGTAGAGATATATAATTAATGTTTGTTTTCAATTAGGCTTGATTATTTTGTTTGGTGCCTGCTGCTCGCTTCGCTCATCAACCAGGGTGGCTAATATTAGAACTTTTCCAAATTCCCTGACATTTCCATGACTATTTTCCCTGACTTACGCTCTTTATTTCCCACAAAAATAGTAAACAATTCAGCAATTTACAATAACGATCTTTCAAATATCACTTATTTTCACAAAATTCCCTGACTTTTTTATGATTCCCTGACCAGTGGCCACCCTGCCAACCCCTGTGGGGGCTTCGTCCTCCAACTTGTTCTGTTATCAGAACTCTATGGAGTCTTTGCCTCTGTTCTTCATTAAAAGAAAAAAAAAGAAAAAAAAACAGTAATGTAAATAAAAATAGCCTGTAAATAAAATTGCAATGTAAAAATTTATCCTGAATACATACTATATCACAGCTGTAGTTTCGATTTCTCTATAATTATTTTAAATTTTTAATGACTTAAGTGTTACTATACATGCATATACAGTATTGCAAAATAATATTAAAATAGCAGTTATGTCCCTGTGAATGAATATCTTGAACAGCAAAGATAAATAGATAAGTTCACGATACTTCCGTCTGCATTACACTTTTAATAAGACAGATAGGTACAAAAAACTAGAGAAATTTCTATATAAACAGCAAAATTACACAGAAAAAAATATATATATATATAAATATATATACAATATTTTACAATGTAATTTAATAAGTAAAATAAAAGTCATTGAAATGAAAGTTGGTTTTTAAATTGAATTACGAATGTGATAAGTAAATTTCTTACACACATACACCATCAATTCCATTTTGAGAGTTTGACTGTCCACAATACAAAGAACTTCAATCCCCCATCCACTAAAAATCATAGATAAGTTATGTGCTAAAAATAAAAACATTAGGGCGTCTTTATAAATAGTAAACTAAGGAAAAACTTTACATTAAAATTATTTTAAATGTCTACTTTTTCACTCTTGGTTCCATTCAACCGAGCGCCCGACCATCATCAGGAGAAACAAATTGTGCTCTGCTGCTATTTTTCTCTTTCTTCTTTCCTCCAACATGGAGTGCTTCCCACCACCCTTGGGATCTCCGACCATAAACCCTTGGGTTGGCAGGTGGTTGGGGGGTCTCTTGGTCTCTCTTTTACTTTTATCCAGTTGAGACGGGTTTTTTCCCACAACCCTTGGGATCTCTGGCCATAAACCCTCGGGTTGGCAGGTGGTTGGGGGGGGGGGGGGGGTCTCTCGGTCTCTTTCTGTTATCCAGTTGTTCGTTTGCTTGATGGTCATTACATGCATGCTCGTTGTAGAGGTCAAGACTCACGGTCGCCACTCGCCACGTGGCGACTTAATTTGAAAAAGTGGCGATAAAAAAATTGGTATGATCACCATTTTTTCTGCGAATTCGCGAAAATATTTCTTCCGTTTTTAAAAAAAATTGCAGATATAGTTCGTTTAAAAAAAAAAAGAAATCCCATTAACGATCGGCGATTGTTAATGGGATTTCGATGATGATTGCACCTTCTGATTTACAATCTTTCTCCATCCACAACATAAATGTCAATATTCATTTAAAACTTGCTTTATGAGATTCTAGAACCTAGAAAGAAATAGAATTGTTAAATATTGCTTGTTCGTGTAATTATTTTTTGGGTCATTCCATGTCAATTCAACCACACCATGACACCCATAGTCTCAGATTTTGATGAAACTTGGTGTATTTGTTCCTTTTATGGGTTTAAATAAGGAAACAATTTTTTTTTTTTTGCTTTATCTTAAATGGTTTAGGTTTTACAGCTTGTTAAAAATTTGGGAATTTCATGTTATTTTTCGATCAGGCAGAGGAAACGCAATTTGCTCTTTCATAAAGAATAATTTTTATCTCCCTTATTTACCAACTAATGGTTGATGAAATTTTTTATGAGTATGCTTTAATATATAAGAAATACAGAAAAAAATAAATTAAACTAGCAAGTATTTGCACATGACCAGGAAAAAATCCTGAAATATTATTTTGAAATTATTTTTAATGAAATACAGAGTTCCACTCCAAATGGATTATCATCATGAGGGAAAAGGATAATCAAACAATTTTTTTTGTATTCTTGTTCTAAAGGATGTATTCTACAACATGAAAGAATAAAATAAATGGCTTTTTGCATCCTTCATTATTTTTTCTGACTTCAAATTTAAAATTTCCAATTCCTGCATTTTCTTGAAATCGCCAAATTAGAAGTTCCAATTTTAGTAAAATTATACAAAAATTTGAACCAAAATGTTATTAATAAGTACAAATTTTGAATAAACATCATGACATACAAGAATTTTCAGCAACTGTTTTGAGTTAAAAAAAAAAAGAAATACGATCCTTCGTCAGGAAAACGAAGTATGCACGAGCACTGCAACAAAAGCAGCAATGCAGAAAATGTTATTTGTCAACTAATTTCAGTTTAAAAGATCCTTATATATATACAGTCGGTAACAAAAGTGTCCGAACACTATCAAAAATTCCTATGTAAAAAAAGTACACTTCATACGGTTTTGTTAAATAAATCCTTGTCAAATACTCCTCTTAGTCTAAGAACATGATTCGATAAGGATTTGTTTAACAGAACTGTATGAAATGTACTTTTTTTACATAGGAATTTTTGATAATGTTCTGACATTTTTGTTACCGACTGTACATAATTTGTTGGTTTTGCAATGATTTATACTTTTTCAAAAACACACTTTGGTGATGAAGACAAATAGTTTTAATTCACAACTTAAATCTGTCCTTAATTTTAAGAGAGTTAAATCAGTTTCAGATAGTTTATCAAGAGTTTGCAAGGTTTTTTCCTAACATGGTATAATAAATGACAATCACTTTGAGTCATTTCCCCCGCACTGCACTTCTCCATTTTTCTAATATACTATAACATTCAAAAAATAATTAACAATTCTTTTCAAAATAGTATAGCCTCAATAATGCATGTTACACATGCAATAGCTTGTGACTGACTAATTACAAGATGCCAAGTTTTGTCTCTACTACTGAGCAAGCTCACTTGTTTAAACATGTCAAACAAGATTTGACTTATTCAGACATCTAAACATGTACCTGCACAGTAGACAGAACATCACTTAATTGTCTTGTTGCAACTTGAATGGTTTGATTGTTTACAATAAGATTAAAATTTGAAATAGCAGTGAGTAGTAAAATGATTAGAATTTAGATCTTGTTTTTAAAACAAAATTAAATTTTAATGCAAATTTCTATTAATTAGAACATTTAATATTAATTTAGAAACTTTTTTGTTTGTTAGTTTTGAAATTTCTGTTTAGATATAATTTTGTTGATTCAATTTAATAGCATTTATGTATGTATCTTTCTGTACATGTTGAATTAACATTCTTAAAAACTACTCTGTTGTTTTAATCATACACCACCTAATTATGTAATTCAATTTTTTATTTTATTTCAAAAACCTTTAAACTGAAATTAGTTGATAAATAACATTTTAGTTCAAATTTTTGTATAATTTTACTAAAATTGGAACTTCTAATTTGGCAATTTCAAGAAAATGAGGGAATTGGAAATTTTAAATTTGAAGTCGGAAAAAATAATGATGGATGCAAAAAGCCATTTATTTTATTTTTTCATGTTGTAGAATACATCCTTTAGAACAAGAATACAAAAAAAATTGTTCGATTATCCTTTTCCCTCATGATGATAATCCATTTTTAGGGGAACTCTGTATTTCATTAAAAAAAATTTCAAAATAATATTTCAGGATTTTTTCCTGGTCATGTGCAAATACTTGCTAGTTTAATTTTTTTTTTTTTTCTGTATTTCTTATATATTAAAGCATACTCATAGAAAATTTCATCAACATTAGTTGGTAAATAAGGGAGATAAAAATTATTCTTTATGAAAGAACAAATTGCGTTTCCTCTGCCTGATCGAAAAAACCATGAAATTTTTAAATCTTTAACTAGCTGTAAAACCTAAACTATTTAAGATAGAGCAAAAATATTTTTTTTCCTCATTTAAATCCATGAAAGTAACAAATACACCAAGTTTCGTCAAAATCTGAGACTATGGGTGTCAAATCATCTTTTTTTGGTTGATTTGACATGGAATGACCCTTTTGCTCCTTTCCCCCTCTTCTTATTTCTAACTAGCGATCGCCGATCAAATGTTCTGCAATTGTTTCTCAGTCTTTCTTCATCCATAATATAAATGGCAATATTCATTTTAAACATGCTTTATTAGATTTTAGAAGTAGAATTGAGAATTTAATATTTCTTATTCATGTAATTATTTTTTTAATTCCCCCCCCCCCTTTCCCCATTTTTAGATAGTGATAAATGATCAATTCTAGAAACAATAAAGCAATAAGTGCTCAATATTTTTCACACACGTAATTATTTTTAGACTTAACTTCATGAATATATTTATTTTTTTCAATTAAATTATATATTTATATTTCATATCAATACCAAATGTGTAAACAGGCGGGGGGGGGGGGGGGAGAGAAAAATAGATTTTTAGGTGCAAAATTTTTTTAAAAATTAGTTTAAGAAAATTAATGCTCAGTTGATTTCATACATGTTTAAAACTGATAATTAAATACTATATACAGTAAACTCTCGCTACAACGATACCCGATACAACAATAACTCACTGTACTACAATAATGTTTCGTGGTCCTGGTGATTTTGCATATAAACTAATGTTAATCTCCCCTCAATATTGCGATATTCTCTAGAACAATAAACCTCTGTAAAACGATTTTTTCAATCTAAATTTCAGTATTATTTTCTCCCTTTATAATAATATTTTGATTTTCAAATGCTTTTTTTTTTCTCTTTCTTTTGTTATTTTTTCCGTCTATTAAGACTCACTGTGGATTTTCAACTTATCCCTGAATTGTTCAGATTTCAAAACAGATGAAGACCATCCTTTTGGGAATTGGAGTGGGGGAGGGGGGTGAAGTGTAAATGCATGCCTAGTCTCATTTCCCAGTAAGCTTTGGAATTCTGATACGGTTCAAGGACATCTAGACCTGTCTGGTCACCTTGTCACAGAACAAGTGCCTTTTGTTAGAGGAACAGGGGGAGATGGAGGGGGGTGTTGTAAAGTGACGTACTGAAAAGTGAGTTCAAAGGTTATTTTGCTTCTGATTGGTCAATTCACAAACTGCGAAATCTTCTAGGATATCGGATTCTTTATGTCTGATACAGGATTGTTGCAATTCAACTTACTTTGAGAAATTTTGTTATTGTAAACAAACGGGAGTGTCTACAGTCTTTAACGATTTTGAGTTCTACGCGAAACATTTGGTTTAAACTTTTCTTTCTTTCACGCGATATTGTTCCCTAAGATGGCAGGGTGAAAGCAACTATCTTTTCGAGATAAACTGAACGTTATCAATGATATTGATGAGGGAATGAAGCAGGTTGATGCGGCTAAGAAACATGGATTACCGCAATCTACAGTTGCAACGTTCCTAAAGAAGAGAAAGCAAATCGAAGATGCTGTAACTTCAAATGAAATTAACCCAGAGCGAAAACGACTGAAAGTTGCGACAAACAAAAACATTGATGCTGCTGTTTTAAAATGGTTTCAAGAGATGAGAGCAACAAATGTCCCAATAAATGGACCTTTATTATGTGCAAAAGCACGGAAATTTGCAGCAATGCTAGGGAACGAAACTTTCAAAGCTAGCAATGGTTGGTTAATGCGTTTTCGAGATCGTCATGGAATAACTTTCCAAGAAGTTCACGGAGAGAAAAAGTCAGCCCCGATAAACGACGCAAATGAATGGCGGCAAAACAAGATGAAAGAAATCTTACAAAAGTATGCTCCAGAAGACATTTATAATGCAGATGAAGCTGGGCTGTTTTTCCAACTCCTACCCGATCGAACATTGGCATTCAAGGGTGAAAAGTGTTATGGAGGGAAGAAATCAAAGCAGAGACTGACTGTTCTTCTGTGTGAAAATAGCACAGGAACGCATAGAATACAACCTTTCGTCATTGGTAAATCATTGAAGCCAAGGTGCTTTAAGAACGTGAAAAGTCTTCCCGTGGAGTATAAAGCAAATAAGAAGGCTTGGATGGCGTCTAAATTTTTTTCCGAATGGTTACAGAAGTTAGACAATGAAATGAAGAAGAGAAAGAAAAAAATCGTTTTGTTGATAGATAACTGCGGTGCTCACACGTCATTTCCAAAGCTACAAAATATCGAAATCGCTTTTTTCCCTGCCAATTGCACTTCAATTTTACAGCCTCTTGATATGGACATAATTAAGTGCTTCAAAGGATATTACAGAAAACGGTTGGTGGACTCCATACTTGTAAACTTTGAAAATAAAGTAGAAGACCCTTTCAAAGCTGTAAATATCAAGGAAGCGTGTGACAATATTGCTGGAAGTTGGTGGGAAGTAACAGAAAAAACCATTCGGAATTGCTGGAAAAAGGCTGGCCTTTGTGTTATGGAAGATAAGAAATCTGATAATGATGAAAATTCCATAGACAATGATCTCTCAGATGATCAAGAATGTGTTTTGCACATCAAAAAATCCGTATCCCAACTTGAGGAAACAAGCGGTAAAAAGTTTGGAATTAGTGTAGAAGACTATTTAACAGCCGATGATGATCTTATGCTTTTCGCAGGAGTTACTGATGAAGATATTCTCTCTGAAATAACTGATGAGATAGGAAACAATGATGAAGAAGATGATGATATTGATGATGATGATAATACAGGTCCATCGCAGTCCTTATTGTCATCCCAGGAAGCTCTTCAATCTGTGAATTCTCTACGGACATTTTTTTCAAGCCTTCCGTCGACAAATGAAGAACATTTTCGTGCACTAGACTCAATGCATACAGTATTGGTGAACTTAACAGTTAAAAAAATGAATAAACAAACAAAAATATTGGATTATTTTCAGTAAAAAGTGTTTTCAGGTATGTGAATTATTTCTGTGCTTATTTTCTGAATTTATCTTATTTATTTATTTTTTTAGTATTTAAACCACTATTATTAGTATTTTACAAATTAATTTCTTCTAAATATAGACTTAAAAGTAGTATGTTATGCACTTTAAACTAATAATAATAATAAAAAAAAAAAAAACTCTTATTAAATGCTCAAAATATGTGGGCCCTCGATATAACAATATGCCTCTCTACAACAATATATTTATTTGGTCCCTAAAATATTGTTGTAACGAGGTTTTACTGTATATATATTTATTTTTTTTTTAATGTATGAGTAATGTACATACATAAAAATTTTATTCTATAAATGTTTGAAAAATTTGTTTTTCTGATGGTATGAAATTTTTATAAGGTTTTATGTGGATATAAAAGTAACTGCAGTTATATTAAAGAAATTTTTTATGTGTATGAAATAATCCTGAAAAATGTTTAAAGTAGATAAAAGCTATATATAACTGTTTAGGTAGTCATTTTATTGAAAGTGATGCAATAATGTCCAACCAATCATGTTTTCTAAATTTCTAATTTTAGCAATCACATGCCAATTAGTAAAATTGAACCTCTGATAATAGGCTAATACAGATTGTTTGCCTCCCCACCCCTCCTCAGACTCAAAATAATTTAATTTTCCTTTAATTCTGATCATAATTATTTTCCATTTGCAGATGGAAGTGCCAGACTAGATGAAATTTATTAAATGAATCAAATTTTTGTATTTCTTTTGCAATGGGAGATAAAATAAATATTCTTGTAAAATACAAATTGTGTATGAGAAATCACATTGTCAGATCATATCATCATTCCCAAACAGCACAGTTAGGCTTAACTTATCCACAGTACATCTTAAGGACATTTCTGGGATGCCTTTTCATCCAGAAGACATCTTGAAGATATCCTGAGGAGGCGGTGTGCTGTCTGGGATTATAGCCTGCTGTTTTCCCGTAGCAAAATGCATGTTTTAATATTTATCTATGGAAGTCCATATACTTTCCCTCATTACTAAAATTATTAATAACATTTTAAAAAAGCTGGATTACATGCTATTTTAACTAGATGCTTATAGAACTCACTCTTAAAACACTAACACGAATAAAATCATAAGCATTCAGTGGAAGTTCAAACGAGGTCATATCTTCCCTCAAAAACCAAATCACTTTTCAATGATTCAATTACTCAATCTATTTTGTCTTCCTCCTACCTCCTTTCATTTCAGATATTGAAAAATTTAAACTAGAGAAGAGCGTAATTTTTTTTTTTTTCAAATAATACCAATTTATTTTTATTTTATTTTACTTTACTTTTTTTTATTGGCAGAAATACACACATATATTAATATTATATATACATGTTTATTGTATTATTAAATGACTAATAATACGATAGTCATTTAATAATAGTGACTATTGTATTATTATTAAAATACAATAAAGAGCACTATTTCTTAATTTAATTTTCCGACCATATCATTTGTGTTTTTATGCTTTTATGCACACATACATATACATCATATATATATATTATGTGTATGAATCCGATGTATAACAACGACTCGAGTGGCCACTGAGTTCATCATGTCCAGTGGCCACTTCTAAAAATTTTAAGTCTTGACCTCTAGCTCGGTAGCCATTATTTCAACGCATTCGCACATGGTGGCATATTTGTAATTATTGTAGTTAGCAAGTTTTTTTACATTTTGAAAGTCAATATTTATATTTTGATCTTGGTTAGTTTTTGTTAGGGCTGTTGTCAGTGGCGTCGCTAGAAAATTTTTCAGGAGGGGGCAAACTTAAAAGTGCAAAATTTCAGAATATATACATATCTAAATTGCATAACCTCTAAATGCAAGTCGGGTTGGTTTGACTCTAAATGGCACTGTGACAAATTTTATTTGGCTAATCATTTCAAATCTAATGACATAATTTTAAAGCTTTAAATGTTATTTTTTTTTCAATAATCTTTTTACTTATTAGAATTTTCCAGGAGGGGGCAAGTGCCCCCCCTTGCCCCTATGTGCCGACGCCCATGGCTGTTGTTATTTTGTCGTATTTGATATCTTTTTTATGTTCTTTAATTCTATTAGTGATTTTTCTCTTTGTTATTCCGATGTAGTATCCAAAATCTTTATTTTCATTTTTATATTTTATTTCATAAATACCTGCAGTTTGTAAGGGGTCATGGGGTATTTATCATTATGTATTACTGGAAAATGTTATTATTAGGTTTTATGGGTATGTTTACATTAAGATTAGTGGTTTTGTTTTTGATTTTAATTGATGAACCTTTACTGTAGGGTATCGCTGTTGTAAATTTTTTATTAGTTTTTTGTGCATTGTTAATTTTATTTAGGTTTTTAATCCTTTTTCTATAGATTTTATTTACAAGTTTTTTACTTAACTTGCTTTTTCTGTGATTTCGTAAATTTTGTTTCGTTTGAACAAACCGTTATGGCTCTATTGCCATATGATTGTAAAGCACTTATTTTATATTTATATGGAATTTTCCTTTTAATGATTATTATTTCATTATTGCTATTTGGTTTTCTATAGAATATAGCTTCGACTGAATAATTTTTCCTAATTATAGTTACATCTAAGTAATTAATACGGTTATTCTCTTCAATTTCATAAGTGAACTGTATATTTTTATCGATTTCGTTGATTTCATTAAGTAATTCATCTGTTTTACATTTGTTATCATGTATTGCAAAAACATCATTAACATATCTGATCCAAAATTTTATTTTATCTTAAATTGGTTGTATATTGTGTCTTCAATTAATCAAATTTTAACTCTGTGATAATACCAGATATTATAAACAAATGAAAGGTGTCCCGATGGGATCGCCCATATCAGAGATACTGGAATGAAACCATCATTTAGCAATTTACATTAATCCAGATTGTTTTTTTTATTATTATTATATTCTCTTTATAAATCTTACTTTGTTTCTGAGTAAGAGTGAGAAATTCTTACTCAGTTTTCACCTCTGATGACAACCCTGAATTGACTGCAGAATGAACAAGGGGAGCTAATAATGCTATATCATATGGTACTATTAAAAGTATTACCTACAATAAGTGATATTGGGTGGAATGTGCTGTGTCTCCGCTACTTGGCATCTTGTTTGCAACTGACAATAAAGATGCCAACCTTTGCAACCTCGACGCTTTTTCGTCATTGAACGATCGATGTAGGAAATTTAGCAACTGCATCTTGATTTAGAGAAATAAGTACCTGCGCTAAGTTAAGCGAACAGAATAGTTCATTGAGAGAAATCCAAGGGTTGCCACAAAAATAAACACGTGAAATCGCCTCATAGCGTGTCAAAAAACGATCCTTGGAGACGGATTATAACTGCATTTGAGCTGATTTGGGAAATGGGTAAGAGAAAAAATTTATTTTTTATTCATATATTTATATGTTGTGTTTTTGAAATATTTCTGATATTTGTTTTGTAATGTTTAGTATACGGTACTGTTTCTTTATGAAAATTGTGCAAATCTTTAAAATATGTATTTTTCTTTTCTGCTTTAGTTTTTGAGAAGCAAATTTTTACGCTTCAATTTTAGAAAGTTCATTTAAAACACGTAAAATTGGTCATTTTCAGAAAATCGTCAAGCAGTGGTGCCAAATTAGTGATTTTTGAAAAAATCGCCAAGCAGCGGGCTAAACAGTATTTTCACCGAGAAAACAATTACCATTAGATTCAGAGACAACAAAACTTTCAAAAATCCTGAATTCAGGTGTAGTCCCTGAAAAGTTTTACGCCTGCTAATATCATTGAAATCTCAAAACACTGAGAAACATTTAAAGACTTACATGTATAACAGTCATTCTTTCCACAATATAAGCCATCAATCAAACCATGTGCTGTGTCATTTACTATGAAAAGAAAGACAATAACGCCGGAGAAGTAAAAAATGCTATTTATGAACATAGTTTTACAAACAATCTCAGGCAAATCATAGCAGAAACCACAATAGACGCATACGGCTACTTATAATCTTATTTGTCAACAAACGTGTCTGCCATTCGATTCTTAATGTTCGATTTTTATCCAGCCGTAGTATATTGAACTTGGGTAATCGAAATGGATATGGTTACATACAAATGAAACACTTCTGGTTGCAAAGGAAGTTTCAATGCAAACGAAGTATCGCATGCACACCATTGCCTTCCACAACCACAGAGAGTATAATTTTTCTCATTATTCTTTATAATATTAATGGTGGCTGGTGCAAATAAAATCTGTTGTGGCTGCAATGTTCTCCATGCTCCTATGCAAATTATAGTCGGCTGCAAAGGTATCCGCGAACTAGCAAAAATTCCTAGGTAAGAAAAGTACACTTACTACAATTTTGTTGAATAAATCCTTGTCGAATCCTGTTCTTAGTCAGTCTAAGAATACGATTCGACAAGGATTTGTTTAACAAAACAGTGTTAAGTGTACTTTTTATACATAGGATTTTTTGCTAGTGCTCGGATACTTTTGCTGTCGACTGTACTTCTGGGCTGAGGGGGTCACCGAAGCGGGGCAGCCATCCTCGCCGTGGAGGATCAAAATTGTGATGGCATGTCTCCGGACAATCCTTAGAGGTGAGTAGAGATGTGAGCGGGGAAAATTATATGGGTTGGGGGAAGGGAATTTTGAAAGTTTTCAAAAGTTGGGAATTTAGCTTTTTTTTTTTTTTTTTTTTTTTTTCCCGAGATTAGAGATGTTCTAAGGCATTTCAAAATGTTATCTCACATTCAGATGTTTTTTATGATCTTTCAATTTTTAAATAGTTCTTCTAACGGCTATGAATTTAAAAAGTACAAGTTTCAAATTTCATTAATTAACAGACTTATTCTCTATTATTGCCGTATATTTATATCTTAGTTCTGACTGTTTATACACTGAGTTCAATATAACACTGCTTTTTTTTTTTTTTCTTTTTTTTTTTTTTTTTTCGCAATCGCATGTTTCAGTTGTATATCTTTAACATTTTATTTGAAAGATAAAACAAAAATGCTTCAAAATACTCAGCATTTACTAAAACAATCAATAATATTACACTGGAATTTTATTTCAATTACAATTTCAACAATATTAATAAGCAAAAAATAAATGAAGAAAGAAATAACAGCCAAATTATTAATTATTAGCTATCGAATATTTTATGTATTGATTTAATGCATTAAAAAAATTATTGCTTGAATTCTTAATAACCAAAGAACTCATGTTCGATTTTGTTCCCCGTGCTCTTTGACTGATTATAACAAAATTTCATCAACTAATGTGAAATTTTGTTCGATGAATTATAATAAAATGTAAAGTATTCTTACCATAATTTAATTTCATTGTATTATTTTTTATAACATATATTATTATGGTATTCATAAAAAAAAAAAAAAAAAAAAAAATCTAAAGTTATTTAAATAGGCATACAAAACTTATCATTTATCATTGTCAATGTAAATGTTTTTTTTTTTTTTTTTTTTTTTTTTTACAATTTTCTGTAATATAATCACATAATTGTTGATATCACTTTTATTTAAACAAATATTATAGAATAAAAATGTCTGGTACTCTTAAAAGAAGTCAAATTAAATCTAAACATTGAATATTAGTTTCTTCCCATCAAAGTTTCCAAAGTTCCCAAAATTCCCGGGTTTTTTACATCTCTAGAGGTGAGTCCCAGACCGTCGCTGATTGCCCAATAGCGCAGCACTAGTGCGATGTTAAACCCAACCTGCCTACTTCCAGTACTGTAGTGTCGCATCGATTAATCGTATCGGACTTCAAGTTTCGGTTTAAGTTTGTCAGAACTGTATGGCAACGTTAGAACTTTTCGAACAATGACAACAATGTCGCTATTTTGTTTGTGATCCAGAAAATGTACAAAATATTGTAATTTATCGTCGTTAATTGATTGTAAATAGTAAATTATCAATTCTAAAGGAGTCAGAGAAGCGTCATTTTCATTTATTGAAACAACACATCGTTTCATCTGGTGACCCGTGTTGAATATGTCAGACGACGAGAAGAACAAAGAAAACGAAACTGCAACAAAGGCTACGGTCGCTAGAGGCTAGAGTTAGTGTCAAAGTTTCTGCTTTCTGGAAGCCGGATCCGAAGATATGGTTCCTCCAATTGGAAGCTCAGTTTCGAACTGCGAACATAACTGCTGATCAAACTAAATATGATTATGTTATTAGTTCCATTGAACCGGATATTTTGTCGCAAGTATCCGATATACTGCTTACCCCACCTCAACAGGATAAATACCAGGCTATAAAGGACAGGCTAATTTCTTTGTATGCTGATTCGGAGACTCAGAAAACTCAGAAATTACTGAGTGAACTTGAACTAGGAGATAAAAAGCCGTCACAGTTGCTTTGCGAAATGCGCAATTTGGCCGGTGACAAAGTGACTGACACTTTTCTGAAAACATTACTGAAAGCTTACCAGTTAATATGCGTGGCATTATAACTGTCAGTGGTGATGATTTACCAAAATTGGCTACTATGGCCGACAAGATTTGGGAATTAAATCCCATTACTCCTCAGATAGCCGCAACTTCGTCCATAACCGTGACCAGTGGACTGATCGAGAGCCTACAAAAACAGGTTAATGAGCTCAGTTTGCAAGTTTCCGCTCTATCCAAACAACGGCGTAGCAATTTTCGCTATCGCTCTAAATCAAGAGGCAGGAGTCCCAGCGGTAGTAGGCATGATATTTGCTACTACCATAGGAAATTTGGGGATAAATCTTTCAAATGTAAGAAACCATGCAACTACCAATCAGCAGCACAGACAAGTAGCTCGGAAAACTGAATCCCCGTCTCTCACTGACGACGGAGGGACATGGGGTAGAGCTGAGTCGTCTTTTCATAAGCGACAAAGAAACAGCCACCCAGTTTTTAGTTGACACCGGGGCGGAACTGTCGGTTATCCCACCACTACCTGTTAAGATTCGTTCATGATTTGAATCATTAGTATGTTAAAAGAAAATGTGTTAATTTAGAGTTTGTGTTTTTGGCAACGATGAAGCGAACGATTTGTAGTTGTTGATATCGCTAGTATGCGTGTAGCATGGAGATCAAAGTATGTACAATATTAAAGTAATATTATTTAATTTAAACCTATACTTATGTCAGTTTTACTTCTATCTAGTAAATATATAAAAAAGTATTAGGTTATGGGAACAATATCGTTTCCCTGCGCTATGCATTAAGTCTCATCACGAAGTCACGTTTCAGCGCATTAAGCCTAACGTAAGCCTAAACACGCCTTGCTTCCAGTAACAAATATGGATACAACTAAAGTACAGATAAAGCCTCTAGCTGGAGAAAGTGGTTGGCTAGTATGGTAATATAGAATTAATTAAGTTCATTTTAAATAGCCATACAGGTGCGTTAGAAGTAGTTCAAGGAACTTTAGTTAAGCTAAATGCCCCTACGGAAACGGAAGGCGCTGCTCAAACTAAATATGAGAAGGATTTAAAGGACTATCAAAAAGCAAATAACAATGCTATGATTGTCTTAACAAATTCGATGAACGAAGAAACCCTTCAAAAGGTAATGCGTTTTGAAACTGCTCGAGAAATTTGGATAGAGTTACATAAGTTGTACGAAGCATCCTCAAAAAATCAACTATATAATATCTGTATGCAGTTTTTCCAATTCAAATGGAATGATAGTGAAGATATTGCAGCTCATCTCTCCAAGTTAAAAAATTTATGGAATGAGTTAAACTCTGGATTACAGAATAAAAATGAAGTTGCATTACCAGAGTTACTGCTAAACTGCAAGATATTAGCTATATTACCAAGTGAGTTCCTGTCATTTAGGTCCAGTTGGTTGCTCTTAAGCGAAGATAAAAGAACAACAGATGAATTGACAACACAATTATGTTCTTATGAAAGAGAATTTAGAAACCGTGATAAAGATATTTCAAATGAACAAGAAGCTCTCCTTGTAAAAGATAGAAAAAGTAAATACAATGTTTACAAGAAGAAATCAAATATTTGTAATTATTGTCACCAAAAAGACCACTGGGTCAAATCATGTTCTAAGTGGATTGCTGATGGGAGGCCACCGAAACCTTCTGATTTTAGAAAAGCAGGAACTTCATGTACAGCAACTATCTTAGCTCTGATGTCAGTTGCTTCAGAGATTCTTTCAGATGGTTGGTACATAGATAATGGAGCTTCCAGACACATCACTATGGATGACAAGTATTTTATAAATTTTGAAAAGTTTGTGTCTCCTCATGGAATTGCAGCAGTCAATGGAAAAGTTCTTCCAGCTCTAGGCAAAGGTACGCTTCAGATCATCACTGTAGTTAATGGCAAGAAGCAGTTCAAAGAATTAAAAGATGTGTGGTATGTACCTGAAATAAGCAAGAATTTATTCTCTGTATTGGCCACTCATGATAGATACTTAAATAGTAGTTTCGAGTCGACTGCAACAGAATGTTGGCTAAAGATTGATGAAGTTTGTGTTTTGCATGGAACACGAAGTAAAGGAAGAAGACTTTTCAAAGCTAATATGAAAGTTGTTAATCCAAAAGAATTTATTGATGTAAATTTAGCCTCTTCAGACGAGTCACTGTTACAACTCTACCACGAACGTTGGGGTCATCAAGATAAGCGACATGTGAAATCTCTCTTAAGCAATGAATTAAATATCAAGGTTAATGTCCAAGACACATTATGTGAAGCATGCATATATGGGAAAGCTCATAGATTAAGTTTTGGTTCCAGAGTTAATTGCTCTTCTCCTGGAGGACTAATTTCTGCAGATGTGTGCGGCCCCTTTAACAAGTCTTTTAGAAAATTTCAATACCTTGTTGTTTTCACAGACCAGTTTACAAAGTTTCGCTGTGTTTATGTCATTACTTTGTGTGTGATGCATACTGGAAGAAGTACTATATTTTAGCGTTCCTTTATCTTTACTAACTACGGTACACATTAATTACAGTAACACACATTATTTACAAATTATACACAAATTAAGAGATTAAATAAGTAATTAAAAGCCATCATCGCTAGCTGCGTAGTAGCTGCATTTCGAAACCTAAACAGTCTCTTTTTGTTTAGTTGGCGGTCGCCGTTAACAATATGGCAACCGCGTTATTCCAGAAGTTCATGGTTACAGTTTATACACAACACCTCCTCTCCCCTTAGAGATCAAGTCTTTGGGGGGGGGGGTCTACGAATCCTTCCAGAACGTCGTAGCGTGGCTCCTGGATTTTGTGGCACTTTCGGTGAACTCACACTTGTCGTAGTAAGCTCACTGTCTTTTACTGCTGGTGTTTCAACAGATGAGTCTCCAGCCGGAACATTTTCAGTGGGTGCAGATGATCTGGTTGAAGTTTCCATAGGTGTTTCTTGAATATTGGATTCCTCATTTAGAATCGTCGTAGTAGAATCCTCAGCAACCGGGAAACTCTGAGATGGAGTCCAATGATGATTACGCACTGAATAATCAACGTTTTGTACCTGATCACCAACTGGACGGATTTGATCTACATGTCTTCGTACTAATGTCCCTTGAACATCAATAGTATAATGTAGCGCACCATCTTGGGTGATTACTTGATCAAATTTCCATTTGGAATTTGCTGCTCTATAATCTCGAACAGCCACTTTGTCACCCACATTAAATTTTCTGTCCCTGAACTCATAAACACCTTTTCTAATATTTTCTTGCACTCTGGATTTCAAAGGGTTCTTATGTCCCGTTTCAGGAATAGCATGGCTGGACTAGGCATTGTGGTGACGTTAGGTGCCTTTCGATAATGAAGCAAGAACGTGCTTAATTTTTGACTTATGCTTCCGGCATAGTGTTGCATTGCACGTAATGATTGTTTCAAAGTGTATACGTAACGCTCAGCTTGACCATTGCTGGATGGCTTAAATGGTGCAGATGTTTTGTGCTTAATGCCATTGTTTAACATGAACATTTCAAATTCGTGTGAAGTGAACTGAGGTCCGTTATCGCTTACAAGTACTACAGGTAAGCCAAATTGGCTGAAACAATCTCGAAGGCAATCTATGGTCTTATGGGCGGCAGTTGTTTTCATTGAATAAACTTCTAACCACTTAGAATGTGCATCAACAATAAGAAGGAACATGTGTTCAAAGATAGGCCCAGCGAAATCTATATGAACCCTTTCCCATGGCGAACTAGGGTACTCCCAGTGATGGACTTTTACCCTAGATGGGTCAGCTTTATATTTGGCACACTCTGTACAATTATTCGCAGCATCCTCGATATCTCTATCAATATTCTTCCAGTATACGAAAGATCTGGCGATAGCCTTCATCTTTACAATACCAAGGTGCCCCTCATGTAGTTCTGCTAACACTTGTTTTTGATATACCTTCGGGATCTTACCCATCTTCAATTGTGTATTTTGCTTCCCTACCCTGCAAATCCTTGCCCTCTCTAAGAGCATTTAGAAGCGGCCCCAGCTCTTGGTCTTTCGACGTAGCTTGTCGTAATTCTCTGGATGTTATAGGTAAGGTTTCTATTTGCCCCATCTGATTAATGTAAATATCATCTTTGACATCCAATTCTTCAGACTTCTTCGGTAAGCGCGAAAGACAGTCTGCATTTCCATGATTTTTAGTATCCCTATACTTGATGTCAAATTCAAAAGATTGCAAAATTAGGGCATAATGCAAAAGCCTAGTTGCTGCTAAAACAGGTAATCCCCGTTTAGAACCAAAGATAGCCACTAGAGGTTTGTGGTCTGTAATCAAAGTGAATCTGCGACATTTTAAATATAGATAAAATTTCTGTACGGCCCATACGATGGCTAGGGCCTCTTTATCTATTTGGGAGTATTTTTGTTCAGTTCGTGACAAAGTTCTTGAAGCGAATGCTATGGGTCGTTCAGTTCCGTCAGGGTACAGATGAGACAATACACTACCTACACCAACTGGTGAAGCATCAGTAGCTAAAGTTATCGGTAGGTGTGGATCATAATGCACTAAAACTCTGGGAGAGCAAATCTCTTTTTTGATTTTCTCGAAAGCTTCCTGACAATTCCTCGACCATTTAAATTTTACATCTTTTTTTGTAAGGTCATTAAGGGGATTTGACATGGTGGCTAAGTTTTTACGAAATTTCCCGTAGAAATTTACCAGCCCCAAAAAACTCTTTACCTCCTGTACATCTTTCGGAACAGGGGCATTTAAAATTGCTGAAATCTTATCATCAGTTTTGTGCAACCCATTTGCATCTATTGTGTGTCCCAAAAATTTATCTCTTTTTGAAAAAATTGACTTTTATTTAAATTCAATTTCAAACCATGTTCTTTACATTTTTTGAAAAATTCCTCTAAGGCCCTTAAGTGTGACATTTCGTCAGACCCCGTAATCCGTGCATCATCCATAAACACCTTAACACCTTCCATTCCCTGGAAGAGCCCGTCTACATAGCGTTGCCAAATTGCAGGTGCTCCGTTTAAGCCATACATTAGTCTTTTGCAAATATACAGCCCCTTATGCGTGTTAATGGTTAAAATATTTTGGCTTTCGGGGTGTACCTTCATTTGTAAGTATGCATGTTTGAAATCAAGTTTTGAAAACTGTTTACCCCCGTTTAAGCTTGAAAAAATTTCTTCCAGTTTTGGTAAGGGGTGCTGCGGAACGACCAAATTAGGGTTAAGCGTTACAGAAAAATCAGCACATAATCTAATATTGCCGTCTGATTTAACTACCGGAACCACGGGCGTAGCCCACTCTGAACTCTCCACCCTCTCAATGATTCCTTCCTTCTCTAACCTATCAATTTCTTTTTCAACTTTTTCAACTTTTAGAGCAAACGGTACCGTTCTGAATCTGCGAAATATTGGTTTAACCCCCTGCTTCAGTTCCAGCTTAACCTCATAATTGTTGATCTCTCCTAATTTGTCATCAAATAATTCCTTATATTGTGTTAAAAGTTTGTTTAAATTTATGTTACTTACTGCTCTGACAGTTTTTATAGCGTTCCAATCTAGTTTTATTTTATGGAGCCATTCACGGCCAAGGATCGTATCCAAATTCTCTTTCACTATGTATAAATTTAACAGCAAACATTGATATTTATATTCAACCTTCACGGTGACATACCCCATTGGCATTAAAGAGTCCCCCTTATACGTCTTGAAGACAATATTAGTAGGCCGAATTTTCTTATTAGAGCTTTTCCTAAAATTCCTAATGCTCATAACACTCACGGCCCCACCAGTATCCAATTCCATTTGGCAGTTTTTATTCTCAATTTTTAGATTCACCATTATCGGGGGTTGCCTTGGCTCTTCCTCCCGTAATGTATATCCCTCAGCCTGTAGTTCAAATAAAGGTACTTGATTTTTGTTCTCAATAACATTATTCAAATTTACCTGTTTTTGTTTGACCGGTTTAGCAGCCGCTTTCTTTGCAGCAAAACACGCTCTTTGGATATGGCCGATTTTAGAACAATAATTGCATTTACTTGCAATAAATTTACAATTATTGCTATTATGGTCCGTGCCAGAGCATCTCGTACATTCCGATTTTTTTCTGCCTTTCCGCAAAAGTTTGTTTCTGATACTTCTGTTTACCCTTCTTCCCAGCATGCAAAGCATTTATTCTCCTGCCCATAATATCACTTGTCCCTTTACAAGCCTTCTCCATCGCTAACGCTACAGTCGGCTGCAAAATTATTCGAGCACTAGCCAATAATTCCTATGTTTAAAAAGTACACTTAAAACTGTTTTGCTAAGTAAATCCTTGTCGAATCATGTTCTTAGACTGATTAAGAATATGACACGACAAGGATTTATTTAACAAAGCTGTATTAAGTGCACTTTTTTTTTGGCAAGGATTATTGCTAGTGCTCGAATAATTTTGCAGCCGACTGTATCTGTAATGTTTTGTCGAGATCTATATTATCCTCTTCGAACAATCTATCGAGAATAGTTTTATCCCGCAATCCACTCACAAAAACGTCTCTCAGCATAATATTTAACATATTAGTATCATAATCACAATGCAAGGCAAGGGCTCTTAATTCAGCCATATAATTATTTATAGTTTCCCCCTCATGTTGTTTACGGTTAAGAAACTTATGGCGTGAAGGGATTATTAAGGGTTTCGGATTTAGATGCGTTTTTAAAACATCTTTCAACTTATTCAAGGTCTGGTCGGAAGGAATGTCAGGAGCTAACAGATTTTTCAATAACTGGTATAATTTTGGGCTTAAAGATGAAATAAAAACTTTAGCTCTTAATTCTTCTGGAACCTGTTGGACATCAAGATATGTCTCCAGGAAGCAATCGAAATTTTCCGTTTCATCATTAAATTTCTCAAACTGTACCGCTACTTTCTGTTGCACCGAAGAATCTTTCTTCTGCAGTGCCTTTAATAGTTCTTGATTTTGTTCAAGCAACGCTTTAATTTGCTCCTCCATTACTTCCGATCAAAGAAAAATAATAATCTTTTTTACCTTGAGATGACTTCGGCTTAGCCCACGCCCTAATCCATTATTAGCATCGTCGCCAGCTGTCATTACTTTGTGTGTGATGCATACTGGAAGAAGTACTATATTTTAGCGTTCCTTTATCTTTACTAACTACGGTACACATTAATTACAGTAACACACATTATTTACAAATTATACACATATTAAGAGATTAAATAAGTAATTAAAAGCCATCATCGCTAGCTGCGTAGTAGCTGCATTTCGAAACCTAAACAGTCTCTTTTTGTTTAGTTGGCGGTTGCCGTTAACAATATGGCAACCGCGTTATTCCAGAAGTTCATGGTTACAGTTTGTACACAACAGTTTACTTCCTCAAACAAAAGTCTGATGTTGCTAATGCCCTTAAAGAATTTTTAGCTTATGCTGAAAATTTTGGTCATAAAGTTAAAGAAATCATCAGTGATAATGGGGGAGAGTTTGACAACAATGAAATAAAAACTATTTTGAAGAAAATGGGAATTGTTTCAAGATTCACAGCACCATATACTTCAGAGCAGAATGGTGGAAGTGAGAGAGAGAACTGTACACTTGTTGAAATGGCCAGAACACTGAAAAATTCTAACCCAGACTTAGAAATTCCTCCAGCATTATGGGCTGAACTCATCAATACCTCAGCATATTTACTAAATAGAACTGGAAAGTCATCCATTAAGAATGTGAGTCCTTATGAATTGTGGACAGGAAAGAAGCCAAGAATTAATCACTCTAGGATTATTGGATCAGTATGTTATGCCCACATACCTAAACAAAAAAGAAGGAAGATGGATAACAAGGCAACTAAGGCTTATTTGATGGGATATGATGGAGATGAAAGGTATCGTCTTTGGGTTCCAGAAAGAAACACTATCATGTTTTCAAGAGATGTCAAATTTAACGAGAAGTTGTTAAATTGTGAAAAGGTTGTCCAGTTTCCTATTACAGATGAAAATAGGACTTCTGAGTCTGAAAATCAGGGAAAGTCAGAAGATAATCAAAGGGTTACATACAAACGGAACGCTTGCAACTTCGATGACGTAAATTTTGCAAGTTTTTTGCAAATACAGTCGGTAGCAAAAGTATCCGAGCATCAGCGAAAATTCCTAAGTAAAAAAAGTACACTTAATGCAGTTTTGTTAAATAAATCCTTGTCGAATCTTGTTCTTAGTCAGCCTAAAAACATGATTCGACAAGGATTTATTTAACAAAACAGTGTTAAGTATGCTGCTTTTACACAGAAATTTCTGCTAGTGCTCGAATACTTTTGCTGCCGACTGTAGTCATACATTTGGAACGCTTGCAAACGGCTTTGCAACTGGGAGTGTTTCATTCGTATGTACCCCTAAGTAAAGAAAATGAGACAAAAGAAGAAAACATTGATATCGACTCAAACAAACAAATAGAATCCAGAAAGTTAAGAGACAGAGAAAGTCTAAGAAAGCCAAAACATTATGAATATTATATAACGATGGCTGAAGTTTTCATTGCTAATTTCGAAGAACCCACAACTTTTGAAGAAGCAACTGAATCCAAAGAAAGTAAATATTGGAAAGATGTGATGGACTTAGAGATGTCGTCGTTGATCAATAATGAAACATAGACCCTAGAAGAACTACCAAAGAATCACAAAGCCATTCCATGCAAATGGGTCTATAAAGTTAAAAGAAATCCTGATGGCTCCATTGACAAATACAAGGCCAGATTGGTAGCTAAAGGATTTACTCAGCGATATGGAGTCGACTATGAACAAACTTATAGCCCTGTGACAAAGATGGGAACTGTTCGTTCAATTTTAAGTATAGCTGCTAATGAAAGACTACATCTTATCCAGTTTGATGTTAGTTCAGCATTTTTATATGGTAAACTTGATGAAGCTATATACATGCAGCAACCAGAAGGTTACAATGATAGTACTACTAATGTCTGTAGATTGAAGCGCAGTCTCTATGGGCTTAAACAAGCTTCTCGCTGCTGGAATAAGTATTTTGAAGAATTTTTATCAGAACTTGAATTCAAAGCAAGTGATGCAGATCCTTGCCTATACATCAAAGATAAGAATGGAAGAAAGTTAATTGTCTGTCTGTATGTTGATGATGGAATAGTTGCATCAACTGATCCACAAGACTCTAAAAAATTTATAAATGATCTTAAGTCAAGACTCAAAATCACATACAGACAGGCAAGTTTTTTCCTTGGTCTGGAAATTCATCGTTTTGAAGATGGGAGTATTAAAATTAATCAGCAATCTTATGCAAAAAGAATACTTCAGAAGTTTCATATGGAAAATTCTAGGCCAGTATCTACTCCAATGCTTAAAGAAAATACAAGTGTGGAAAATGATGATGAACAGAGCAGTGAAAAGTTCCCATATAGAGAAGCTGTAGGTGCCTTGATGTATCTAATGTTAGGTACAAGACCAGATTTAGCATACTGTGTTGGTATTCTCTCACGCCACTTAGAAAACCCATCTAGAGATGACTGGTTGAAAGTGAAACGTGTTTTTAGATACATAGCTGGTTCATGTAATAAGGGTATTACATACAAGAATAAATATAAGCCAGGATTATTAGAATGCTATAGTGATGCAGATTTTGCAGGATGCAAGACATCTGGAAGATCAACTAGTGGCATTATGATTTTATACAGTGGTGGTGCTATATCATGGTTTAGTCAAAGACAGTCAGTAGTTGCAACTTCTACTGCTGAAGCTGAAATTATAGCTGCAAATGAATGTGTGAGAGAAATAATCTGGCTAAATCGTCTATTTTCTGGTGTTACACAATTAAGGGGAATACCAGTGCTTCAAATTGATAACACAGCAGCAATCAGATTAGCACAAAATCCAGAGTTTTATCGTCGCACTAAGCATATAAGTGTTAAGCACTTTTTTATCAGAGAAAAGGTGCTAGAGAAACAAATACTAGTCCAACAGGTATTTACAGAAGATCAGATTGCCGATATGTTGACTAAATCACTATTTAAACCAAGACTGTTGACTCTTTGTGCCAAAATTGGACTTTTATAAACTGTGAACTTTAAATTTATTGTTATTATTTTCTTATAACGAGGGAAAGTGTTAAGATTCGTTCATGATTTGAATCATTAGTATGTTAAAAGAAAATGTGTTAATTTAGAGTTTGTGTTTTTGGCAACGATGAAGCGAACGATTTGTAGTTGTTGATATCGCTAGTATGCGTGTAGCATGGGGATCAAAGTATGTACAATATTAAAGTAATATTATTTAATTTAAACCTATACTTATGTCAGTTTTACTTCTATCCAGTAAATATATAAAAAAGTATTACTACCTGCTGATAAAAATAACATCTCGAAATTAGAACTGTTTGCCGCAAACGGCACAAGGATCAAAACATTTGGCCAAAAGCTACTCAAGCTCGATTTTGGACTCCGAAGATCCTTTACTTGGCCTTTTGTAATCGCAGAAGTCAATAGACCCATCATAGGTATGGATTTTCTCGCTAATTTTAACCTTTTGGTAGATACTAAGAACCGTAAGTTAATAGATGGCATTACATTTTTAACTATTAATGGAATCCCTTGCTTTCAAAACAATAATAATATCCCAATTTTAAATGCTGTTAACGATCCATACAAAAATATTATCAATGATTTTCCAGATTTGCTCAAACTGAGTGGAATTAACAATAAAATTAAAAATCATAACACCGAACACTTCATCGAAACCATAGGCCCACCCGTTACCGCCAAAGTCAGAAGGCTATCGGTCGACAAACTTAAGGCTGCTAAAAAGGAGTTTGAATTCATGCTCCAAATGGGATTATGCAGATCATCTACGAGTAACTGGTCAAGTCCACTTCATCTAGCTATGAAGAAAACGGGGGACTGGTGACCTTGCGGTGACTACCGAGCGTTAAACAACGTCACAATTCCTGATAGATATCCTCTTCCATTTTTAACAGACTGTAGTTCTATTTTAGCAGGAACAACAATTTTCTCTTCCATTGACCTCATTAGAGCGTATCAACAAATTCCAGTTCGTATGGAAGATATACCGAAAACCGCAATTCTCACGCCTTTCGGCTTATTCGAGTTTCCATACATGACATTTGGTCTTCGTAACGCAGCTCAAACTTTCCAACGTTTCATGAACACTGTACTGAATGAGCTAGAGTTCGTATTTTGCTATTTGGATGATATCCTGATAGCCTCTACTGACGAAGAAACTCATCGGCAACACGTACGAGTAGTACTTTCGAGGTTAAATGAATATGGACTGTGCATTAATGCGGCAAAATGTGAATTTGGTCGAACTAAACTTGCATTCTTGGGATACGAAGTATCGGCTGAAGGTCTTAAACCACTTCCAACGAAAGTCGATGCAATCAATAATTATCCAGAACCAAAGTCATTCACTAGTTTAAGACGATTTTTAGGCATGGTAAATTTTTATCACAGATTCATACCAAATTGTGCCAAATTGCAACAACCTTTAACAACACTGCTGTCAGGTGTCAAAAAGAATTGCAGAAAACCAATACTCTGGACGGAAGAAGCAAGAAATGCCTTCCAAGCTTTAAAGGATGCACTCAGTCATGCTTCCATTTTGGCTCACCCATCAGAAAAGGCTGAAATAACATTGACAACTAATGCTTCAGACACTGCTATTGGAGCGGTCGTACACCAAGTGGTGAACAATGCAAAACAACCCTTGAGTTTCTTTTCACGCTCTTTGACACCAACTCAAAGAAAGTATAGTGCCTATGATAGAGAGCTGTTAGCCATCTATACGGCAGTGAAGCATTTTAAATACATCTTAGAAGGACGACCTTTTATAATATATACAGACCACAAGCCAATCACATTTGTCTTCCAGCAAGATTTGGAAAAAGCCTCATCTCGGCAAGCCAGACAACTGTCATACATTGGCCAGTTCACAACCGATATCCGATACATCCAGGGAGATGAAAATACCGTTGCTGATGCACTCTCTCGTATTGAAACCATTTCCGTACCACCTGTAATAGACTTACAAACTATCGCAAACTCTCAAGAAGATGAAGAGTTAGAAATACTGAGAAGTAATCCAAACTTGAAAATTTTACAGATCCCTATACCGGACAGCGACAAGAAAATCTATTGTGATACTTCTACGAACTATAATCGTCCATACATACCTGCAGAATTTCGACGAAAAATATTTTCATCCATCCATAATTTGTCTCATCCTGGAATAAGTTCCACAACTAAATTGATCACAAAACGTTTCATATGGCCCAATATGAATAGAGACTGCCAGCTATGGACTAGAGCCTGTATTTCTATACAACAACGTCAATAGTTCTTCACTACAACCTGTCTATCTTGGACCATATCCCGTAAAGGCGAAAAAGGATAAATATTTCGATATCGAAATCCAGGGAAAAGTCAAACGAGTTTCCATCGACAGAGTGAAACCGTGTTTTCTGTTAAAAGAAACAGATATTCCTTTTCGAGAGCTACATCCCACGAAAAATGAGCATAACGAAACGCCTGTACTCAAGACTACGGAAGGAAGTTCAGCGACTCCACAGGAAAGCAAGACAACCAAAACTGGCAGACATGTGAAGTTTCCCAGTCACTTAAAAGACTATCTTCTGTAATCGTTTTCACTGGGAAGGGGGTGTGTAGTGTCGCATCGATTAATCGTATCGGACTTCAAGTTTCGGTTTAAGTTTGTCAGAACTGTATGGCAACGTTAGAACTTTTTGAACAATGACAACAATGTCGCTATTTTGTTTGTGATCCAGAAAATGTACAAAATATTGTAATTTATCGTCGTTAATTGATTGTAAATAGTAAATTACCAATTCTAAAGGAGTCAGAGAAGCGTCATTTTCATTTATTGAAACAACACATTGCTTCACGTACAGCACACTTTGTTCCTTCGATGTTTCAGGTACATCGCAATGTCTTACTATCATCGCATCTCCGAAAGATGCAAATGGAACATCGCTGAGACACAGAAACAGATCATCGCTGAGATGTAACCACTGAGCTGAAGAACAACTGGAGGAAATGCTAGACCGGTTTTCGCGTGCCGTTTTTTGAAGGTTTGTCTTTCGAGCGTTGTATGGCAAAAAGCATTTGATATATTTATATTTCAAAGTAAAATTGTGTAAAGGTTGTCAGTTCGAACAACCATATGCTAAACATGACATTACAATTTAAAATTTTAATTCTTTAAAGATTTTAATAGTAATAGATGACCCGACAAATGTTGCTTGCCATACAAGGTCGGCGAAAGATTGCAGAAAAACTGGCACGCACGAACACTGTGTAAAAGTATTGGAAGCATTTGCTCCAGTTGTTCTTCAGCTCAGTGGATGTAACATACGATGTTCTGGAGGTATAGCAGAGATAAACGTGCGGTACTTATACTGACCAAACGTCCCCATTTTCTGGGGACAAATGGGGACGCTCTTTTTTTTAAGGCATTTTTCTACGTTTTAAAAAATTGTAGAAACTAAATTATTAATCAGTAACACTTTATTTTTAGTCCTTATTTATTAGGAATGAAAAAATGCATCCATAATTTGATAATTGTAGCAATTTTTAATGCTTCTCTGTTATAAAGGTACTTTGATCTGGTCAGCCTAGCTGTACTGGAGATGTAGCATGCGATGTCTCAAAGCTGAGACATTTCTACATCTCTAGAACGTATCTGGGATGTCCCAGAGACGAGCAGTACGTCTATGCAACATCGCAATGTCTCAGTGCGATGGTCTTGCAACGTTCCAGAGATGTAAGTGTGCTGTATGGGTTACAGTCGACAGCAAAATATCCGAGCACTAGCAAAAATTCCTGTGTAAAAAAATACATCTAATACTGTTTTGTTAAATAAATCCTTGTCAAATCATAGTCTTAGATTGAATAAGAACAGGATTCGGCAAGGATTTTGTATTAAGTGTACCTTTTTACATAGGAATTTTTGCTAGTGCTCAGATACTTTTGCAACTGACTGTACCTACTTCTACTACCTACCTCATTATTCTTTAATTTTGATGTCAAGGGGTGGATTTAGGTCTAAGCCCATGAGGCCCGGGCCTAGGGGCGCCAACATTTTACAAGTAATTAAGATTTGATTGGTGAAAACGATTAACCCTTTGCGGCGCAAGACAATTTAAAACATTTAAATTATACTGCCACCGGAATTCATGAACTAAATTAAACTAAAAGAAATTTCAAATTTTAACGTTTTAAAAACCGGCCTTTTCTGACATGTTATAAACGTGAATTTTTGCTAAAAAATTTCCGGGATGAAATTTTGCAGCTGGATCTTAAATTTTGCGTCCTCGCAGCGAGGACAGCGCGCGTTAAGGGGTTAAAATTTGAACATAAAATATACATCAGATTTGTATGCTTGACTTGTAGTCCGCTTGTAAATCTCCGTCAGATAATTACAGCTAGCACATGATGACAGAATTACAATACGAAGAAATGGAAAAACACCCAGGGCCAGCGCGGGAATCGAACCCACTCTCCTACGCTCGAAGGCGATTAGCAGTGTGGTGACATAACCACTTGGCCACGAAATAGAGAAGTTGCAATCAGCTGATGGCAGCATGGCAACGTGGACAGGTTGCCCTCCAGTCCTGGTTGCCATGCGTCGTTGCCATGGTGCAATGAGCTGTTTTCAACTGCAATATTGGATATTGCTGCTTACCGTGCTGTTTTTGTGCGCGTTTGTTTAAAAATGGCTTCTTTTTATTTTCATTCGTTAATTATTGAAGCTAAAGCCAAATATCTTGAAAAGATCAAGGAATTTTTACCCCTATTTGATGAAAGAAGAAGGATTTTCTTGAAATCAAAATGAATTTCTAGATGTTAGTTATATAGACATTGTGAAATATATATAGTGTATGGAATGTATGCGATGTGCAAGATTTTAAGGCTTTCAAAATTTACAAGAATATTTTTGTGTGGCTTGTCGTTGAATGTAGCCTAAAGAAAGATTTGTAAAGTGCATCTAATGATCGAGAAAATAAGCGTGGAATTGATCAGAATATTAGCACTAGTCAACTTACAGATCAACCTTCACAACTGGAATTCGTTTTTACAATTTTTACGCATTTTTAAATAAATAAATAATGACTACTTGTTGATATATCATCTATAGTCTACATTTTATTTTGATTTTATATGTTAACACAAATTTTGAATCTTGTTTAATAAAATTAGCAATGCAGTGTATTTTGTGGATGAATTTTAATTCTCATTTCAATTCACTAAATGGATATTTTTGGAAATCCCGTTTTTATCATTGAAACAGTTAATGTCTTAATCATTCATTTATATATTAATTTATTTTCTTAATGTCTTCTTGGAGTCTTTAAAATGTCCTTACTTTTATTTATCATATATGTGTACACACCATGTTTTATTATTTATTTATTTATTTATTTATTATTATTATTTTTTTTTTTTTAAGCACAGTGTCACTTTATGATACGTTGTGCTATGCTATGAGGATGTTTTCTTAAATATTCACGGCAAAAGCTTTTGGGTCTGTTAATCTTCATCAATAATCAAGGTTAACCTTTCAATTTTTCTGATACTTAAATTTATAAAATTATTGAACATAAAATCTAGTGATAACCCAAATAATAAAGTGACAAAGCACTGAATGATATATTTTTTAAAATTTCATTAAAGACACTATTTTTAAAAGGTGACATTTAAAGAAATATATTACTGATTGTTTGTTTTTATTTACACTGTTTTACACTTATCTGAATGCTGCATGAGATGAAAATGAATTTATAAAACACCTACTTAAAGAGTAAACATATGCGGTTGATTGTTCACCATTCAGAAGAAATCATTTGTCTGTTTGAAGTGTCAATTTGACATAGAGCTGAGTTTAATAAGAGCTTAAATTTTTCAAAGCCAAAGAGAAAACCAAAACAATTTAGCTTAAAGATAGTAATGTTGATGATAAAGAACTGGATGAGTTGTCTGCAATTAAGTTTAATTGATCTTTCATTGGAAAATGAAGGTGACTGTTAATTTTGATTCTAAATTTTGTGTAACAAGTAACCAATTACAAAATAAAATTTCATTTTAAAGCTATTTGTTACTTCAGTTTTTAATTTGAATAAAATATATTTGATTATTTATTGTAAAATATTGTATAATTTAAATCTGCTAACTTTCTTGCACAATTTAAAATTTTATGTATAAACTACAGGCTTTGATTCAGAGATTTTCAAGCAAATTAATTTTCATCCACTGCACACTATTAAGTTATTGATTAATTAAATATCTTAAGATAATAAACATATAGTTTATATGTAAATTATGTGAATCAGATTTCTTAAGCAAACCTACAAGTATTTTTTTTTTTTTTTTGAAAATCTTTATATATAAATAGAATATTCTGTTTTTATTTCAAGTTTTAATGATAGTTTAGTTATAATAGAAATCTTTAGGCATTAAAAAAATTAAGTTCGTATCTTAATATGACTAATTAAACAGATCCGCAGAATTAACACTGCCCTCCATCTACGTCACTCTGACGTCATATGAAACTGCTCTATTAAAATTTGAAAAATGACTAAAATTTGAGAAGTGATTCCAATTTAAAAGTTAATTAAAACTGAAAATCAATTAGGTTTTCATCGACTTAAGAACACTTTCCAAGCCAGATTTTTTGTACTGGTTTGAAACACAATAGACTGCATTTGTATGATTGGTCAGGCAGACTGGACAATTTTGTATGTAGCTTCGAGATGGTTCGATTTTGTTACATTCAGTCGGTAACAAAAGTATCCGAACACTAGCAAAAATTCCTGTGTAAAAAAAGTCGAGTTAATACTGTTAAGACTGACTGTTAATACTGTTAATACTGTTAAGACTGACTAAGAACATGATTCGATAAGGATTTATTAGACAAAACAGTATTAACTCTACTTTTTTTATATAGGAATTTTTGCTAGTGTTCGGATACTTTTGTTACCGACTGTATATTAACCGGCTAGGATTAGATTTGTGCTTAGACCAGCTAGGCCAGTGCGAATAGAGGCAAAATTCATAAGTCTATTAAAATTCCTATGAAAAACAATTCTCTTTTAAACGCAAATTTAAAGATAAAAAACAATTTTAATTCAAAGTAGATTAGGTTTTCATTTGACAACAGAAACAAATTTGGAAAACCCCTGCAACAACCCAAATATGTTTCTATTTCATGAGGTGCATTGTTTTGCTAAAATAATTATGTTATGATTTAAATGGAAAATATCTAACGGAAAGCTGTAAAGTTAATTTATGAAGAATAGCAACTCACATATTTATGAAATTAAAAGAAAAAAAAAAAAAAAGACCTTCATATTATTTATTGAAAGTATAAACATAATGTTTGTTTACTTCTCAATAATTAAACAAAAGCTTTAATTTTGCCTATTATTCATGGAAGAAATCAAATAAAAAAATTTATTATTGTTATTATTATTTTCTTTTTTCCACAACTGCACTAGAATAATTTATTTTTTACTTATGAGCTGTACAGTGATTCTTGTGCCGAAGAAGAATTTTCGTAAGTTATGTTACATTTACTGTTGTAATAATTATATACCGGCTTAGTATTCTAAAATTACAGGGAGTTTGGGGGGCGCCATAGTGAAATGGGCTTAGATGGGGCCTCTATGATGTTCAGTTTATATATCACGTATTAACAGTATTCACCTTGTTTTCTAAAAAAAAAACAAAAGACAAACAAAGCAGTTGATTACATCGTCCTGGTATACAGAACTTCCGTTTCTTCCGCTACTAGCTGAAAACAACCATAATGATTGGTAGGAATTACTCCCTTTCGTCTCAACCGGAAGCTCAAACGACCAGAAGCGTCTGCTAAGAAAAATGCGCTCCTCCTACAAATACCGTGAATAGGATGGGAGAGAGGCTTTCAAATCTGGCATCTTCCTTTTTAGAAAAATAGGTGGCGCCCCAGTCCCAAAGTTCCTTTTATAAAAACTCCCATAATGGGTTGGGTTGGGTTGTGGGATTAAGGCTGATTGACTACTCTAGGGTCCTAGGCCTTATGGTGAGTGCCTTTCATGGGGTTTTTCTAAGGGGTCCTAGCCCGTATTTACGCATGTTTCAGAGAAAACCACGGAAAACTCCAAACGGCCAGACCGACGAGCGCGAGCTGGGATCGAAACCGGCACCTCATGTCTATCAGCTATGAGCGCAGAACCGCTCAGCCACTGGTGGACCACACTAATGGTTTTCAATGGGAAAAGTCGTCATTTAATTAATTTTTTTTTTTTTTTTTTTTTTTTTTTTTTATAGAAAATTGTAACTTTAAGAAAATAGGGAAAATAGAAATAATGTTGTATAAGGTCTTCTTAACAATTATATACAATCTCTTATACATTTATAACGGTGGAAATTTTTATGAATTTGTAAGAGGTTATCTATAATAATAAAAGGAAATGTTTGTCTGTCTGTTGCTCATTCACTTTGCTCATCCAATCGAGATGACCGCAAGTTAAAAAGGCCAGAGCTTAAAAAATCAGTTTATATTGCATTTAGAACACAGAAGGGATTCAGGAAAAGTGTTTAGCAACAGAATTTCTTTAAATACAGTGCAACAACGATTAAATAAAGTAAGTTTAAATGCCAGAAAATCTGAAAAAAAAATCCATTCTTAACGAAAAGGATTTGGAAAAAAAAAAATTCAGAGGGTTAAAAAAATTAAAAAATGACCAGTTAATTATTGGGGTGAAGTAGTTCTCTCTGATGAGTCAAGTTTAAATTATTTCGAGCTGACCGAAACAAGGAGGGCTGATGACGAAAATGTGACCGACTTAATGAAAATCGCATTTTAAAAACAGTGACACATTCTCTGTACATTATGATACAAAAGTGCATAATTTTTCATGAGTCGGGTAAATTTTCATGTTCAAGAGATCAATTAACTCGAAATAAAACTCGGTTATTAAAAAATTGATGCTTGACCGATTATTTTGGAGGTATTTGAGACTTTTCTCCAATCAGCATTTGAAGATGATAATGCACATTGTTATATGGCGCCTGTAGTGCGTTTTAAGTTGTTAAAATTACCTATCCATTCCCATGAGCATCTATAATTTTGTAAGTTTTCATAACATTTTTTTACTTAAAGTTAAATCCGACAAAAAATATCGTAAAATTTCTTCTTTAATAGGCCTGAAATTAGTTTTAATCTCAATCCGCTCGAAAATGTTTAGTCTGTAAAAGAGGGTGGCGATTCGAAATTTGCAACCTAAAACTTTGCAAGAACTAGAAAAAATTATTTATGATATCTGGCACAGTGAAATTTCTGAGTTTCATGTTAAACAACTGTAATATACTATGCCATTGTGTATTAAAGCAGTAATTCCATATAAAGATGGAGTTGTCTAATGCAGAATACATATTTTTAATAAGTAATTGTTTAGATCTAACAAATAGATAGTTTTATTTCATACATTAAAATAAAACGTGTTTATTTCATATGATAAATCATAATAGAATACATGTTTATTATATTACGTTTAACAAAGAACATTTTACGTAGGTTTTTATGAAATACATTGTAGAATGTAATAAAGCGAATTATTAAATGAAAAATGTGAATAGATATCATCTTACGACTTCCGTATTATATAAACATAACAGTTTTACTCGTTTCAATCATTTGTTTTTAAGTTATTACAAACACAAAACGTATAAGTCAATTTTTCTGCAGTGCGGCTTTTCTTTTTTCTTTCTGTCCCTTAGTGTATGTAAAATTTTTGTAATCTAATCAATAGTAGCAAAATTATAAATCAATTGTAGCTATAATTTTGTTATTACAGAGCAAGAATTAGCAAAATTGTGTTACTAGGTCTTACTAATATTTGGTGCCAAAACTAAAGTAATTAATAGATGATGAGATATAGTCATCTGCAATATCGTAGTTCTTAAATTACAGTATTGCATCTTTCATCGATAAATATCCAGCTTTAAGTGCCTGAGTAAGGCGTTACTACAGGCATGGGAACCCAAATCAGAGGCGGCCAAGTCGTTCTGCGCTCAAAGCTGGCAGATGGGAAGTGCCGGGTTCAATCCCATGTTGCGTTCATCAACTCAGCCGTTCAAAGTTTTCCCCGAAACTCGCGTAAATATGGGCTAGGATCCCTTAGAAAGACCCCCACGGAGGGCATTCCAATTCCACCTATAAGCCTAGGACCCTAGCGTAGTCAATAGGCCTTAAACTCAGAACCTTTGGACAGTCCCTACCTGCCTGGTCTCAGCGAAGCTTAACGGGTTTGATGTGCTTCGGCCTTAAACTCTGCAATCAATCTAAATCAGAGATATTGTAGACAGTGAAAAAACACTGATGAAAACAGCAGGTATCTGAAGCGAGGTTTAAAGAAATTTTAATGGATATTATTTCAGCTTTTATTTATAAAATTATATAAAATGCAGTGATTTAATTTTTTGAAAACTCATTTAAATATAGTGACCAGCAGACTAGGTAAAGCCAATATAGTTTTAAAATATTAATTAAGCAATTGTTTGTGCATAATACAGTCGGCTGCAAAAGTATCCGAGCTCTAGCAAAAATTCCTATGTAAAAAAAGTACACTTAATACAGTTTTGTTAAATAAATTCTTACCGAATCCTGTTCTTAGTCAGTCTAAGAATATGATTCGACAAGAATTTATTTAACAAAACAGTATTAAGTGTACTTTTTTTTTTACATAGGAATTTTTGCTAGTGCTCAGATACTTTTGCTATCGACTGTAAATGGGATAAATTTACAAATATTATTATATTAAATTTACAATATATAACTTATATTATATTATATTAATTATTATTATATTATATTAAATTAACAATATGTAACTTAAATATATTAATGTTGTAGATAAATTATCCTCAGTTATCCCTTTAATGTTCATTGGTTTTTCAGTGAAACCAAATATTTAACATTTTTTATGCAACGATTTTTCAATACTTTTCTTTCCTTGTCTCAAACAGTTTTGGAACTTATGGTTATCTCTTTGGTAGACAGCAACACTACTCCGAAATTTAACAAACAATGTTTCAGAAAAGCCCAATGTAGAAGTCGCTTCAGTTTTCTTAATGGTGCGACAGAGTGTATTTGCAATTGAACAATGCACTGATGCCTAATTTTTTTCGAAAGGCTGTGGCGTTAACCCGGTAGTAGTCGCTATCGACAGCGCCACCTATTACAGATTACGAACTTTTTATTTAACTGTCACCAATAATTTTAAGAAGTGATGTGATCGACGTCAAATCGATTTTATTCGCGTTTTATGTGTATCAAATGCCACTTCCAAAAATTTTTGGTGGCTATTGAATAAAAAAATCTGGAAAAACTGAAGGATGGGCGGCAAATCGACCAACTAGCGACTGCTAACGGGTTAATTTGATCTGAAACAGCTGTAGCAGGATTTTCACATTTTGTAGTGTTTACTTAGTTATTTACTTGTTAAAATAATTATTATTAGAATTTAACCAGGTTAACCTATAGATGTATCAAACCAAAAATTTTTCGAAAATAAAAAAATTTTAATATATTTTTTCGTTTTACATACTAGCCACCTTCGGTCACCAGCTGGTTCGCGATTCTTTAAAAAGCTAACCGTATTACATTCCCGCTCGGTGGCGCCTACTCCCCGTTTCAGAACCTACAGTAGTTTTTTCGCTGATCGTGCAAAATACCTTTCAAAATTTTTACTGTAACTAATTGCCAATCAGTGTCGACTGCTGCTCACTCTCCGCGTCACATGATGTAAAATAGCCTGTTCGCTCACTGTGCAAACGATTATTAAAAATTCTGACTGTAGGAAACACCCCCTTGGTGGCGCCTACAGTGCCTTAATCTGTTATTTCCCTTGAAATACCCTGTTCGCTCACCGTGAAAACGGCCTTTGAAAATTCTGACCATGGTAAATTCCCAAGGTGGCGTATCTCAACTTCTATTAAATATTAGAACCTTAACAAAATGTATCCGCCGCTCTATTTTTCTTACTCATGTCTTTGTATATCAGTCAAAAGGTGGCGCTGTTATGCTGTAATTTTACTTGTTTATTTAAAAGCTTTGTCTCAAAATCTAATGCACATAACTACCCATTTTTTAATTTATGTGTATATTGAGCATAAGGTTGTTTGTTATAAATCATGTTTTTTTTAAAAAAAAGTCCTCAGCATGGGCAAAATTGAAAAAAAAAAAAAAAAAAAAAAATTATCGTGGTGCATAACTTCGATGTTACAGACTGAGTATCAAAGGACAATTTTTTCACTCATGTTTAAATTTGTGTCTATATCGGCCAAGAAAAGCTGTATCTCGGAATATTAATGAAGAACTTCGAAAAAGTTTAGACTCAAAATGGCTAATCTACAGTCGGTAACAAAAATATCCGAACACTAGCAAAAATTCCTATATAAAAAAAAGTAGAGTTAATACTGTTTTGTTAAATAAATCCTTGTGGAATCATGCTCTTAGTCGGTGTAAGAACATGATTCGATAAGGATTTATTTAACAAAACCGTATGAAGTGTACTTTTTTTACATAGGATTTTTTGCTAGTGTTTGGACACTTTGTTACCGACTGTATGTATGCCTCATACACTAATAAAATGATGTACAAAATTTGATCATAATATTATGAAAAGGTTAGAAATGTAGCAAAACAGAAATATACTAAATACTTTTCAAATACTCCATTCAGTTTTAGAATGGAAAAAGCAAATCATGTCTCACCGAGTACATCTCCCCACCCGGGCTTTCTCTGGATATTCTGGAAAATTATACCATTTTTATAAGACATCCGAAGGATGACCTGGGAAGAAGGCGTGCTAATTGAGTTTAGAGTCATACTCAAACTACGACCGAAAACAATAAGAACGTAAATAATTTACATTTTAATTGTGACTAATCCGTCAACAAGTTTATTTAAACATAGACAACCTTGCCATAAATGACGAGTACGTTCGATTTTAGACAAAATATTTGATGAATTATCCTGAAAATATAGGAGTATAAAGAAAATGTTATACCTCATCTATTTTTGCGAATGTTTTACCCCGAAGGCAAAAAGAGAGCCAGTAACAACTTAAAGAAAAGCATGTTTGAGATTACACTGTAAAAAAAAAAAAAGTTTGAAATGCCATAGTAATGTTGGAGTCGTAGCATTTGATTATGATGCTTCTTTTGATAATTCATATTTATTTAAGTTTATAGAATAGATGCATAATTATGGAAACACAGAGGACTTAAAAGTAAAAAAAAAAAAAAAACTTTTGTTTTATATTTATTATAACATGCAGGGTATTTAACTTGATGCATTACGTTTTTAGAAATTTTTGCATACTACAGTGGAGACAACTCACTGTAAGAATAAAACATATTCAATATTAGCTGCAAAATGAATACTTTTACTTAATAATTTTTAACTGCTCATGTACAAACGTTAATATTATTTTTCATAATACATTACATTAGACAAATGTATTGAGTTACTTTCATAGAAGTTCCAAGTAAATATTAGAAATATTCAAAAATTTTTCGTTCATCTGAAGTTCTGTTGATCTCAATAAAAATAAATAAATAAATAAATAAAGGTTTTATTCACATTTATTTTAAATTAGCATACATTATATTACCATTAAGGAGTTGATACTAGTATTGAAAATAAATATGGATATAATCCCTATCTTATTCTTATTTTTATATATATTGTATTTTTTTCTTTAATTTATTAATGACCGCTTTTTGTTTTCAGAACAAAACATTCGCTGAAATACAGTCGGTGACAGAAGTGTCCGAACACTAGCAAAAATTCCTATGTAAAAAAAGTACACTTCATACGGTTTTGTTAAATAAATCCTTGTCGAATCCTGTTCTTAGTCAGTGTAAGAACATGATTTTTTATGATATAATGCTCAAATTTTGTACATCGCCTTATTAGAACATGAAGCACTTTTACTCATTGATCTTTTGTATGGATGTCATATACAGATTTAAATTTTTTATAATTTTTCGTATTGAATCTACAGAAAATTTTGATCGACTTTATATATATTTTCTATTTTTTTCCACGTCTTTGTAATTCGTTATGGATGACTAAGATCAATATTTGTGTAACTAATGCTGAGGTCGAGGTCTTTCGTACATCCTGTATATATAGATTTTAGATGAACCTTATTTGATAATATCCCATCCCCTTTTAAAATTTTTGAAACAATATTCTTACACACAAAAAATAAATTGGTCACAGTGATCTGGCAAAATGCTCAGCTGATAATACAGAATTGACTAACCAAAATAGCTGACTAGGCAACTTCAGTTAAAAAGTGTACTAGCTGAACTAGTAACTAAAACAATACCCCAGACTAGGAAGGTTAATATTATCAGACAAAGGCTAGTCGACAATCACAATTATCTGACCAGGAAGATTAGTTAACAACCGCAGTTACAAGACAAGGCAAGTTAGTCAGAATATACACTTGATTAAGTAAGTTAGTCAAAGATCCCAGGTATCTGACTAAGTAAGCTAGTCAATTTTCAATGAATATTTGAAGAGGGAGGATAGTTAAAACTATTCACCTGACTAACCTGTCTGGTAATATTTCAAGGGGAAAAACTAGTCTCTATTTGACTAAGCTGCCTCATAATATTTGTGGAGGAAGATTAGTCCGAAAAAAAAAACAAACATATTTGACTAGCCTGTCACATAATATTTGAGACAGATTAATCAAAATTTTAATTGATTAAAATCCCCCATATTTTATGAGGAAGAGGCCTCATGCTTGTTTGCAGGGGCTTTTGTAAAAGCATAAGCATTGTTATTATTCTTAACCTCATTACTTTTGTAATTGTTTAATTCGCCCCCCCCCCTTCAAGGTGTTCAACCTTGAAAAAACATTTAAACAACTTTTCTGAAAAATATTACTTGTCCATCATTAAGAATAAAATATTCACAGCTGCCAACTTTTTCAATTTATTCCAGAATGCTGTTAACATTCGCCCTTTTCTTCATACCATATTCTTTCTAGAGTAATTTTCTTTAGCATGTAATTACAATTAAATATGAAGAAAATTACTCTTCAAAGAATATGATTTGAAAAAAGGGCGCTATTAACAACATTACGGAATCAATTAAAAAGTTAGCAGCTATGAATACAGGAAATCTAACAAACCACTAAAACAAAGAATTCGCTGGTTTAAACATTCTTCCCTACATTTATTTATCATTAACACACGCATTTATCCAACACCTTCTTATCAAGGCCTTCCAAGAGGATTGTGACATCACATGATTTAGGCCACTTTTTATGCACATCCTCATATATGGATTTAGAAATATATTTTTTCCTCGGTGCTTTCGTTTTACACGATGTAGTTACAAAAATAAATGTAAACTTTTTTTTTTTTTTTTTTTTTAATATTTAAGTGACCTGAATATATGTATATACTTTTAAATAATGGATTTTTCCCACCAGATTAAAATTATGAATAGGTACGACGATACAATGTATTGATATAGACATTATAAACGATATATACAGTATAGAAGATACAATGTACTAAACTATAAATAACATCGAACTCCAAATTTCAGGTTGTTTAAAGTTTTAAAATCATAAATATTACCTTTTTTTTTTTTTTTTTTTTTTTTTTTTTTCAGGTGACAGTGGACATTAAATTTGTATTAAAAACACTTTACCGTATGTAATAAGATTTTTTTTTTTTAATAAGCTCTGTAAATTTTATGCATAGAGAAATTTTAATATATAACAATAATTTACAAGTATTTGATCATCCAAAATAACTCTCATTTACCTGATAGCATTACTTTTAACATTCTTTAGGTCAAGATTTTAAATGGCTTATTTAAATAAGATTTCTCCTTCGTTAAAACTAAGTAATTAAAAGAATACATAAAAGATAAAAATAAAAATAAAAATAATTTTATTGAAAATTATAAATATGTTTCATATACATAAAGAAGATTGTTCTGTAATTTACATAAAAAATAATCATAATAATCATATAAAAGCCCAAATATCATTAGGTAATAAAACGTAAATTTTTTATGCCTTGGCTTTTGCAATACTTCTCTATTTTTTGTTAATAACTATTTAGTAACTTTTTCAAATTTAGTTATTTACAGACCCAAGTAGCTCTCAAACAGAAAAAAAAATGGTAATCTTTCCACAGGACTTTGTCTTCATGTACTTGGCTTTGAAAGATATGGTGGCAAACCACTGAAAATCGTAGGAATAGCACCATCTTTAACAATTTGTTTATTTCGTGGGACTTGATATAACTTTTCTTCTTTTACATCAAAATATGTTATTGTTTGTATAATTTCATCAGGTTTAAAATGGAGCTCACAAACCTAAAAAAAAAAAAAAAAGGACATCAGGATATCGCTAAGAAATACGTTATATGAGGTGTAAATTTCCCCTCATGGCATTAGAACGCCTTAACCCTTTCATTCCCCGTGATGCCAGTCGGAATCATAGCATTTCAGATTTTCTTTCTTACCATCTAACAATACCGCTGATTCAAATTCAACAATATTAAAATGTATACATTTTCCCACCGAAAATTATATATTTTAGATGATTTCACTGTCCTTGTTGATAAATAAAAGTATATTTTACTCTATTCTGACAATAATATCGGAATCAGTTTCCCGTTTTGGGCAATTTAAGTAAATTAACTCTTTGAAATATTTTTTATTTTATTTTTTAATGTTTATCATTTGTATTTTAATTAATTGCAATATGTATTTCTTCCAAAATTTTGTATTTATTGAAAAGTTATGATTTTAAAGGGCATCAGTGGTAATATTAAACATAAATAAACACCTCTCAGTTGCTTTGTTAGCTATATTAATTCGTACGCTGCTACTACTCCTATTTTTTAAAAAATATTTGTATATATTACCCTTTGAAATAAATTTATGACTAAATATAAGATTTATTGTTTTAGGGATGGAAAAAATTGGGAATGAAAGGGTTAAATGAAATATATAGGCCAGCGCATCACCGCCATTTTTTTTGCCTCGGAAGAGGATAGCATTCTCGCTTGGCGTCCTTATCGCTTTCCTGCTGATTTTAAGAAATCATGATCTGAAGCTAGGATCGGTCAACAAAAGCAATAACCAACAATAGTATTCTTAATAACACATTTTTTTTTTCCCACATTACATTATCAGGATATCCTGTGGATGTATTGGAAATAAGATGTGTTATTAGGGGTGTTTCTGTTTCCTATACAAAATGTCGCCAAAACTTAAATGCACAGTAATAAAAGGTCTTCTTAAATCGATTTATTAACATTAATATAAAAAATATGATTAAAATAACACATTTTTCTGTATTTTTACATTAACACACGTCAGAAATACATAGAAAAAAAAAAAGTAATGCTGTTTTATACTTCTTAAATTATCTTATGGAAAACTAAACATTTTATGTTCGGTTCTTGAGTTATTATAGTAGTTTATAATTAAACAAACGCCCATATCGTACTTCACTTAGCTGAAATAATGAAATATAAGAAAAGGAGTAACTCTAAAGTAACGCAAGACGATAGCAGTAATGACTGCCGCTTATTTATCAATGGAATTCGCTGGGTACATGTGGCAACCCTAAGACAACAAAATGCCTGATGCGCCAGCTCGTATATATATACATTGCATAGGTTGCATTTAATTAGGAAGCTGCACATATCATAGATGGCTTCATTGGAAATCAAATAAATTAATAAGGAGAGGAAATATTCTATCAAAACCTTTCTTAATCTGTGCATAAATTATTATATATATATATGGAAACAGGGCAGTTTGGAATCACCTAGGAGACGCCTTCATCCTGCAGTGGATTGATAAAAGCTGAAATTGATAATGATGATATATATATATCGTCATATTACACCATACTTTATAATTCGTATCATTACTTTAGAAAAGCACGCACAAGATTTGTTAAAAATCTATCTGGTTTTATTTATTTATTTATTTATTTATTATTGAATATATATATATATATGCATATTAATGAATATATCGTTGTTAGTACACTATTGTTAACCATATTTCAAAGTTGACAACCATATTATAAATGCTACCTTAATAATTTATGCATGTACAAATAAATACAAAATGTCCAATACAGTACAGTCTATGGAAGGAATTTCTTTAAAATGCCTTTTAACATATTTATATTTATACTGCACTAAACATAAAAAACTTAACATGCGTTTTTCAGATGTACGAAAGCATGATTCCTATAAAATAGTATGAAAAACATAACTATTTTGTGAGCAGTCATATTAAAGAACTTCAGATATATTAGAGTCATATATATATATATATATATAGGGGAGACCCGTGTACCTAGGGCCATCCCACTTTATTTGAATAATATTTAATTTTAAGTTTTAATACTCATTTGGGCGAGTAACAACACCACTTGCTACTTTTACAACTACTTTGGAACTTTTGAGGGGAGAGTTTTGACAAGTTACATGTAGAAAACGAATTTACATGGTTTGAAGTAAAAATTTGCAGCTCAACTCTTTTGCCATTTTACAAAGGCGAGTCAAATATTTTTCTTTCATTTCTAGTGTATAATTTTGCTTGTTATATTGAGTAATGAATGATATATTTAATTAGTCCTCTCTGCATGTGGATTTTTTAGTGGAAGGCATTTTGAATGAAGTTACCAAAACTTGTACCTAGGACCAATGTGTTTGGACCTTTTAACACTTTCGCGACCGCATGTTTTTATATTTTTGACAGTAAGGTCCGCCTGTGGGCGTTTTTCTCATAAGTTACAATTTTTGAAAACAAAATTTTCCGTATTCGCATTTATATTACAAATGGATATGCATTATAATCATACTCTCTCTCCAATCAAAGTATTTGCATCCATAGTATACTGGTTGTACAAATATGAATATTGTGTATATTTTTTAGAAACAAATAACATACAAATTGCAAAAGAAACGCCCACTGGTGGAGTTTCATATTTTCAAATGATGTGAATCGCGTCAGCGGTCGAGAAAGTGTTAAGAAACACAGTACAGCCTATAGTAATTGGATGTTCGCAAACCCTGGTAAACCAATCACTATATATGATGTTGCTAAAAGTGTTGGCAAGTCCTATCCGTCGGCCTTTACTCCTGTAAACATTCTATCAGACTTTCGTGTATCCGGAATACAGCCAATGAATCAAAACTCATTCACTGAGGATGAATATTTAAGTTCAAATGTGACTGAAAGGCAATGTCGCTGCATATATTAAAAGAAAAAAAAATTGCAGGAAGAGAGTGACCCAACAATGATAGAACTGGATGTCTCTGTTTTGTGTCCTGTTGAAATTTCGAAACCTTCAATATCCAACATCTTTTCGCGTGTCCTGCTTAACCAGGTACAAACCTAAGTAAAACCTTTACCTAAAGCAAATCCTCTCACATCAAAGATGTGACCGAAAACTAGAGAGATCTAGAAATCCAAGAGACACGCCAGAAAAAAGAAAAAAAAAAAAAAAAAAATTGAAGAGGAAAAAAAAAACATTCTGTTAGAATATCCCAAAGAAAAAAAAAAAAGGGAAAAATTTCGTGTTTTAAATTAAGGCAACAACATGATAATTATTATATAATAAATAAATATAATACTTGATATTGTTTCTTTTATAAAATACATGTTTATATGCTTATTTTCTATTCATTACAAAGTTGAATCTAATTTTGAGAGAATGGCAGGTACAGTGAGGTGTGGCCCCAGGTACAATGAGGGTGTTGTACCTAGGGCCACGAGTGATGTTTTTTTAAAAACCTTCTATTTGTCGGAATTTATTATTTTAGGTATTTATATTAATCCCAATTGGAAATAATTAGTCCTAAAGATATGTTCATATCAGTTTCATAATTTTAAATAGGTCAAGGGCTCTGTTTTTGGGCATTGAAAAAAAGTGGCCCTAGGTACACGGGTCTCCCCTATATATAAATACTATAACTTTTAATAATATAACTTTTTTAACCGAATTTTAGAGCGCTTATGAACAATATTCATGCCTACTTAAATAAATTATTTTAAATTACTTGTTGTACATTATAAAAGGTTTTATTGTTAAATTGGAAATATTTAAGTTATATAAACCCTTAATGATAAAGTAGGGTAAGTGCTCCAGTGATTGACACTTTTAAAGCAATTTCTGATGTTTTCAATGTTTTAGTCATCAGAAACTATTTTTGGAAATCTTAAGTTAATATATGAAAAACTTTCAGAACCACATATATGTGGAAATATATGCATTTGATTTTTTTTTTTTTTTTTATGAATTTTTATTTGATACCCACTCAATATTCCTGTAATTGACACTGCCAGTTTTTTATTTCACTAGTAATTAACATCCTATGCTCCAGTGTTTGACATGATAGTTTTTCATTTTACCAGTTATTGGCAACCTATGCTTCAGTATTTGACATACAATGTTAAAATGTATACATGTAAAACATGTTCATTTAATTTTTTCTTCTTTATATGTTAATTATTTCGGGAAAGATGTCAATTACTGGAGCATATCAATCACTGGAGCACTTACTCTATATAACTTTACTGTGTCTTGATACTTATTGTGGGGGAAAAAAATTATAATGTTACTTATTAACCACACAATTAACGCAAAAGTAAAGAGTAAAATGAATTTTAAAATTTTTCTGGGGGAACTATATTTGACAATTTATAAGTAAATCATTCGTAATTACCAGTTGAAATTACTAACATATATTTAACCTACTATATTTAAAATTAGTATATGCTGTAGCCATTACAAAATTTTCTTCTATGTTATTTAACATAATAGCAACATCTGTTTGTTACAATGCACAAAAATTTAATCAACACAGCTTCTCACAATAAAGATTTTACAAACTAATTTAACGAATAGATGCTGAGATACTATAACTATCTGGAAATTTACAAAAAGTAATAGTAGTGCGGCACGTCATCTGATGTACACCTAAATTAATTCGGCATAGTTTTTGTAAAGTTAGTTTTTAGAAAGCTAGTTCGGCATAGTTTTTGGGATGCATAACAGACATCTCACATATCAAATTCGGTGCATATACATATCATAGAAGTTGAGATATGGCTCTCCTATAAATAGAGAAAATTTCACCATGCCAACGTCACCTGTCGACCGATATGCGTCCAAATTAAATCATCATAATAGTTTATAATGGCTGTTGCACATATCAAGTTTAGTGCATTTATATATCACAGAAGCATTTTCTTAAATGTGGAAAATTGAAACATACTGGCATTACCTGTTGGCCGATATGCACCTAAGATGAATAAACATAGTCTTTCACAATCGACTACTTGAACATCAAGTCATGTAAAGCTATACACAATAGAAGCTAAGATATAATCTTTCTTTAATTGTGGAGAATTGCAGCATAGTAGCGCTACTTGTTAGGTGATATGTACCAAAAACTTATTCAGCACGAATTTATCTCAAAGTGCATCCAAATATAAACTTTTGTACAATTCTGTTCATTATTTTGTGAGATACAGCACTCAAAACATAAAATTTTGATTATACACAGACATCTCCTAAAAATGGTTTAATCGAGTTTAAGGAAATATCAAAACGTGTAAATGCACCAAAAGCCAGAAAAAGAAAATTTTCAAAAATCCAGTACTTCATTCTTATATATATATAGAAGAAAATAAAAACGAATTTTAAGTTATTGTGGAAATAGAGTATACAACTAAATGTTTACTATGGATTACTTAATTTATAGAGCATAGTTAAAAGAAAAAAATGTAGTTTAAATTGAAATAGCAAGTAGTTTTTAAATTGAAATGTGTTAAGAATGAAACAAATAACATGCAATTAAGTACATATTTTTAACACGATAGCTTTTGTTTATCACGAATACTTAATATGCAGCACATGAACAATTTGGTTTTGAATCGATAACAGAATATAGTATCTAATAATTTAAACTCATATTATTTTTGATTAAATTTGTTCTGAAAAATAAATAAATAAAATAAAATAAAAATATGATATAAAATTTTTTATAACTAAAAATATCAACTTTTATTACAATCATCAACCATTTGAATGAAACTAGTAACATGAAGTTGAATATGTATTTTTTTACCAAGATATCTATTATTTATTGCTAATAATTAATATTGTATACAAGAACAATTTGACTTTAAATTGAGAACAGAATATAGTATGTAATATTAAATTCATATTATTTTTGCTCAAATTTGCTCTGAAAATATTGGTATCAAACATTTAATAATAAAAAAAGTCAGTTTTTTTTATTACATACAATTATCAACCATTTGCCAAAAGTATTTAAATTAAAATGATATATTTATTTATTTAGAACTGGAAAAAAAATCATAGAACAAATAACAGATAAACGAGGAAGCTTTTAAATTTTTTATTTCATCTCATTAAAATTTTTAAATACAGTAGCCGCCGCTTTATAAAATCACGTTTGTTTTCATCAAAATGATTTTATTAAGAGGCTGATTTTTATATCCGGCGAACCTTTCCTAACTCATTAAACGAGTATTCATTATCTAAATATGGAAAGAAATTCTTCGCCCTTTCCTATACAGTGCGTTGCATGAATATAAACGCACCTTTACCAATAACCAGAAATAGAATTTTTTAAATTTCAAAGGAAGGAATGTGACTTACAGTTATTGCATATGACTAACAACTGAATAAGGTGCTTTGAGCACGTATGTTTAGGCTCATACAAGCTTATGTAAATGAGTGTCTAAGCATTTTCTTATTTTTCACTGCTTTTCGTTTGTTGCGCGAAATTAAACGCACTCTGTATTTTGCGTTTAAAATTTAACAGAGCCACCGGAATTAAATTAAAACATAGATAGTCATGTTGCTAAAGTTCTCTAAAAATAGTTTTAATGCCTGAGTGCAAAATTTACGGAGTTTGTTCAGGATTGGAAAGAGGGAAACTTTGACAGTAGACGAGGGGATAAAAATCGACTTCATCCGTGGTAAAGGCTTTAGCAATCATGAAATTGGGCGCCGAACAGGAAGAAGTGAAAGGGTTGTGCGAAATTATATAAAGAAAGGAGCAAATTATGGGAAAACAGCATATAAGAAGCGAACAGGAAAGCTGACCAGTTACGACAAACATCGAATATGCAACGCTGCAAAGAATAAGAATATTTTCTGTGTAAAGATAAAGGCTCAATACAAGCTGGGTGTTCATCGGACAACCATATTGAGAACTATCAAAGCTGCGACATTCATTGAATTTAAGAAAATGAAGGCGAAACCACCCCTCACTCAAATACAGAAAGCTATGCGGTTTGAATGCGCAAGAAAATGGATTCTAGATCGACTAAATTGGTAAAAAGTCAGCTTCTCAGATGAAAAAAGTTTAATCTCGATGGCCCGGATGGATTTCATATCTACTGTCACGATTTGAGAACCGAAGAAATGTACTGTTCAAAACGTCAATCTGGAGGTGGGCCTGTTAGGGTGTGGGCAGCCATAGGTTTTAAAGGAACTTTCAAATTAGAATACGCGGAGAACACTATGAACTCTGTAGATTATGTGCAGATCCTCACAAGGATCCTCCGCCGTTCAGCAGTCAAGAAAGCTGGAAGAAATTATATTTTTCAGCAAGATTGTGTATCTGTACATACAGCACATATCGTGAAAAAATGGTTCCGTGACAATAAAATTAAAGTTCTGGATTGGCCCTCAAAAAGCCCCGATTGAAACATAATAGAGAACGTATGGGGTATTCTGGTTCGCCGTGTTTACGTAAACGAAAGCAGTTTAACACGAAAAATGAACTAAAATCGGCCATTTATTTAGCTTGGAAGACAATCAGCTTGGATGACCTCATGCAACTATATCAGTCATTGTCAAAGCGTTTACTGCCTGTTCTTGAAGCCTATGGTAGCTTTACAAAGTATTAGATGCAGTATTTGTTACTCAGTTATCTATTTTTTACATGTGCGTTTAAATTCATGCAACATGTATTTTTATCATAAATTCAATGAAATGATTTTCTAAAAAAGAATATTGGTCTTACATTGTTTTGACTCGTATTTTCATTTCTTTAATCATACACATACAGTTTGCATCAAGTGTCATCCATTCATATTTTTTTATTATACTTCTATACCATTCTAATTCTTAAAGCTAAGGTGCGTTTATATTCATGCAACGCACTGTATCTACTAGCCATTCGTAGAATTGAAGTTTTCGTTACTTATCATCCACGTAAAATTTTCAGCTTTTAAGGACAAAATTACGTAAAAAATGAAAATTTTCTTTCAAATGGCATTCTTGTACCTATCTAGAAGGGCTGCGTTGATGACTTTTGCTTTTCATATTCATTTTCGCTTACGATTCACTCTTCGTTTGCTACAATTTAAGCACTAATATCATCTTTATTCTTATGTTTACATGAAAAAAAAATTGAGAAATTTTAAGCTTCGAAAGGAAGGCGACAGCCTTCCTTTGACTATACATTTGAAGAAAACGATCATACTTTATCAAAATTTTACGCTTTACCTTCAAAATAAAAGATTTCTGCTTGCATATCTTGCAGCTAAGTTGCTTCAAAATAAGAACTAGAAACTCTATTTGAATATCTAAAAACAGAAAAAAATACTCATTGGCCAATCATTTGGCGAATTCATTCCTTGAATTCATAACTACAACACACGGTGGGGCGTGTTTTTTTTTTTTTTTTTTTTTTTTTTTTTTCGCGTAAAATTTTTGACAAAGAGCAATAATGTGATGGCTTGATATGTTTTGTTTCTTTTTTTCATTTCAAAGGTCCGGTGAGAAAATATAATTCGTTGTTTAGCTTACATACATGATCATTTTTATTGTTAAAGAAATTTTCTTTTGAGTTTATTTACCGCCGATGCTGATTTTATTAAGCGGCGGTTTCTATTGATTTCATTCGGGACCCAGCAATTTGATCAAATTAAGCGGCTGATTTTATTAACCAGTGATTTTATAAAGCGGCGGGTACTGTATATATAAAAACAAAAGTATGAATATTATTTTTTATTGTTCTGAGATAAGATGGATAAAATGTTGCAAACGATAATTTAAAAAACATACCTTAGAATTCGGAGTTACTTCAAAATCCCTAAGGATAGCATTTTTCCATATCTTTTTTAATTTGTCATCCCTTGGAAATCCAAATACCTTTTGAACCACCTTTAGGGAAAAATAAAGCGTTACTATTCTGTGTGTAAAAATATTAATATGAGCTTAATGTTAAAAATATATGTATTATTATTTTTACATGCTTTTTTAAAAGAATTCGTGACGATAAATTTTCTACGTTAAAAGTATTTATAATTAAGCTACAAATAAAAACACACATTAATAATAAATGCATTGCTTTGAAAATATTCTTATTGAAGAATATTGTAAGAAATCTGCGACGTATACATACCTCTTTTTGGTTAACAGCTTCTCTATTTGCGCTGAGTAATTGAAGAATATAAATTTCAAAAGGAAATTTTTCTGTTTTAAATATTGTAAGTGACACGTTAAAGTGCTACTTTTTAAATAAATTGAATTTTTTTTTTTTTTTTAATTGTATTAGAAACATTAATTTTATGGTAATCTTTAAGTTAATACACTTTCATTTGATAAAATCTGGCAGTTTCTTTATTTTTCTGGTTTCGATTCTTAACAATTTTCTCTAAGGAGATATTCTTTTTTTCGGTTGTTTATCTGAAACAGGCGTGTTCCTTAAATGATGGATGAATTTTCTCTGGCAAACAATCTTAACTTATTCGATGTCAGAAAAGACCAAGAAAAAGAAAAAATAACAGAAAATCGGTAAAATTGGCACTAATAGTTCTTTCGTTTTGACAAGTTTTTGGTTTTAAGTCATCAGTTTAAGAGAGACTTTTTTTTCCGCTATTGTCTGCAAAACAGATTTGTCAAATACCCAAGAGATTCCAATTTTATTTTTCATTTAGCTCCGTTCGCTGAATGCATTTATAGATAAACAGACGGACTTGAAACATCAACTTTAGAAATGGAACTATTGTAAAAATATTTGACATTTTTCCGACATACGATAGAAAATGCGATGGAAAAATTCGTTTCTAAAGATGTATGCCTTTTGAGATTTAATACTTTTACAATAAGAGTAAAAACAATATAAACACATAAATAGAATTTTTAAAACTGACCACTGTGGGGAAATTTTATAAGTATATAGAAAATTATTACACTATTCATTTTGCGATTCTAGAGTTAGACAAATTATTTTATTTTAGAGGAAAAAAAAATATTTTATTTTATTTGTAAAATTATTTAGTACCGTACTTTCCGGCGTATAATCCGCAGGCAGATAAATCAGTTTTACGCAAAAAATTTTAATTAACAAAAAGGACTCTATTTATACAAAGAAATATGTCGTTTAAATATGTGTTAGCTAAAATTTCTAGTGTAAAACTGATTTATCTGACCTGCGGATTATACACCGAAAGGTACGGTACAAAAATGAGTTACTCCAAACAGGGAAATAATCTTTTAGTCTTTTCTTCTCAACAAGGCACTTACATAAGTGTAAGATATTCATTGAAGACTTTTAGTTTTGAATTACGATCAAGATTTGTATAATTTTATAATATTCTTGTCTCTTAAAACACCAGCTAGTACTATGATCCCCCCCCCCCCCACTCCCCAATTCAGAATCGAACGCTCGATTCCTTCTCTGGGGCGATTTGCATTTACTCACTGAGTCACATGCAGAGCCTGACTAAGGCAGGGGCATACGGGGCAGTTGTCCCGGGCCCCCCACGTCAGAGGAGGGGGGGGGGGGCCCAAATCGAATAGAAAGTTTAGATCGTTTCCTTCTTTAATGAACTTTTTTTAAACAAAATATCAGTATAGTGTAAAATTTGTCAGTTTTATGTTAGCTTCTTCAGTAATCTATCGTATGAACACAAAAAATCTATATTTCGTAAATCCATGGCTTTTTAGGGAAGAATTCAGCTAAATTTTCGCAATTACGATGGACAAATTTGGCCAGAACGATATGTCGTCTAATCATTGGAGGAGGGGGGGGGGGTCTTTATAGCTATTTTAGGTTCTAGTCAATTTTCTTGTTATAGAGGAAGCCGGGGTAATAAGAGACAAAAAATATTAATAAAATCTATACTATTAATCTAAATAACTTGAAATAAATGTCTCGTATTAATTTCATTAAATGGACTCCTCGTGATTCTTTAGGTGATTTTTGAACTTAATTTTTTTGATACATTCTTTTTTTAAATTTTCATTAAATCCTTGTCTCTAATAACCCCACGCGGGGTAATAAGAGACCAGGCTTGTAACTGTCCATATATAGCAATGCAAAATCATGTGAGATAATTAAAGATATCTGGAAACAATTCTAAATCAGCCAATAGTTTTAAATTTTTATTATTTACAACCATTCAAAAAATATGTTTGCTCGAAAATTAACTGTCATACATGTGTTTGTGAAATTCATTTCTTTTAATATTAGGTCCTAAATAATATAATGTTGTACTTAATGATAGTTCTACATAATCAACATAACCTAGGGATTAACCAAAAACATCAATATAATTTCTAAAATGGGCAGAAAATATTTTACCCATTTTCTAAAATGTAGTCGAAAATAGGCAAAAAAGACGTATCTTTGAAGTGTATACAAGCGAACAAAATGTTATAAAATATTTTTCTAGTAATTATAAATGAACTTATTTATTATGTAATGAAGTATTAATGACTAAATACTAACTTATACATATTCTAAACATAAATTTACATAATCATATCAACTAAATATGGTCTAGCAGTAGAGGGAAAAGGACAGTTCTAGGACACCGGTGCAAGAATGGTGCAAAGGTGCAAGGCAAGCCGTGCGGGTGTCACACCACCCCCTGAGGGTGTAGATGAGTTGACATCGTCCTTGAGACACCCTCTGACTTAATCGTGAAAGATGACGAGGGTGTTAATGAGGAAATTTAATTAAAAAAATTAATTAGTGATTTTTTGTAAAAGGTGACGATGGTTTTAAAGAGATGTTTTCGGTAGAATGAAAAAAGCAGGATATTATTTGTGAGTTATTAGAAAATTAATTAGGAAATTAATTAAGAAACTAATTAGGAGGTTAATTAAGAAATGAATTATAAAAATTTTAATAATTGAGAAATAAAAAAGGAATCGATTGAATTTAAGAATGTGGATGTGGATATACTATGAAAGAAATAGAGTGATCTGACTGGGGTTCGAACCCGACACCTTGCAGTAAAAATATTTCCATAAGACAGTAGTTTTCGCGTGTGTGTGAGTGATTTTTATAGTATATGTCTGCACTGTTCTTTTAAAACTATGAATGCTAGTGTCCGAAAAGAATTCAATCGTTTTAATGATATTAATTAGAGAATAATAATTAAGAAAAATATTAATTAAGGATCTTCTTGTAAAAAATCATCAAATATTTTCCGAAAAAAAAGACAATGAAAGCAAAAATTAAGTTAAAAGATGATTAAAATCTCAAATGTGAAATTAGATTAAAAAGAAAGACAAGAATTGTTTTTTCAAAGATGATTAAAAAAGAGTGATTAAAATTCCCTATGAATTACTTAATTGAAGAAAGTTCGTTAAAAAATACTTTTTCCATAAAATGTTTTAAATCGTTAATATTCAGTATCTATTTTAAACTGTATATATATTTTTTTATTATAAATAGAATAATGTTTGATGAAGAGTGTACGCGAAAGCTAATATTATCCGATCTTTCATTACTATTAATTCTCCTCGAAAACGAGAAGGTCATATCTACCCTTCCCGAACCTGTTTTTTCACCCCCTACTCACACCCTCGAAGGGGTTTGACAATTCCTGACTTCTTAGAGATGAGAGAGAAAATATCATTTTTTTTTTTTATACATTTCCATTAACGTTTTAAAAATATAAATTCATTTTCTTTCTATCTTTAGAATAATCTTATTGATTATTTGATATACAATATGGGGATATAATAACTTTTTATAATAGACATTTTCAGTAGATTTTTACAACTTCAGAAAATCAAAAGTTTTTAGGTATAAATTGGAACTTTTTCGAATAATCATTCACGTATTAGACTAATGATCACTTTAGTTCAATGTATTTTTTATCTATAGTTTAACCATTTTTACTGTAACTCCCTTACATTTCTTTAGTGTAAACCCGTGAAATTTTTCTAATAAATTCAGAAATAGGGTCGTAAAAATAAGGATTTGGCATGATTTTTAATAAATTTTAGGATATATCTACAAAAATTTTAGAGTATTTGGCGATAATTCAGATTTGGTGAGAAACACCTAGTATTAATTTCGAGTGGAGTAAAATTTTGTCACATGCTAACTTATTTTTGCGGAGTGAAGACATCTGTTTTTTAACCTGAATTCAGTACTACATAATAATTATTTTTTCAAGATGAATGTCAGAACAGATATCATTTTGTTAAACGCATTTACTCATATATTCAATAGATCACACATTCGCAATAACTAGAAATTATTAACCAGCTTAAATTTCGAATGAATGAATTTATCAATTCAGAAATTAGCAATCAACTTTATGAAAATGTTGATATGTTATCCGAGGAAAATTTTTACACCTGTTTAGATATTTTCTTAAAAGAAATGATAAAAAATGAAATTAATTGGGACAAAGTTGTAATTTACTTAGTATTTTCAAGTGAGCTTATGGCAAAGCGCTTTAAGAGATCTGGAGACGTTATCATACTTTGGATAAAATTTTTTAATATCTTCCAGAAGTATTTAGGTAACGGGATTATTGATAATCAGGAATGTATAAAAGTTAAAGAAGTAAAGAAATCATTTTTTCAAAGAATGTGGAGTTTTATCACTCGATCATAATATGAAAATTGTAAAAATATTATCTGCTATGTTGAATTATGTTCAGTTCAATCTGTATAAGAACAATGTTCAAGAAAAATGTATGTAATGTGAAATTGAAAGAAAATAAAAGAACTTTAAATGGGAATTTTGTTTAAGAAAAAATTATTTGAAGTAAAATTCATCTTTAAAAAATAAATAAATAAAAATAAAAATAAGTTGATCAATGTAAAAAACTGAAAAATTCAGTGTTTTAAAAGAAGTCTTAATAAGTTTAAGAAAATATCGTAACATATTGTATTATATTTTACATAAGAGAGTGAAGCTATCATTTTTCAGAAGTTACTTTACTGCAAAAAATAGCTGATGTCAAAAATTTCTCTACCTAAAACAGTTATACTTTAGATATAACTTTTTGGAATCTTCTTATCACTGTCATCGAACATATGTGTATACTTAAAAATTTTTACAAAGTGGTATTTAATTATAAATTTTCTTTAAATTTTCTTACACTCGTTAAAATATTGTAAGTATTTTTATTTAAAGTTTTATGTTATACTAGAAATATTCCAACATTCTTAAAATAATATAAGTTTTCGAACAGAGTGATAATTAGAAATTACCATTTTTTTTAGTTTTTAACGCGATCTGGAATCGAACCTGGCACATCGCTAATGTCAGCGTTTGATTTTTTGTAATTCATTCCCAACAATAGTTATTTTAAGGTATATTTGCTAAGAATTATTTAACAATCTGTGTCAAATAAAGACTTCCCAACTTCATTTATTACTACTTTTCATCACTTTACCATAGTGAAATGGTCCATGTCAATGCTACATTCACTCAGTTTTTCTTTTCCAGATACCAAGTTTGTAAATGATGAACGCTAACTTTGAAAAAATTCAGAGCTGAAAAAATATTAATATATGTTTTATTAAATACATTCATGTTCACAGATGCATACTTAAGTTTTATAAAGTGTATTTAAACATACTAAAAAAATATTTTAACCAAGTATTATCGATTACAAACATATGTATATAAACTGAAAATGTTTTTGTACAAAGTATTTTAGAAATTTAGATAACTTGTTCTTGAATAAAAATATAAGAAACTTATTTTCACAATAATAAGATTATAAATGTAAGATAAAATCACAAAATTACCAGCTTAAGAGGTTGTAGGTATTCGAAAAAATCACGAAGTCAACAATTTTGGTGTTAACAACACATCTTATTTTACAAAGTGCTAAGTTTTTTAGTCATTTAGTTTGAAGTTTTTCAGACATATGCTTATAAACTGAAATTTTTTGTGAATGAAAAATTTTTTACACAAAGTATTTTAGAAAAAAATATCATCTCAGAAATTAATTAACTTATTTTTAGAATAAAAATTTATGAAACTTATTTTTTCTAATGATAAGAATGAAAATGTGAGATAAAAACTCATTCTTACCAATTTAAGAGACTGCAAGTATTTAAAAAATTATGAAGTATGCGATTTTAATGTTTCACATGTGTTAATAACGCATCTTATTTTACAAAGTACTAAGTTTTTAAAAGTCATTTGGTTTGAAGTTTTTCACACATATGCTTATAAACGAAATTTTTGTAAATGAAAAATTTTTACACAAATTATTTTAATACAAATTCTATCTCAGAAAAATTAACTTTTTCTTTTTAGATTGAAAATGTAAGATAAAAATCTAACACTTATCAAATTTAGAAGCTGCAGATGTATGATGAAATCATGAACTTGAAACTTTAAGTATTAACAACCTACCTTCTTTGAAAATACTAAACCACAAGTTTCGACAAATCTATAATCAACTGTTAAAAAACATAGAATATTTTTTCCCTAAAATGTTTAACGTAGATGCTACATCCATAAAAATACAGAGTGAAAGTGTACAAATTATCTGTTTAGACATGTTGATAAACTAGAATTTTCCACAAGATTCGAGTATTATAGCAAGGTATGGGATAATATTTGGCTAAATTTCCACTAATATTGGCGATAGTTATAAAAATTTGGCATGAAATAAGAGAATTTGGCGTAAATTCTTAAGTAAAACTGATGAACGAAGAAAAAATTTAAATTAGTTACAATCTTTTCTCGCTGTAGAGTTGTCTAAGTTCTCATACTTAGTAGTTTTTAAAGTCTTACTTTTAGAGTGATTTTTTATACTTCGCTAAACTGAAATACAAAATGAATAATACTTTACCGTCTGGGGAGACACACGTTTCCGTTCAACAAACCCCTTCATCAAGTTTTGAGGATGAGAAGTTATCTAAACTTTTTATTTGTCCAACTTGTAAGAAGCCATTTTTAAAAAAATCCTATCTTACTAGACATGTCAAGGTTCACAATGATATTAAACCTAATATTTGTTACGTGTGTGAGAAAGGATTTGTTACTTAACATCGTTTAAAAAGACATATGGAAACCCATAGAAAAATTTCCATAAGATACAAATGTGAATATTGTATTGAAAATTTCAATCGCAAGTGTGATTTATTTAAACATAAGAGATTATTTCAACAAAAAGGCTTACCTGAACATCTATGTATTATTTGTAAAGATGCTTTTAAACACAAGTATGAATTGGAAAAACACAAGAGGGTGCATTATCGTAAACCTGAGTATCTATGTGAGGAATGTTCTATAACCTTTACAACAAAACATGCTTTTTCAAACCATAAGCGAAAAAGTCATAAAAAGACTTTACATACATACTGTTGTGACGAATGTACTGATACTTTTTCAAACAGACGACATTTTTTAAAACATAAAAGAAATATGCATAAGAAATCTTCAATGCAAACTAGATGTGATGAATGCAGTGAAACTTTTCAGTGTAAGTATGAATTATTGCAACATAAGAGAAAGAATCATCTTAAAGACTTTAACATAGGTAGAAATTGTAATGAACGAAGCACTAACAATGAATTATCAACAGTTAATAATGACAGTGAGAATCTGGACTTGTTAAATTTTTTGGATAATTTTCACATTGAATGTGCGAATGGTGTTTTTGACTTACATTCCAACAACTTTCAGAATGAAAATATAGACTTAGACTTAAAAAATTTTTTGAGCAATTCGAATGTGGAATATACAAGTGGAAATAATATTGATGATTTATCTACCAAAGATGAAAATAAGGACTTAAATAATTTTAACCTGATACAAACTGATTTACCTCTAGTAAACTATGATAATGAAAGTCTGAACTTGTTAAATTTTTCGTATAACTTTAATCCCAATTGCTAGAATGTTTTTTCTGCTAACAACGAAAATATGAATTCGAATAATTTTAGTGCGAAGGAAAATGAGTTAGTGACAGATAACTTTAACAATGAAAATCTAGACTTGCTAAATTTTTTTAATAACTTTAATACTGAATGTATGAACGATATCCCAACAATATAGATTTGCTGTCTTGTATTATTGTGAATGAATTTCAAATAAAAAGATTTTAATGAAAATGGTTTGTTTTAATTTTTATAACAAAATCACCCTTTTTATAATATTTTTCTATTAGAATACAAACTGAAGTGTCATCTTTTTTTTTTTTTTTTTTTTTTTTTTTTTTTAATAAAAACATGTAAAAAGTTTACTTGTGTATTAACGATATACTTTTTCATTACTGTAGTAGAATTGATTGAGTATAATATTTAATCACTAAGTAAAAATTATGCACAATAGTAGTTTTATAAACTATCAAACTTTCATCGAAGAAGAAAAAACTTGTAAAATTGTTTTACCACTCAACTGTAAAGTACTTGTGAAAATCTTAAATGAATTTATCTTATTAACAATTTTCCTGAAAAACTAACTTATAAAAATTTTTGATATAATTATGAAGTTAGTATTTTCATAAGTATCACGTTTGAATCTTACTTTGAATATGCATCATCAAAGTGTTTTGTACTTTAACTAAAATCACAATCTCTATTCCAAAGAGTGTAAAAATAATGTTATAGTAACTACTTAAACTTTTATATATAGATACTTTCACGATTGTATTTTAACTTTTTTATTTTTAGAATACAGAAAATATTTTGTAAGAATTGTGAAAGCTTAATTTTAGAAGTTTGTGAAATTTCACAAAAATTTTTAAACATTTTTATCAAATGTTTTCTTTATGTCACATCACTTAGAAAAATGTAACTGTTTTTTAACAGAATTACTACCACAAAACATTAAGTTAGAAAATTTCTAGATAAAACTTATAAGATACGAAAAACCATATGCGAAGTAATAACAAAAGGTGTATATGCTTTCAAGTTTAGACATGGTTCAACAAGCTTGAGGAGACACTAAAACCTGTAGCTGACGTCATAAACCCTGTGGCGTAACTTTTCCCCTACCACTACGTCACAAATGTATAATTTAACAAAAAGTACTTATGTCAACCCACAATTCCTATCTTGCATTATTTTACTTTGTGTATAAAATGAATGATCTGTAAAAAAACTTTGTCGTTTTTATACACTTTGAAGTAAAAATTTTCTCCATAAACATCAAATTATATTTTACAAGTATGAATTGATATGTATTTGTTTTAAATACCACTAAGTTACATTATACCAAAGTATAATTTCTAATATTTAAACAATTCCCACTTTACAAAAATTAACTTGTATGCATTTCTAAGTCTTTAATAAAAATCTTTAACTTTTTTTATCTCAAAGACTTTAAACTATTCGAGATATCTGCAGCTTAAGTGCAATCCAATACTATTTGCATAACAATGTTTCATAATGATTATAATTACAAGCATATGTGTATGCATACGTGTATAGATTGTAAAAAATATTTAACAATATTTCATAATGATTATAATTACAAGCATGTGTGTATATGTATACGTGTATGTGACTTAGTGAATTTAGTATTTCTTGTCAAAACTTTTTAGTGTAATTCTCTTCTTTAGTGGAACACTTAGTAAATTTTACACAATTTTTCGTTTAATAACTGAAAAATATTATAATACTTAGTAAATTTTAGCAAAGTAATCTTAATATACTTTCACTGAGATTTGCACCTTAGTCAAAATTTAAGATTTTCTTAACATATGATATTCCACATTGTTATGCAAATAGTATTGGATTACACTTAAGCTGCAGATATCTCGAATAGTTTAAAGTCTTTGAGAATTTGTATTAAAATAATTTGTGTAAAAATTTTTCATTTACAAAAATTTCGTTTATAAGCATATGTGTGAAAAACTTCAAACCAAATGACTTTTAAAAACTTAGTACTTTGTAAAATAAGATGCGTTATTAACACATGTGAAACATTAAAATCGCATACTTCATAATTTATCATACTTGCAGTCTCTTAAATTGGTAAGAATGAGTTTTTATCTCACATTTTCATTCTTATCATTAGAAAAAATAAGTTTCATAAATTTTTATTCTAAAAATAAGTTAATTAATTTCTGAGATGATATTTTTTTCTAAAATACTTTGTGTAAAAAATTTTTCATTCACAAAAAATTTCAGTTTATAAGCATATGTCTGAAAAACTTCAAACTAAATGACTAAAAAACTTAGCACTTTGTAAAATAAGATGTGTTGTTAACACCAAAATTGTTGACTTCGTGATTTTTTCAAATACCTACAACCTCTTAAGCTGGTAATTTTGTGATTTTATCTTACATTTATAATCTTATTATTGTGAAAATAAGTTTCTTATATTTTTATTCAAGAACAAGTTATCTAAATTTCTAAAATACTTTGTACAAAAACATTTTCAGTTTATATACATATGTTTGTAATCGATAATACTTGGTTAAAATATTTTTTTAGTATGTTTAAATACACTTTATAAAACTTAAGTATGCATCTGTGAACATGAATGTATTTAATAAAACATATATTAATATTTTTTCAGCTCTGAATTTTTTCAAAGTTAGCGTTCATCATTTACAAACTTGGTATCTGGAAAAGAAAAACTGAGTGAATGTAGCATTGACATGGACCATTTCACTATGGTAAAGTGATGAAAAGTAGTAATAAATGAAGTTGGGAAGTCTTTATTTGACACAGATTGTTAAATAATTCTTAGCAAATATACCTTAAAATAACTATTGTTGGGAATGAATTACAAAAAATCAAACGCTGACATTAGCGATGTGCCAGGTTCGATTCCAGATCGCGTTAAAAACTAAAAAAAATGGTAATTTCTAATTATCACTCTGTTCGAAAACTTATATTATTTTAAGAATGTTGGAAGATTTCTAGTATAACATAAAACTTTAAATAAAAATACTTACAATATTTTAACGAGTGTAAGAAAATTTAAAGAAAATTTATAATTAAATACCACTTTGTAAAAATTTTTAAGTATACACATATGTTCGATGACAGTGATAAGAAGATTCCAAAAAGTTATATCTAAAGTATAACTGTTTTAGGTAGAGAAATTTTTGACATCAGCTATTTTTTGCAGTAAAGTAACTTCTGAAAAATGATAGCTTCACTCTCTTATGTAAAATATAATACAATATGTTACGATATTTTCTTAAACTTATTAAGACTTCTTTTAAAACACTGAATTTTTCAGTTTTTTACATTGATCAACTTATTTTTATTTTTATTTATTTATTTTTTAAAGATGAATTTTACTTCAAATAATTTTTTCTTAAACAAAATTCCCATTTAAAGTTCTTTTATTTTCTTTCAATTTCACATTACATACATTTTTCTTGAACATTGTTCTTATACAGATTGAACTGAACATAATTCAACATAGCAGATAATATTTTTACAATTTTCATATTATGATCGAGTGATAAAACTCCACATTCTTTGAAAAAATGATTTCTTTACTTCTTTAACTTTTATACATTACTGATTATCAATAATCCAGTTACCTAAATACTTCTGGAAGATATTAAACAATTTTATCCAAAGTATGATAACGTCTCCAGATCTCTTAAAGCGCTTTGCCATAAGCTCACTTGAAAATACTAAGTAAATTACAACTTTGTCCCAATTAATTTCATTTTTTATCATTTCTTTTAAGACAATGTCTAAACAGGTGTAAAAATTTTCCTTGGATAACATATCAACATTTTCATAAAGTTGATTGCTAATTTCTGAATTGATAAATTCATTCATTCGAAATTTAAGCTGGTTAATAATTTCTAGTTATTGCGAATGTGTGATCTATTGAATATATGAGTAAATGCGTTTAACAAAATGATATCTGTTCTGACATCCATCTTGAAAAAATAATTATTATGTAGTACTGAATTCAGGTTAAATAACCTGGTGTGCCACTCACACGACTTTCTCTTACCCTGAAATTTAATACTATAAATACAGGTTGCAGATTAAGAGGTAAGATAACGAGTACTTTTATGTAAACCTGTGTTAAACAATTCAAATTAGGCTTCGAAAGAGTTTTATATGATAATTACTTCTGTGTGAGGGTGGGGTTACCACCCCTCACCCCCCCCCCCGTTTCATTAATGCACCTACATTTATATAGAATTTAATTCGGTTATTAAATTATAATTCTGTTTTTAAAAAATAATTTATTAAAATTATTATTTAAAAAAATTTTCTTTTATGATAAGGCAGACGATTTCCATATTAGAGAAGTAGTTTAACACCAAATATCCAAAAAAAGTCCATTTTATTCTCAATATTTAAAAAAAAAAAAAAAAAAAAAAAAAAGTACGATTTTTTTTCAGTTTTTTTTTTTAAGTTAAAAGTAAAAAATATCGATAACTTTGTTTTAAATTATCGCAGATCAATGGTTCAACCATTCGTTTTAAAGTTATTTTCGAGCTCTTTTGAAAGATACCCATCATGAAAATTTACTCCCCTCGAGGGGGGACTTCCCCCCCCAGGGGGGGAGGCGAGGCTCCTACATACACAAAAATTTTTTCCCAGTTAACTGTCTCTATTACAAAAAATATATATTTGTTTCATTTGGTTTAGTGCAGTCTATAGACGTTAAACTGTATTTTCCTGCAATTTCCCCCCATAGACGTAATGTATTAGAATCGCCAAATACTCTAAAATTTTTGTAGATATATCCTAAAATTTATTAAAAATCATGCCAAATTCTTATTTTTACGACCCTATTTCTGAATTTATTAGAAAAATTTCACGGGTTTACACTAAAGAAATGTAAGGGAGTTACAGTAAAAATGGTTAAACTATAGATAAAAAATACATTGAACTAAAGTGATCATTAGTCTAATACGTGAAGGATTATTCGAAAAAGTTCCAATTTATACGTAAAAACTTTTGATTTTCTGAAGTTGTAAAAATCTACTGAAAATGTCTATTATAAAAAGTTATTATATCCCCATATTGTATATCAAATAATCAATAAGATTATTCTAAAGATAGAAAGAAAATGAATTTATATTTTTAAAACGTTAATGGAAATGTATAAAAAAAAAAAAAAATGATATTTTCTCTCTCATCTCTAAGAAGTCAGGAATTGTCAAACCCCTTCGAGGGTGTGAGTAGGGGGTGAAAAAACCGGTTCGGGAAGGGTAGATATGACCTTCACGTTTTCGAGGAGAATTAATAGTAATGAAAGATCGGATAATATTAGCTTTCGCGTACACTCTTCATCAAACATTATTCTATTTATAATAAAAAAATATATATGCAGTTTAAAATAGATACTGAATATTAACGATTTAAAAAATTTTATGGAAAAAGTATTTTTTAACGAACTTTCTTCAATTAAGTAATTCATAGGGAATTTTAATCACTCTTTTTTAATCATCTTTGAAAAAACAATTCTTGTCTTTCTTTTTAATCTAATTTCACATTTGAGATTTTAATCATCTTTTAACTTAATTTTTGCTTTCATTGTCTTTTTTTCGGAAAATATTTGATGATTTTTTACAAGAAGATCCTTAATTAATATTTTTCTTAATTATTATTCTCTAATTAATATCATTAAAACGATTGAATTCTTTTCGGACACTAGCATTCATAGTTTTAAAAGAACAGTGCAGACATATACTATAAAAATCACTCACACACACGCGAAAACTACTGTCTTATGGAAATATTTTTACTGCAAGGTGTCGGGTTCGAACCCCAGTCAGATCACTCTATTTCTTTCATAGTATATCCACATCCACATTCTTAAATTCAATCGATTCCTTTTTTATTTCTCAATTATTAAAATTTTTATAATTCATTTCTTAATTAACCTCCTAATTAGTTTCTTAATTAATTTCCTAATTAATTTTCTAATAACTCACAAACAATATCCTGCTTTTTTCATTCTACCGAAAACATCTCTTTAAAACCATCGTCACCTTTTACAAAAAATCACTAATTAATTTTTTAAATTAAATTTCCTCATTAACACCCTCGTCATCTTTCACGATTAAGTCAGAGGGTGTCTCAAGGACGATGCCAACTCATCTACACCCTCAGGGGGTGGTGTGACACCCGCACGGCTTGCCTTGCACCTTTGCACCATTCTTGCACCGGTGTCCTAGAACTGTCCTTATCCCTCTACTTCTAGCCTAATGAGTGAAACTGCTTTTTGATTTAAAGTGAAAAAAAAAATGTTCTCTTGGTAAACTTAGACTGGGCCTAACACTAGGTAAACTCTTCGTAAACTAGTCAGGCAGAATTAACAGGAACTACAATTGGGGGGGACACAGGAATTAACAGTGGGGGTAATAAGAAACATGCCTAGAACATGTAAATAAAGAATGCTTTCCAAGGTTTTCAAAAATTGTACATCAAAAGTCATAGTCTTGGTCAAAAGGTTACACATTAATAAATCCCAAACATCTTACAAAAAAAAAAAAAAAAAAATAAAAAAATAAAATGAAATAAAAAAAAATAAATAAATAAAGAAAAATAAAAAAAATAAAGAAAAATTTAGAAAAAGTCACGAACTTTCAGGGTAAGTTCAAAGTGAAGGTTTTTTTTCGTCGTATAAAAATAATTCAAAATATTTTATGAACTTTTCAATAAGTATATTGTAGTAAAGAATACACATGATACTTAATATTACATATTTTTAAAGCTGTCTAAGTATATTTTTTGGTGGTTTTTTTGACTGCGTCTCTTATAACCCTTGTCTCTTATTACCCCGGCTTCCCCTATATCTATAATGAGGTGAAAAATTTAACTACCTCCATAAAGTTTGGTTCTTCATTACTGAAGTAGTGAAGCAGAGGGGGGCCCCCAAAGATGATTTTGCCCCGGACCCCAATACAGCAACATGTGACCAGGCTAAGTCGGGCTGTGGTCACATGTTGCTGTAATGTAAGAAATTCAAATTTCTAAATTAATATTTTGTCTTTATTTTGTTTAAGGGAAACAAGTACACAATGGTTCAATTTATAGCTTTTTTTTCTAAATAAGCCGACCATAAATTCCATAAAATTTCGAATACGCTATCGAAATAAAGTATTTTCTTCTAAAAAAAATCTCAAAATTTTCTTCTCAAACACAGCCGGGGACCACGACATGAAATATAGTGGAATTGCATTTTAATGTGGATTTTAGACAAAATAAGTTGTGCTTTTGTATAATATTAGTCTACGACTTTACTTGGCACTTGATAAATTAACGAAAAGCGCAGACGTAGAATAACTAACTTAAAAAGTACGAACAAATAAAGTAAAATAGCACACTGCAATTTTAGTAGCAGATAGCAATGAGCGTATGACTAAAAGTGTTATCTGGCTATTTTGCACTGGTAGCAGCATGCTCAATGCTATCGAAAAGGATCTCTGTTATATTAGCTACTTTTTTTTTTTTTTTTTTTTTTTGTGGTTTATATGTTGCATGTACTAAAAATTTCAAAATTTCGTTACGAGCAGTGGCGTCGCCATGAATTTTTTCAGGAGGGAGGAAACTAAAAACTGCAAATGTTTCGATATACAGTAAATTTCCGATTATCCGAGGATACAGGGAAAGGGCAGGATCAAGAGAAAGTATTTTCTCGACAAAGTATTAAAGAAAAAAAAAAAAAAAAATGACTGCTTTCTTTTCTTTTTCTTCTTCTTCCTTTTTTTTTAAAGAAAAAATATAAAGAACTGTATCACTTTTTTTAAAGTACACTATGGCAATTAATAGCAGGAGACTTGGCGTTGGAATATTAAAACAGGAATAAACTACTACGTCAGAAACTGTTGGTGAGAAATAAACTCAAAATGACATTCTTTCAATAATTACAAAAACTTTCATTTTCATATTATTCTAAAAACATTTCATTTGACTCTTTTATTTCTTCATGCATATATACATCTACATTGTGACGACGCTATGACGCATTTGTTTTCTGATTGGCCGTCTGTGTTTCTATGTACATGTAATAATGTATTTTTCGTTTTTTTTCTTTTCTCCTTCTTCGATGTTCAGTTTTCATAATAAAAAGATGTGATTAAAAGGATAATACGTGGGTTCATTTTTATTCCCACAAAATAATGCAACATAAAATAATATATAATTTCCTAATACACAAACCAAGCTAAATGAGGCTGGTTTAATTAAATTGAAACATCATTATTTATATATTTGAAATTATCTTTTGAATAGCTTAGCAGAAAAGATATTTATAAAAGAAAATAGAAATTGGTTCTTCTTTTCATACATGGAATAAATTCATCTGTTTTTGCAAGCCTCATGGGATACTCATATACAAGGTGAGTGCATTTTACTTACCTTATACGTAAATCTTGAATTTAAATATTTGATAAAAGTTTCTTCTGTGAATTCTATCAGATTATGCTACTGACGCGCTAAATCGAAACTTTGAATTTATTCTTGACAGTTTTTTTTTCTTTGCATATTTGAAGAAACATTTGCTACATTTAAAATAATATTATTTTGCTACATTTAAAATAATAATAATGATAAAAAAATGTAAGCGAAAATAAATAAATATGTTTTCTTTTTGTTTCTTGAAAACGAAAGTATAGAAATAAAAGAATGTTTAAAATAAACATATGAATGATTAAATATAAAATTGTAGTTATTATAAACTAGAAAGAAAACAAAATTGAAATATTAAAATGAGTATCCCCAAGGACACTATAATTGAAAAACTTAACGCACAAAATTATGATGTGTGGAAATTTAAATTAGAAATGTTTCTCCAAAAGGAAGATTTATATTCCGTGGTTCTTAACGATGCTCCGAATCCTATTACGGACACATGGAATAACAAAAATAGGAAAGCACGAGCCATTATAAACCTCTTAATAGAGGATAATCAAATAATCCATGTCAAAAATCTTGAGACCGCTAAAGAATGCTGGAACGCCTTAAAAGCTGTACATGAGCGTTCAACCCTCAGCAGTAAACTATTTTTGCTTAGAAAGCTTTACTCTACGAAATTAACTGAAGGTGGCGATATGATAGACCACTTAACTAACATCTATCAATTGCGAGATAAGTTAGCATCGCTCGGAGAAGAAATAAATGACAGGCACCTTTCAGCCCTAATGCTCTGTTCCTTACCTCCAAGTTATGATGTATTAATTACCGCTTTAGAATCGCGTGATGAAAAGGATCTTGTACCAGAGTTTATACGCTCGAAATTGATTGATGAATTTTCTAAAAGAAAAGAAAACAAATCTGAAAATAATTCAGTGTTAAAGGTTAAATTTAAACCGAAACCAGAAAATTCAAAGTTCTGCCGTTATTGTAAAAAAAAATCGCATACAATTGAAGAATGCTGGCATCTTAAAAATAAAAATAAAGAAAAGACTCTGAAACAAACAAAAGCCAGCAATGCCAGATCAACTTTCAAATCTGGTATGTACTCTCAAGACAGACATAACGCGGATAGGGCTCTTATTACTGAGAGTGAAAATAAAAAACCTAACGATAAAATATTCACTCTATTTATCGGTGAGAAATCTAACAATTGGTATGTAGACTCAGGTTGTTCAACGCATGTATGCAATGATAGGAATAAATTTCATGAATTTAATCATAATAATTCACGCGTAACAATCGCGAATGGACAGGAGATAGAATCCCTGGGTCATGGGTCTGTGAAATTAAACACCATAAATTCCAATAACACACATAATACTATAATATTGAAAAATGTTTTATATGTACCAGAGATAGAGACAAACCTCATATCTGTAAAAGAAGCTACTGAAAATGGTTGTGTAGCAATATTTGAAAACAAATCATGCAAAATAATGCATGAAGGAGAAACATGCATTGAAGGTTACATTAACAACAATTTATACGAATGCAAAGTTAACTATGATACAACACACACTATAAACATGGTAAAAATATGTGAAAATACAAATTGCATTGATAAATGGCACATTAAATTAGGCCATAGAAACATTAGTCATATAAAACGATTGGTAAACAACAACATGGCAGTTGGGATAAAACTAGACAACTGCAAACATGATAATGCATGTGAAACTTGCATATTAACTAAATTAACGGACAATCCTTATCCCAAAAAGGCTCAGTTTAGGGCAACTAAAGCACTAGAGTTGGTACACACTGACTTGTGTGGACCAATGACAACCCCCACGGTCGGTGGAAAATACTATTTTTTAACCTTCATTGACGATTTTAGTAGATTTACAGTAATATACCTACTGAGAAAAAAGGATGAAGTTTTTGCAAAATTGAGGGAATATATCGCAATGACATCAAATAAATTCGGACGAACTTTGCATGCAATCCGCTCCGACAACGGAGGAGAGTATACCGGGACAGAATTAAATGAATACTTAACAAAATTAGGTATAGACCACCAATTCACTGTTCCCTATTCAGCTTCTCAAAATGGAACTGCTGAACGTAAAAATCGTACCTTAGTTGAAATGGCACGTTGTTTATTAAAAGATGGCAATTTACCAAATTCTTTCTGGGGGGAGGCAATAAATACCGCAGTTTACTTGCAAAATAGACTCCCAACATCTTCGTGTGAATTGACACCTTATGAATTATGGACAGGTCGAAAACCTGACTTATCAATGTTAAAACCATTTGGTTGTCGTGCCTATGCATACGTACAAAAGGTACACAGAGGAAAATTAGATAATACGGCACAGGAAGGTATATTCGTAGGGTACGACAATAGAAGTAAAGGATATAGGATCTGTACAAATGGCAAAAACATAATTATTAGTCGAACCGTAAAATTTGTAGAAAATGAAAAACAAGCGATACTTAAATATGACACATCACAAAACAATGATGAGAAAAGTGATAATAAAAATCCATCACCAAATTTGCAAATAATAGACTCAGAGATAGATGAAACTAATGATAGTGTTGTGTCAGATAATTCTCAGAATACTCCACGTAGATCACAAAGATCTAATAAAGGGGTACCACCAGATAGATTCGCATTCACATTACACAATGAAAGAATAAGTGAACCAAAATGCTGGGATGATATAATAAGTATGGAAAACCCTGTAGAAAAGGAAAACTGGATCAATGCTACATTAGATGAAATAAATTCACTCAAGCAGAATGACACCTGGGATTTAGTTGAGGTTTCACCAGGGATGAAAATAGTAGGGTGCAAATGGGCATTCAAAGCAAAATATAACAGTCAGGGCCGTGTTGAAAAATACAAAGCTAGGCTGGTTGCGAAGGGCTTTTCACAGAAATATGGAATAGACTACGATGAGACTTTCGCCCCAGTGGCGTCTCACACAACTTTGAGAAGTTTTTTGGCAATGAGTCTTTATAAGAATTTAAGTCTTAGACATATTGATATCAAGACTGCATTTTTACACGGTAAATTGAGTGAAGATGTTTATATGCATCAGCCAGAAGGATACGTGGTATCCGGGGAAGAACATAAGGTGTGTAAATTAAAAAAGGCAATATACGGGCTAAAGCAGGCCGCGAGAGCATGGAATTTAAAATTGAATGAGTCATTACTTAACTTAGGCTTTATTCAAAGTCAATTCGACAAGTGTCTTTATAAACGTAAACAAAACGATGTAACTACTTATGTACTTGTGTATGTCGATGATTTGTTAATAGCGGGGATTGATCAACAAATAAATGAAATTGTAAACAAACTAAAACAAGAATACCCGTTAACAGACTTGGGAGAAGCAAAACAATATCTTGGGATAAATATTAATCGCCCTAATGAAAATACAATGACTCTTGATCAAACACACAAAATACAAGAACTTATAGTCAAATACGGTTTAGAAAATTCAAAACCTACAGACACTCCTATGGACACAGGTTACATAAAATTAAATGACGAGGAAAACCTTTTACCAGAAAATACACAATATAGACAGGCTGTAGGCGCATTGTTATATATTTCAACCGTGTCACGTCCGGATATTAGCGCCGCGGTAAATATTTTGAGTAGAAGAAATGAGCGCCCAAGAGCAAAAGATTGGGAAGCGGTAAAAAGATTAATGAGATATTTAAAAAGTACAATTAATCTTAAATTGACATATAATAATATTGAAGAGCCTGTCTTGAGGGTATATGCAGATTCCGACTGGGCAAACGATCCCAGTGATCGTAAGTCTACAACAGGAAATTTGTTCTGCATAGGAGCAAATACTGTATACTGGACAAGCAAAAAACAAAAATCTGTATCAATGTCATCAGCGGAAGCGGAATATATTTCTGCAGCAAGTGCCGCGCAAGAAGTAAAATGGCTTATAAACCTTTTTGAAGAAATTGATATGCAACAAAATTGTCCTATTACACTCTATGAAGACAACCTTTCTTGCATTAAATTAGAGGAAAATGATAAGTTTCGACAGAAAACTAAACACATCGAGTTAAGATACCATCTGATTCGAGACCTTGTTGAGCAGGGCACAATAAAGATTGAGTATGTAAGCACGGAAAATATGATCGCCGATGTGCTCACGAAGCCTCTGCCGAGACATTCTTTTCGAAAATTGCGAATTTCCTTGTTGAACTGTGATTAAATGTCATCGAGTTTACGCAGGGGTGTTGGTGAGAAATAAACTCAAAATGACATTCTTTCAATAATTACAAAAACTTTCATTTTCATATTATTCTAAAAACATTTCATTTGACTCTTTTATTTCTTCATGCATATATACATCTACATTGTGACGACGCTATGACGCATTTGTTTTCTGATTGGCCGTCTGTGTTTCTATGTACATGTAATAATGTATTTTTCGTTTTTTTTCTTTTCTCCTTCTTCGATGTTCAGTTTTCATAATAAAAAGATGTGATTAAAAGGATAATACGTGGGTTCATTTTTATTCCCACAAAATAATGCAACATAAAATAATATATAATTTCCTAATACACAAACCAAGCTAAATGAGGCTGGTTTAATTAAATTGAAACATCATTATTTATATATTTGAAATTATCTTTTGAATAGCTTAGCAGAAAAGATATTTATAAAAGAAAATAGAAATTGGTTCTTCTTTTCATACATGGAATAAATTCATCTGTTTTTGCAAGCCTCATGGGATACTCATATACAAGGTGAGTGCATTTTACTTACCTTATAAATCTTGAATTTAAATATTTGATAAAAGTTTCTTCTGTGAATTCTATCAGAAACGTCAAAGAAAAATTATTGAGGTGCATACAGCTGTTTCGGTAGCCTAAAGCGTACCGTCTTCAGTGCAAAAAGAATTCTGAATCTGGAGAAGTGCTCGTATATATAGGAGAGGGACCGGATTTAGTTCAACCAATAGGATTACGGAAGAGGTGGGGAGTGTGGTCAATAGGAATTAAAGAATGTGTAGCTGTGTAAACAGTAGAAAATTTAAGGAAATGTGGACTGAATGTAAAATTTCCAACAATCAGACAAATAGGGAACAGCGAAATCACAATTTACAAGGTTTTTAAAATTTTTATAAATATGAAAAGCTTCAAAGAAATCGAGTTCATGAATGGATTTAGGTCTGCAAATTATTTTAGCTGAATTAAATTTAAAATTATGATTTTCCTCCCAGCAATGTTTAGAAATAGCCGATTTATTGGTTTCTTGTTTGCGGACGTAATTCACATGTTCTTTTAGACGAAATTTAAGACTGCGTTTAGTTTGGCCAATATATGATAAACCACACTGACAGGAAATACTATAAATGCCCCAAGAATTATGCATATCAATAGGATCTTTTAACTGAGAAAAGGTGAGTTTATTGGAAGGTGAAAATATTATTTTAAAATCATATTGTTTGAGAATTTTAGCTATGGTTTGACTGGTTTTAGAAAAATAGGATAAAACAATACTGATATTAGATGTGACTGATTTAGTAGACGAAATACGAGGGAGTTGTAATTTTTGGATAGCTTTGTCTATAATGGAAGGGTCATAACCTCTGTCAATTGCGATGGCTTTCAGGTATTTAATTTCAGATTTCAATAAAATAGGATTCGAACAAATATTAAGGGCACGGTTTACAAAAGTATAGAAAGCAGCCATTTTTGGGTTAGGTGGGTGACATGAACGTGCATGGGGAGGAAGGGAGACTGTAAAATTTTTACGATAGACAGTGGTTGAAAATCCATTTACAGTGCGAGAGACGAGGGTATCAAGAAATGGAAGGGAGCCATTATTTTCTATTTCATATGTAAATTGACAGTAATATCCAGTTTACATATGAAATAGAAAATAATGGCTCCCTTCCATTTCTTGATACCCTCGTCTCTCGCACTGTAAATGGATTTTCAACCACTGTCTATCGTAAACATTTTACAGTCTCCCTTCCTCCCCATGCGCGTTCATGTCACCCACCTAACCAAAAAATGGCTGCTTTCTATACTTTTGTAAACCGTGCCCTTAATATTTGTTCAAATGCTATTTTATTGAAATCTGAAATTAAATACCTGAAAGCCATCGCAATTGACAGGGGTTATGACCCTTCCATTATAGACAAAGCTATCCAAAAATTACAACTCCCTCGTATTTCGTCTACTAAATCAGTCACATCTAATATCAGTATTGTTTTACCCCATTTTTCTAAAACCAGTCAAACCATAGCTAAAATTCTCAAACAATATGATTTTAAAATAATATTTTCGCCTTCCAATAAACTCACATTTTCTCAGTTAAAAGATCCTATTGATATGCATAATTCTTTGGGCATTTATAGTATTTCCTGTCAGTGTGGTTTATCCTATATTGGTCAAACTAAACGCAGTCTTAAATTTCGTCTAAAAGAACATATGAATTACGTCCGCAAACAAGAAACCAATAAATCGGCTATTTCTAAACATTGCTGGGAGGAAAATCATAATTTTAAATTTAATTCAACTAAAATAATTTGCAGACCTAAATCCATTCATGAACTCGATTTCTTTGAAGCTTTTCATATTTATAAAAATTTTAAAAACCTTGTAAATTGTGATTTCGCTGTTCCCTATTTGTCTGATTGTTGGAAATTTTACATTCAGTCCACATTTCCTTAAATTTTCTACTGTTTACACAGCTACACATTCTTTAATTCCTATTGGCCACACTCCCCACCTCTTCCGTAATCCTATTGGTTGAACTAAATCCGGTCCCTCTCCTATATATACGAGCACTTCTCCAGATTCAGAATTCTTTTTGCACTGAAGACGGTACGCTTTAGGCTACCGAAACAGCTGCATGCACCTCAATAATTTTTCATTGGCGTTTCTGACGTAGTAGTTTATTCCTGTTTTAACACTATGGCAATATTTTAATTTATTTTAGAGCATTTTTCTTTCAGACTATTTTTACTTTCCGAACATAGCTTTGTAATCCTGACAAAAATTGGACTTTGAGATTTTGGCGTATCTATACATTTTAATGTTCCCTGAGTTAATTTTTGATATTTTTATTGTGGTGTATATATGCGTGTATGTGTGTGAATGAACGCGATAGCGTCTAAACGCTTTGTTCGAATGAGCTGAAAGTTGGTACGTATATTATACGTCCTCGTAGTACGAACTCTATTGATTTTGGCAAATGTAGCACTTATACTTTTTTTACAGGGACAAAAAGAAGAATTCTTTATCATTATGGCCTATGGACTCAAAATCTTTAAAGTGCGATAACGCCTAAATGCCTTATTTGATTGAGCTGAAAATTTATATACACGTAATATAGATCACCTTAAAACAAAATCTTGTTTTGGTGAATCTAGCACTTAAACCTTTTTACAGGGCCCCAAAAAATAATTCTTTATCATTATGGCCTAAGATTTGCTGAAAGTAAAGTTATTAAAATTTGGTTTATAAAATACCTCTCATAGAATGAATGCTTTGGAATACTTTCCGGTGCCCTGTACACAAACCAGAGGTTGTATTTACTCCATTTCCTATAACAAATATCCGATAGTGAACTTGAATAACATATTTCAATTAAATTGAAATTTGTGTAAAATAAAGGAATTAAAATATAAAAATACCTCTCATAAAACACAATGCTTTGGAACACTTTTGGGTGTTCCTCTACATAAGTCAGTAGAGGTATTCAATGGATTTTCAATTGGCAACATCCGATAGTAAACTTGAATATCATATATCAGTTTAAAGAAATTCGATTAATAGTTACTTGAGTTAGAACGCGGATAGACAGACGGACAAACAAACAGACAAATCGAAGTCATTAACATTTTTCTACCTTATTGGAAAGTGTTAAAAAATTTAGAAAGTGATAAAAATGATTAATATAAATAAAAAGGCAGTTTCAGCAATTTTCCAACAATACCCATTAATATAACTGAATATTTTTGTATGGCCCTGTAAATCTAATTCTAATCCTACTGTATTCTATGGAAAGCATTCTTTTATGCATATGAACAATATAATTTTATTTTATTAAGATTTGTGCAAAGTAAAGTTCTTAAAATTTGGTTTATAGAAATACTCTAATAGAAAGCAATACTTTGGAATATTTTCAGGTGTCTCTGTATACAAACCAGTGATGGTATATACTCTATTTTCAATGGGGAACATCCAATAATGAACTTGAATAACATATTTCAATTTCATTAAGACTTGTGTAAAGTAACGGTATTAAAATATGGTTTATAGAAATACTTCTCATAGAACACAATGCTTTGGAATACTTTCAGATCTTCCAGTACACAAACCAGTGAAGGTATTCACTCCATTTTCAATAGGGAACATTCGATAGTGAACTTGAATAACGTATATCAGTTTCAAGATATTCCACTAATATTTACGGGAGTTAGAGCGCGGACAAATAGACAGATAAACCGAAGTCATTAACACTTTTCAACCTTGTTAGAAAGTGTTAAAAATGGCTTTCGAGTAGTTTACACTTATATCTCGCAAGCCATATGAATATTTTTTGTGAAAAGCAAAGGAAAAAAAAAAGAACGGAAAATCATGTTGTGCGCATTGATTATGAACACTTTCCAACTCTATGTACTTGTTGTATCGCATAACTTTCAATGTTCTTTGCCTATATTATCACACAACGGACAGGCAGAAGGACTGAAAGGCATACAGGAAGACTAATTGAATTCATAATCACTCTTAGACATTGTTGGAAAGGGTTAAAAATGCTTAACAAAAAAGAAAATGCAACTTTTAATATATCTGAATATTTTAGTGTAGCCTGTAAATCTGAAAGTTAACCATATCACATTCTATAAAAAACATTATTTTAGCACATTAAAAATAAATTTCACTTTCTTTATGATTTTTTCAGAATAAATTTATTTAAATCTTAATATATATAAATCTCGTGTCACAATGTTTGTCCTCAATGGACTCCTAAACCACTTAACCGATTATAATAAAATTCGCACACCATGTGCAGTTCGATCCAACTTGAGAGATAGGATAGTTTAAATCTCAAATTATAGTCGCAATTTTAATTTATTGCTAATTATTTGTCTGTTATTATTTGACAGTCACAATTATCTGTTAACTCCAAATGATTCTAACAGATGTCGATACCTTTCGACTGGGTTGAGTAAGTAATCAATAGATGGCGCTGCTATGGTAAATCTACGAACGTGTCATATAAGCTACATTTTAACAGCATAATTACCACGTGTTGTTGACGCTATAAAATTCTCCTCAAAATATTTACAGTCTTTATTTGTAACAGATTACTTTCAACTTTCATATTTCCTTTCAAAAATGAAACGGGGAAAGTAGAGCGTGGAGCAATTACTCTGTTTCATATGAAAATGAAAGCTGAAATATATTTGGTGCTGCCATCTACACAAAGAATCTTCAACTTTTTAACCTATTAATAAATTTCGTATAATTCAATTATTTCCACTTTTTAAATTTTTGGTGTTAGCATAGCCGGCCACGTGTTACTTAGACTGAAGTGTAAATTGAATTCATATTATAATGAAGATAATACAGTGAAATTAATCCTGTTTTTTACTTATTTGTGCTTCATTGATCAAAACTTTATAATTTAATTTGAATATATGTATGTAAGTATTATCACATAATTATAAAATTTAATTAAAATGTCAATGCAAAAATGATACACAATTTCCTACACTTTTTCAATAGTTGTACAAATATTTTTTTTTAATTGTTTTTATTTAACCTCTATTAAAAAATATTTAGCACTTATTATTTCAATGTGCTATGATAACAAGTTTTTCAGATTTTTTTTCTTATATTTAAACGATTAAATTAGTATTTCAATTCTTATTGAAATTATTATTTAAACTCTATAATTTAAATATGTACATGTCAGTATTATCACATAATTATAAAAGTTAATTAGAATGATTTTCAATTTTTTTTTTCTCATATTTAAACGATTAATTTATTATTTTCAGTCAAATGCCACGGAAAAAATCTAACCTCAACAACGCGAGCACCAGAGAGGCACGACGCAAACGTATTAAAAGAGCCCATCAGTTGGCAGAACAAATTGAATCAAGAAATCCAGCTCAAAGAATCAGGACAGCAGAAGGTCATGCACAAGAATCTCAAGAACAGTGTAACGAACGTCTTCAAGAGAATATCATAAGAACAAGAGCAGCAGGAGAACGAGACATAGCCACAGTAGGAGCACAGGAACAATAATTTCAATTTATACGTGTAAGTAATATCACATAGTTTTATAAAAGTTAATTAATATATCAATGAGAAAATGGCACAAAGCTCCCCACACTTTTTCAATAATTGTACAAAAATTTTTATATTATTTTTATTTAACCTCCATTGAAAATTATTTTGCACTTATTATTTCAATGTGCTATGATAACATGTTTTTCAGTTCCTCTTTCTAATATTTAAACGATTAAATTATTATTTTCAGTCAAATGCCACCGAAAAAATCTAACCTCAACAACGCGAGCAGCAAAGGGTCACGACGCAAACGTGTTGAAAGAGCTCAGCAATTACCAGAACAAATCGAAACAAGAAATGCAGCTCAAAGAATCAGGACTGCAGAAAGTCGTGCACAAGAATCTCAAGAACAGCGTGACGAACGTCTGCAACAGAATATTACGAGAACAAGAGCGGCACGAGAACGAAACATAGCTACAGTACGAGTACTAGATCGACAAAGGCAACGGATCAGCCGCTCATTAACACGTGCATCATTCGTTCGGCTTGCCTTTGAATATGCACCAGATATTAACTACTCAGCGCATTCAAAAATTGCTATCGGTGGAATGGATAAAGTATGTCAATATTGTCAGGCATTGAAATTTCGGAATGAAGCAGCCGGCATGTGCTGCGCATCAGGAAAAGTTGTGCTGTCACCTCTACCCGCTCCGCCGGAGCCTTTATTATCCCTTCTTACTGGCAATTCAGATGATTCCAAATTATTTTTGCGTAAGATACGCAAATTTAATTCTTGCTTCCAAATGACGTCATTTGGGGCAACTAAAATTTGCGATCGTGCATCCGATGGACGTAATTTTGAAACTACATTCAAAATTCAAGGCCAGGTGTACCATAAAATCGGATCACTGATGCCAATGCCTGATAACAATCCGAAATTTCTTCAAATTTATTTTATGGGCGATTGTGAAGAGCGCGTGACGACTCGGTGCCTGTATAATTTTATTGAACAAGCAGAGGAAAGAGCAATTGTGATATTATTGGAAAATTTTTTAGAAGATCACAATCAACTAATTCAATTGATCAAAAGAGTTTCGCCACGACTGCAAAATGACAATTATCAAATCGTCATAAAAGCCGACAAAGTACCATTAGGTGAACATGCTGGTAGATTCAACGCTCCAACTGTTGATGAGGTTGCTGTTATCATGGTTGGTGATCCAGTTGACAAAAGATCTATAAAAATTACACGGCGAGACAACACTGTCAGTACGATTTCGGATCTACACCGTTCATATGACGCACTACAATATCCATTGATATTTTGGCAAGGACAAGATGAATATCACCTTAATATCTTAATATATATAAATCTCGTGTCACAATGTTTGTCCTCAATGGACTCCTAAACCACTTAACCGATTATAATAAAATTCGCACACCATGTGCAGTTCGATCCAACTTGAGAGATAGGATAGTTTAAATCTCAAATTATAGTCGCAATTTTAATTTATTGCTAATTATTTGTCTGTTATTATTTGACAGTCACAATTATCTGTTAACTCCAAATGATTCTAACAGATGTCGATACCTTTCGACTGGGTTGAAATGAAAGCTGAAATATATTTGGTGCTGCCATCTACACAAAGAATCTTCAACTTTTTAACCTATTAATAAATTTCGTATAATTCAATTATTTCCACTTAACAGATGTCGATACCTTTCGACTGGGTTGAAATGAAAGCTGAAATATATTTGGTGCTGCCATCTACACAAAGAATCTTCAACTTTTTAACCTATTAATAAATTTCGTATAATTCAATTATTTCCACTTTTTAAATTTTTGGTGTTAGCATAGCCGGCCACGTGTTACTTAGACTGAAGTGTAAATTGAATTCATATTATAATGAAGATAATACAGTGAAATTAATCCTGTTTTTTACTTATTTGTGCTTCATTGATCAAAACTTTATAATTTAATATAATATATATATATATATATCTTTATATATAAAATTTATTATGTTTGTCCGCGATGAACTCCTAAACTAATGAGCCGATTTTAATGAAATTTGGACACTGTGTGCAATTTGGTCCAACTTGAGAGATAGGATAGTTTTTATTGCAAAATTCGCCTCCCAAAAGGGGGGGGAGGGGCCAAAACGTGATTTCACAAACAAACAAACAAACAACAACAACCAAAAAAAAAAAAAAAAAAAAAAAAAAAAATAGAAATGCAGATAGACTGTTCAAAATTGGTATAGAGAGGTTTTAGAGGCCTGCAAATCGAATGAGGATATTTTCGAAAGTGTAAAGTTATTAGGAGGGGCGGGTAAGGGGGCGGAGGGGCAAAAAAATAAAAATAGAGTTACATCGCTAAAAATTGGTACATAGAAGTTTTTGATACGTACAAATCGATTGCAGATATTTTCGAATTTGTAAAATTATTAAGAGGAGCGGGAAAGGGGGGGGCAGAGGAGCAAAATATAAAAATGGAGTTAGATCATTCAAAATTGGTGCATAGAATTTTTGATACCAACAAATCGATTGCGGATATTTTCGAATTTGTAAATTTATTAGGAGGGGCGGGAAGGGGGGCAGAGGGGCAAAAAATAAAAATATAGTTAGATCGTTCAAATTGGTGCATACAGGTTTTTGACACCTACAAATAAACTGTAGATATTTTCGAATTTGTAAAATTATTTAGAATAGTGGGAGGGGGGAGGGCAAAGGGGCAAAATAATAGAAATAAGAGTTAGAACTTTGAAAATTAGTATTATTAAGTTTTAAGGCCCGATAAATCGATTGCGGATATTTTCGAAAGTATAGAGTTATTAAGAAGGGCGGGAACGGTGGATGAAGAAACGGTGCGCATGGTTTGCGCAGGTATACACTGCCGCAGGCAGTGGGGGTCCGAACAGATTATTCCACCAATGAGAGAAGATTTTTTTGTATTTTATATCATTTTCCTTTCGATAATATATGGATTCATTATGAGTGTCGAACATTTTTCCCGATCAGATTTTTTTTTTCTCTTTTTTTTTCACATGTTAAAAATTAATGCAATTTTGAGAATTCTTTAATTATAGTGAATCATTTAAAAATAGGGACCAGCGAAGCGGGCTAAGTCTGCTAAGATCAAGGATGTTATCAAGGATGGTCTTTATTCGTAAATAATAATTTTAATATATTGAATATTTTACTACATTATAATTCAACGTATAACATAGCCACAGCAACGCGTGGCCGGGTCTGCTAGTATGATTTATAAATATGTTTGTCCTAAAACGGATTGCATTGGCGTTTTTTGGAGTGTCCCTGTACACACATCAGTTTTATAGGACCTATTAATGCGATTTTAAATAAGGAACCTTCCATAGTGAAACTGAATAACATGTATCATTTTTTAAAAATTGCGAACATATTTACAAACGATGGGGGCGGACAGACGGGCAGATAGGATACTTATCCTATTCACACTTAAAAATTGTTAGAAAATGTTAAAAAGGTTTAATGCAAACGAAAATGGAATTCCAGCAAATTTCTAGTAAAAGCCCTGAATGCAAATGAATATTTCTGTGTGGCCCTGTAAATCTAATGCTAATCAAAGTACATTTTGTACACTGTTAAAAAAATGCAGAAAAAATACAGAAATTCTCTGTAATTTCAGAAAAAAAGGCGTAAATTACGGAAAAATTACGTAGACAAAACGTATTTTACGACTTTTTTTCTGAAATTACAGAGAATTTCTGTATTTTTTTTGCATTTTTTTAACAGTGTAGAAAGCATTTTTTTGTGCACCTATTTCAATTTCATTAAGATTTGTGCAAAGTAAAGTTATTAAAATGTGGTTTAATGAAATACCTCTCATAAAACGCAATGTTTTGGAATACTTTCGAGTGCCCCTGTACACAAACCAGTGGTGGTATTTACTCCATTTTCTTTAGAAAATATCCGATTGCGAACTTGAATAACTTATTTCACTTTCATTAAGAATTGCGCAAAATAAAGTTATAAAATTTGGTTTATAGAAATATCTCTCATACAACATTTTTGGGTACCCCCGTACACAAACCAGTAGAAGTATTCACTCCATTTTCAATAGGGAGCATCCGCTAGTGAACTTGAATAACATATATCAGTTTCAAGAAATTCCATGAATATTTACGGGAGTTAGAGCGTGGGCAGACAGACAGACAAACCAAAGTCATTATCACTTTTCAACTTTGTTAGAAAGTGTTAAAAATTGTTAAAAGCGCTTAATGCAAAGAAAAATGCAATTTCAGCAAACTTCCAATAATATCCTTTAATGCAACTGAATATTTTTGCGTAGTCCTGTACATCTTAATACTATTTATACTGTATTCTATAAAAAGAATTTTTTGTGCATACGAATAACATATTTTAATTTCATTAAGATTTGTGCAAAGTAAAGTTACTGAAATGTAGTTTATAGAAATACCTCTCACAAAACGCAATTCTTTGGAATACTTTCGTGCACCCTTGTGCACAAACCAGTGGTGGTATTTACTTCATTTTCTGTAGAAAATATCCGGTAGTGAACTTGAATAACATATTTCAATTTCATTAAGATTTGTGTTAAGTAAAGGTATGAAAATGTGGTTTACCGAAATACTTCTCATAGAACGCAATGCTTTGGAAAAGATTCGGGTGTCCCTGTACACAAACCATGCAAAGTATATATTCCATTTTCAATAGGGAACATCCGATAGTGAATTTGAATAACATATATCAGTTTCAAGAAATGCTATAAATATTTACGGGAATTAGAACGCGGAAAGACAGACAGACAAATCGAAGTCATTAACACTTTTCAACCTTGTTGGAAGGTGTTAAAAAGCAGTGATTTATTCATTACTCAGGAAATTCATGATTAACGATATTGAATTACTTGTTAGTTAGAAAATTTCCGATTGATGACTAATTTATTCGTTAATGAAAATACTTATGGTTAACGAATTATTTATTCGCTAGCCAAAATATTAATGATTGACGAATAATTTATTCATTAGTCAAAATATTTGTGTTTACCAAATAATTTATTCTAAAGTCAAAATATTTGTGATTACTAGCAGACTACGCCCGCTTCGCTGGTTACTAAATTTAAATGAATTTTCAAAAGACTTGAATCACTATTTATTTTTTATATCACATTTTGGGCTTTGTAGCATAATTAAAAATTCCGTTTAAGGTCAAAATGTCAAAATAACATATTACAAATTAAATTAAATAAAATATTTCTTACGTTTTGCACTCATTTTGTAACAATGTTGTATGGTCTTATGTGAATGATTCTCAAGAATGAATCAACAATTGTTTACAAATTTAATGGATCATGTATGGAAAATAAGTATGATGTAATTTAAAGATTGCAGCTCTTTGAATTTCAAAACTGATATTTTTTAAAAAATTATTCATTATTCTTTAATAGTAGACTTTTTTTTTTGTTTAATATTAGACACTTATTTTAAGATAAACGCAATCGAATGATATCGCGTTGTGAAACTTTGCAACGTAATAAAAGTATAACATCTATGCAGTACCTTTAAAAAAATTCATCAGTTTTTACTTAAAAAAAAAAAAAAAAAAAAAAAAAAGGTCGACTTTCATCACCAAAGTAGTTAAATCTAGACCAATGAAAAATAGGAGTGGTCCGCCCGGATGTATTCCGCTGACCACCTTTTTGCTTTATTTATATAGATTAAAAAAATTTATGATTAACGAACAATTTATTCGATAGTCAAAAATTTATAATTAACGAATAATTTAATCATTAGTTGTTAGTCATCCAGATGATTGAATTTTGTCCAACACTGAATGTAACCATGTTCCCTAAAACTAGCAGTGAGGACGAGTCCAAAGGCTTGGAGTTTTGCCATATTGACCGATAGGCTCGGACTTGTGAAACATCCAGTCATTCGACGTTCTCTTAACGCTTATTTTCTCTCAATCAGATGACTATCACTCCTATTTTAACACTGGACTCGTTGAGTCAACACTTGCGCAGAGGTTTCCATCTTTATAAGAAATGTGGTTGGGGAATAACAGAATCTATTTGTTTTACTAATTTGAATGAGCTAGCTTTTCACTAATTCTAATAAACTAGCATGCGATTGAATAAATATAATTTTTATAAAAATTTAAACGAGTCTATACAAGTAGTATGTGAAAATTTAAATACTGACGGTTAAAAAATGTCTGTAAATGATTTAAAGGTTAATTAAACAATGCATCCAAATCTTGTGTTCAGGATGTTATACGAACTTTCTTCGAAATATTTATTGTAATCAGTAGTTAAAAGTATACCCTAAGTAACACAATGATTTTTTGTGCAAGAAGGCATAAAAAGTCATTACGCTTGTGTTAGTATTAGGATCGAGGTCAATTACGTTAGAGTCCGAGGTCTGGGTGGTGTGCCCTCCATGGGGGTTTTCTAATGACTCCTAGCCTTCAGTCACGTGAGTTTCGGAGAAAACCAAGAGAAATTCCGAAAGGGTAGGATAACGGGCGTGACCTGAGTTCAAGCCTAGCATTTGCCATCTACCAGTTTTAAGAGAAGAACCTCTGGGACATTTTGTGATTACGCTTTTCGCTGTACCCGACTAAAGTTATTCGACGAGTATTTATTTACTTATTTATTTATTTTTAATTTCTTTGCACTTGGTAAAATGAAATAAAATTTCTACAATTACAATCAAATTAGAAAATATATGATTTTTGATTGATCATATCTACGAGTATTGCTAAAATAGTGTAAATTTGGGATTAAGAAAATTTGTTTTTTAAAGGATAATACACATTTATGTTTAGTCATAAAAAATAAAATTATTGCACTAATTCTTTATATTTAACAGTGATTAATTTATATATAAGCCACGTGATTTTACACTGAGAAAAAAAATATATACCACCTTCATCTAGAACGAATAAGTGGTCATTTTCTAAATCCCTAAACTAGAAATATAGATTTCTGAGCTATGCGTATAAGGCACGCCAATAAGCCGAATAGACGAAAAGATCGAGAATTTCTAGTCTATACATTTCCAGATGATGTAACGATATTATGAATATTATGAATCCTTTGTATTGCGAGAAATTCTCGCTTGATATTCTAGAATTGTGTCATAAACCAAGATTATAGTTGCCAAAACTCGCTTCTTGTATTCGCATTTATTTGCAGAGATTTTTAAATAAGTTTGACTTCGATAATACAGGTTAGCGCTCTAGAATTGTAATAGAGATTTTTAGAACGCACTTTCAAAGAGGAGTAGAATTTATAAAAATGACATGGAATTATTTTTACTAGAGCCACAATTTAGATTTTAGATGTCAGTTACAGAATTTTTTCTCAGTTTAAGATGAAACTGTTAGAGTAATTAAGTAAAACTTATATGTGTAAAGTGTATGAGAAAAAAAAATGTTCCTGGTAGAAATAATGACCCTTCATCAGGCGAAATGTAGGCATAAGTGCATCGAGGAAGCAGCACGGAGCGTTGCTTTATTATTATTATTATTATTATTATTATTATTATTATTTTGTTGCATTTCTTTCATGATTGTTATAATTTTAGGCAAAACATTATATTAAAGTTTTGTGCAAGAATTTATCATTATTACCCTGAATACAATTATGTGCTTTGCACAACTGTTGCAAAATTGCATAAAGTGCCAATTTTAAAATGAAACAGGGTAATTATCATAAAGCAATGTACGAATATTTCAAAACTACAGTAAGAATTATAAAATTACATTGCTTGCTTTATTATGATACTTTAGTCTTACACATTTATTTCTCTGATTATAGCAGCTCTTGCACAACTATTTTATAAAAAAAATGTTTAATATTATTAACGTATTTTTGAGATGGTAGAACATGCAATTCATAAAAATTTCTTGATACATTTTACAGCTATTCAACTCATTTTTATTTACCGTACATTTAAAATTCTCCTCCTCTACCCCCCACCCCTTTTATTAATATATATATATATATATATATATAGATAGATAGATATTGGTGGTTTTATTTTTAAGGTACAAATGGCAGTGGAAATGTGCTTAAAAACAACGATAAATTTGTGCATTCGGATGAGGAGAATTGTAGTTACAATCTCTTCGACGAAAACACCGTCGATTTTCTCCTACCCTTTTATATATTTGTAAGGGAAAATAAGGAATAACCGTAACTGCAATATTTTCTGAGTGATAGAGGGGCACCGATCCTGATGCAACAATGAACAATCATATACTATCAATAAATAATAGAAAAACCTGTTATACTACGAAAACTGTTTGATTAATATTGATATGCTTCTTTTTCAAAAAAATTTCTTGTTTCAAACTGTATATTACAGTTCAGTTAAAACGTTTGCGTAAGTCATTTACAGTTTACAAAGTATTTTTCAGCAATCTATAACTATAAGTTATGGATGATTGTGCTAGAGATTAAAGTAAATTATCGTCAGTTTCTCAGCTTAAAAAGAATAATATTGATATTTTCAATAATAATAATAATAATAATAAAACAAAATAAATTAGTTGTTCGTTTAACATAGGTAACCTGACAGCACTAAATGGTAAATAATCTTCATACCAGTATTTACGAATAGTAACCTTCGTCTTATCTGATATAATTATTACAAAAGAATTCTATTAAAAATAGAGGTATGTTGAAAAATCCGTAATATTTTGACACCTTTATGGTACATTTAATTATTGGAAGCATTTTTTGTTGATTCCAGTAATACGAATAAAACTTTTAAAAACGCAGCTGGTGTATTTATTTATTTGTATTTATCCATTTATTATTATTTATTTTTAATTAGAAAAAACTTTATCTCCTATAATGGAACTTATCTACCTATCCATAGCTGTCCACGATCGGTTCTATACTGAAAGATGATTTTTATTTTTTGTAATAATAATAATAATAAATAAAGCAATTTAACAATGGATTTTAAACAAAATCTTTACTATTTCTCTTTTTACACGAGAAAGTAGCCGTAACTTGTTCAATTCATTGTGAACTATTTCTTAATAATAATAATAGAAATAACAACATTGAGAAAGCTAAATGATTAGGATTATAAAATAGAGAAAGAGTAATCACAAAAGAATATTCTTTTCGAAACTGAAAAAGTTGAAAACTAGTATTGATTATGATTATTTTCTCTTCTCAATTAAATTTTCGGCCTTACTCAAGTTCATTTTTCATTTAGCAGTAATGGAATTACCCGAACTTGCACTATAAAAAATGACAATAATTATGAAAATCTTTACAAATAGTTGAGCTTTTGTTCGCTAGATGGCGGCGCTATTCCATATATTTTCTTGAGATCATGTTCACGCAGGCTTGGTAGTTTAACTTTTAAACTATCATCAAGCTAATAATCTTACAGTATATAACATTTATTAGTATACTATTTAAGTTCTTACTTTTATTTTATTCAACATCTATTATTTTAATTATAATACTTGTTCATTTTAATTTTTTATTGATTTTGATAACGTGGCTGAAAATTCATATAAAAAAAATTCGAATTCTATTTGTATGGAATTCCTTTGTGTATGAAAACTAAATTTATTTATGTTATGTGAAATTTATTTATGTATAAATGCTAATGGTATAAAGAGTAAATTATATATAAAAGAAAAGAAAAAATGTTTTTCATTGTAAATAAATTATACATGTCATAAGTTGAAAAATTTGAATAAACAGCATAATAATAATAATAATAATAATAATAATAAAAACAGCAATTGTTTCGGGTCGAAATAAAACAAGACCTTTCACCAAACGAACAAAGTATGCACGAGTGCTGCAAACATATCCTCAACGCTCAACACGAGTTTTTTTTTTTTTTTTTTTCCCATTTTATGGTGCTTTTTCAAATGTTTTATCTTACTACTTTTCAACGCAAGCCCCCGATTCATTTTATTTCTTACTAAATGATACATGGCTATTTCTCTCCGCTTCCCCCTCCCCCAAAACACATTCACATTTGAACACTTTCTCTCATATGTTATACATGGACCATAAATAGGGGAAAAAAATAATTATTTGTGTTGATGTATGCAAAAAAAAGTAAAAGGACAACAGATAAACATAAATTGTGTTGCATCTTTTAATTCAAAAAATAAGGATCTTCCTGAAAAAACAATTTATCTCCATTTCTAGACTATATTTTTGATAGGTTGAAAATTTAATTTTATTATTTCTATTTTTCTAGAAATTGGGATATTGAATCACAACAAATTCCCTTTAAGACGATTTCTCCACGCACTAAAAATCAAATCGGTGAAACTTTATTATTTTAGGGGTAGGTAAAAGGGAAAACTTCATTTTATCCTAAAAGCATAGAATATAACACGCCGGATGAGTTAATGAATTTATAAATAAATAAAATAAAATAAATAAATAAACAAAAAAGGGGAGAAGGACTTTTTATTTATTTATTTATTTAAGGTAGTATTGAAAAGTAATAAGTATTATTTTCTGCCTCTTTGGCAGTATGTGGTCATTACTTTATTACTAAAAACATTACAATTTAGGTGTATATTATTGAAAGTAATTAATTAAGTGATCTTACAATATGTCTGAAAAATTATTAAGTTACATTGGGTAATGCACTATAGCGCTTAGTTAAATGAAATCTTTATATTATACCTTTTTCTGTAACTCCAATTGAAAAACAATGCGCTTCATGGATGTAACACGATTTCTATGCATTTAATCTTTACTTTGGTAGATCAAATAATTAAAAACTTTATCAGAATGGAAAATAACTTCAACTGTATGACAATAATTTTATTTTACGAATGTTAACCATATGCATGTGAATATATGGGGACCAAAGAAAGAAAAAAAAAAAAAAAAAAAAAAAAAACATTGAGCTAACAAATAATTCCATTCTACTTAGAGAGTATCGTACATTTTATGTAATTTTTTTTATAAATTGTACTTATAGTTTAGAATATTAGATTTCAAACTTTTTTCTTTTTTTTTTTTTTTCTATAACTCAAAAGTGTTTTACTTATATTGAATGAAATTTTAAAATAAAATCTGTCGTTGGACTAACTGGAGTATTTTTGTTTATCTTTGGGGCTTAAAGTAGAAAATTTCATCTCTCAGTCAAATACTTTTTTCAGTTAGCTTGTTTGCCTTTTGAAAATTCTGTCAGAATTGAAACTTATTAAAAAAAATTATTATTATTATTATTTGTCGATAGACCGACAAAATTTATTTTCTTCAACTTTGTTAGGGGGGTGCAGTCTGTTTACTTGCCTTCTGTTTACTTTGACACTGGCATTTTTTACAATTTCATCTATTCTGAACTTACAAAAAATTGAAAATGTCCTTGGGCGTAAAAGTTTGTTAGTCGGGCTATGCATTAGGGAACTGTATCCCTCCAAAAAACTACATCCAACCCTACTTGAAAATCATTAAATACTTAAATAATAAGTTGTGCATCCATTTATGTAAAATAGTGATTATTTTTTTCGAGCCTATTAAACGGAATTCATAATAATAGAATTTTAAGGTAGAAATTAAGGAATGATGAGAAAGTCAGTCACAGAGTAAAAAAATACGTCCCATTGTTAATAAAAAAAATCATGCATAAAAACAGAATTAGTGTATTTGTAAGTTTTAGACAAAGAGACAGTTAAATTAGCATTTTGAGATTTTGGTACAAAAAACATTCGAAAACCTTGTTTTCGAAAATATGTTTGTGGAGAGCTGGAGGGGTAGAGATATAGGAACGATTTAAATGCAGCCTTTTACAGAACTCGTAATATACTTAAGGAGTTTTTATGTAACATTTACTATAAAATATTTTCCAACGCTTGCATGGTTTCTCAGGATTTGTAAAATTCTTCTTCTTCTTTTTTTAAAATTATTAATTGTTTAATAAAGTTTTCTTCTATTGAGTGTTGTGATAGAAGTAATAATTCTAAAGTGTATATATATGTATAAAGAGTTTTATTATGTAATTTTTTCCCGTTAATGATCATCATAGCTTTTACTTCAGTTATAGAATCTATGCTTAATTTTAATAAATAGTAAAAAAAAAAAAAAAAAAAAAAAAAGATTTATATTCAAATAGCAAATATTGTAACAATCCAGTTCGTTTCAGTAAGTCTTTAAAAATGTAAAATATCTGTTTAAGTGTGCATAACTCTTTTTAATATTAACGATTCATAAGCTGAACTTTACATAGAAGATATGCCTTGGATGGAGGATTTTCATAATTTTGTTATTTTTATTACCTTTGATTCGAACTAATCATAGTTTAGAGAAATCGGATGAATTCAATCGATGTATTCTCTTAAGCACCTCCAACTCTTCCGTTTTAAACATAGAATTTAAATATACATTCGTTTGTTTTATTAGTTTTCTTTTAAAATATCTACTTTCATTATTTTGTGGTATATTTAATCTCCCTTTTCTCCCCCCCCCCTTTTTTTTTACTGAAAAACTCGAAATTTTACAATACCATGCGCTTAAGGTTTGTATTTTTCTCTTTATTATGAAAAATGGAGACATAAATCCTCCGTTGACAAGAGTTTGAAAAAATAGATAATACTTTTTAGTTAAGTTCTCGAACTCAGACTCTATCGACATATTTTTTGGATAAATGCTTTGCAAATACACAATGGATTTATTTTGACAGAAGATGAAAAACAACCACATTTCTCGCGAAATGGTTATAATATCAATTTCTTTCCTTCGAATATCTCCCGAAAAAAATGACAAATCGGAGGAAATCTATGGCGCCAATCAGACTTCTGCGTTGAAATCTCTATCACACCCACACAAAAAATTGTTCTTACCGAATGTCTCGGCAGAATACCCGATCTTATTCATAAACACCCTCAAAGACATCAATTCGATTCTGTCCTCTTTGGTTTCACGGTACACAGATCTCGCAGCGGACATCTTTCACGGAAGAAATGAGCCAGGAACTATGGGGGTATCCATCTTATGTCGTTTTGATCAGAAAAAGAAAACTCAGCCTAGCTTACAAAAAAAAAAAAAAAAAAAAAAATGGTCGTAATTTTTCATTCTGTTTTAAAGATACACAAAATGTGTCTGAAAATCATTGTAGCTATGCGTTCGTACATATCGATGGAAATGCTTGTCCGTCTACAAAATGCGCTATTTTTAAAAGCAAAACTTTTTCTCGTGAATATTATTATACATTTTTTGAGAAGTATAGGGAGCTTTTGAGGAACCCTCTGTAAAAATGCTTTCATGGAATCATGTGCGTCATTAAATAAAGGCACTTTTGGAGCTCAAGGAAATATATATATATATATATACATATATTAAATTTTATTTAACAAAAACATATCCTCCAAGGAAGGTTTTTACTTTGCTGTTATTAAAAAAAAAAAAAAAAAAAAAAAGAAATTTTTTTTTGTTTAAAAAGAAAAGTAAATAAAATTCAGTAAAAATTAGGCATTAAAACTTTTGGTTCACTTACAAATGTCATTTTGGAATCAAAATAATTTAATAACTTCACGGAAGACATGAGCCTGGAATTGTGGGAGTATTTATCTCATGTCGTTCCGATCAGAGGAAAAAATGTCTAGCCTAGTTTACCAAAAGAAATAATTTTTCATACTGTATTAAAGCTTACACAAAAGTCAAGAAATCATTTCTACTTAGGCATTCATACATCTCGAACAAAACGCTTGTCGGTCTACAAAATGAGCTGTTGGTAAAAGTATAAACTTTATTGAATTTTCCCTGTCTAATTTATGCTTTCACGGAAAATTATTTTGGGTCTAGATTTTTTTTAAGGATGTTTGAATGCGTCATTTTACATTAAAAAGACCATAGTTTTAAGAGGAAGTTATACTTTGTTGCCATTAAGCAAGAAATTTTTGGAAAATTTTTCGTTGAAAGAAACCTAATAATAATAAAAAAGGTAATAAAGCTTCTTCGGCTCACCAACAAATGTGTTTTAAAACAATTTAAAAATTTCGCGCCAGGTTGGTTGGTTGGGTTTAACGTCGCGCTAGTACTGCGCAATGGGTAATTAGCGACGGTCTGGGACGCACCCTAAGGATGGCCCGGATACCAGGCTTTACAATTTTGATCCTCCACGGAGGGGATGGCTACCCCGCTTTAGTGACCCCCAGAGGTATAATTTGGATGGGAACATGGAGGACATTGTGGCTGCGGCGGATTTTACGTGCACCAGTCCCTATTAGTGTACACGACGGTCTTTGGCCTGCTCGAGTATCGAACCCGCAATCTTCCAAATGAGTTCGGCGCTCTACCGGCCGGGATACCGCGGCCCTTATATGAGTCAGGAATTATGGGGATATCCATTTTTAGTTGTTCTGATCAGAGAAAGAAAAAATAACCCATAAAATAGATATATAGCTTACGTATATATATTATATAGTACTCATGTTTGTGAAAATTGCAACACCATGAAGAAATGATGCGATTGAGTTGAAATTTCCAGGAAATGCAAATTGTAGTGTGTTAAGCAAATGATTAAAATTTCAGAGTCACTCCGCATACGTGGGCTGAGCATCGCCCTCTGAACTGTTATGAAACCTTTCTGAAACCATATAAATAGAGAGCTGTAACCGGTCGTTGAAAATAATCTATAGTTATCTGCAAGAGGCAAACGTTAGTTGAGATGCAACAATGCCACTTCGACGAAAAAAGGGTGATATTTCAACATTTTACGGAGTTTGAACGGGAGAACATCATTGGTCTTCGTGAAGGACGATTTTCCTATCGTACAATAGAATTCTCGTGTACAGCGTAACATCAGCATAGTGATGCGAGTTCGGAAGCAGTGGGTCGAAGAGAATCAGACAACTGAGAAATCCAGGTGTGGATCTCGAAAGATGACGTCAACAAGCGATGATAAGCACCTGGTCGTATGACGCTGACGAACAGTTGCAGTTTCATTTGGACAGATGACAGCACTTTGATCCACTGCTACAAGTGTATCAATGTCTGCTTCACCAATTCGTCGACATCTGCTGCACCGTGGGCTGCGTGCAAGAACTCCTTTATACAGAACCCCCCTCATGCAAAACCATCAATGTTTGCGACTGCAATGTGTTCATGGACATAGAGACTTGCGTGCAGATTGGCAACAATTAGTTCTTCCTGACAAATCCCACTTTAATTCATGGTACCATGATGGCCGTATGCTTGTAAGACGCTATGCCGGTGAACGCTACCTTCCGGAGTACATTATCGAACGTCGCAGTGCACAAACATCTGGTGTTACAGTTTAGGTTGCGACTGCGTATAATAGACGATCTCAGCTGCTACGAATCGTGGGTAATCTTAACAACAACAGGTACATCAGCGAAGTGATGGAGCCCGAAGACGCATTACCCTTAATGCATTTCAGTCTGAAATGCATTATGATAGAGCCTGAAATGCATTACCTTTAATGCATTTCAGGAGCTATATTTCGACAGTATAATGCCCGACCACAGGTTGCAAGGGATGTTCAAGACTTCTTTTCAGCAAAAAACTTACAGGTTCTTCCTTGGCTTGCTTATTTGTCTGATTTGTGACCTATTGAACATGTGTTGGATTTCGATGGTCAGCATACTGCTCGTAATCCTCGTCCTACAGCTTCTACTGTTGAACTTTGGGTACATATATATACAATACGGAATGCTTTTCCCCAGGTAGACATTCGAAATCTGTTTGACTGTAAACTACGTCGTATAGCAGCGCTTATTGCTGTGTGTTGTGGCTACACAAATTAGATTTCGTACGCTTACGACCGTATTCACCATTAACTCCAACTCCTGGTTCAACATAAAAACTTAAAAAGCGTCTAAAGACAGAGTGAAGCTTTTCAATAAATTTGGCACGCTGTTTCTGCCATCTAGCGTCGAAGATTTCATATAATCTTTGATTGGTTATTTTAAGCTAAAATATCTGAAAATAACAGTGCTGCTAGATGGCAGAAGCAACACATGAAATTTTGCTGAACAATTGCACTCTGATTTTATACTCCTTTTAAGTTTTCGTGCTCAACTGGGAGTTAAAGTTATTGGTGAATACAGCCGCGAGTGTTGTTTTTATGCTTTGAAAATTTAATTATTTGCACGAATACCAGTATTTTGTGTATTAAATTTTATTAATTTCTGACGATTCCTTCATGGTGTTGCAATTTTAACAAACATGAGTGCTTGCGTGTGAGTGTGTGTGTGGGAGGACATGTTTGTAATTCTTCATTCTCTTTTAAAGATATTCAAAATGAGTCTGAAAATCATTTCCACAACGTATTTTTACGGATCGAACGAAACGTTTATCAGTCTATAAAATGAGCTGTTGTTAAAAGCATGAGCTCTATCCCTTAATTATTATTATATACTTTGAGGAATATTCCTCTGCAATAATACTTTTATAAAATCACGCGCATCATTAAATAAAGACATATTTTTGGTAATGAACAAAAGTATTAATACATTTGAGAATATTTTACATTGAAAAAGAACGTTGTTTTAAGGGAAAGTTCTGCTTTATTGCCATTAAATAATTTTTTTCTTTAGGAAACTTTATAAATACTGGGTAATCTAAAAATCACAGAATATATATATATATATATATATAAATAATAGATATCGTAATAAAATTTAACCTTAAATTTTAGCAATCAATAGATACAAAACAATACCAACACAACAAAAATAGAACTGATTGTAACATATAGGTAAGACTGACACAAAAATGTTGCGATTCAGTTTAAGAACCAATAAGAGACAAAAACAATTTAAATTACTTACGCCGACATGAGTAATAATATTAAAAAAAGGACCATTTAACTTAATGACAGAGAAAGTAAATAAAGGACCACAGAAATAATAATTGGATAAAAATGCTTAAAATTAGAAGTAAATAATGTGCTTCAGGGGACAATGAAATGCTTCAGGGGACATGTACTTCATAAAGCTGTGAAAGATGCATCGATTTCGTAAAACAATATAGCTAATCCTTGCAATTTATATTGACAGGAAATCATGAGGATTTTTTCTATGTATAAGAAGAAACTTTAGTTACATTTTTCACCAACATATCGTGCTGTATTCGCAGTGTCCTCTCACATTTTTAACAGATTTGCCTGATCAACTAACGCAACGTCTGATGATTCTAACGAATGACGGCCGTGACACTGAGCTTTTATAGTCCTAGCTACGTTGTTGAATGTACTGAGCCTCTGTAAAAATTCATTTCACAGTTAAAGCGCCACTTGATGAAGAAAATTTGAACTAATTTGCTAATAAATATTTTGTTACCTAAAAAAATACCATGTCTTTTTGAGCATTATAGTGAAAACCGCATAGTGCAACGGTTGATACTTTTTGAATAATATATTTTTTATTTTTTCTGTCACTTTTGGATCACCCCGTATATATAAATCCGATGTCACCCCACAAAACGTCCCCGCAAATAAGTACCTCGAAAAGTCATTTATTTTTTTTATATTTTAGAAAAATGAAAGAAAAAATAAAAATAAAAATAAATAAATTTTCATGATTTTAACTTTCTCTTATCCATATATGGTACAGAAAGCGTTTTTTTCCCCCTCCCCTCTTTATTTATTTAATTTATTTTTTAGTCAAATTTTCGAAACTGAGATTTTAATATATTTACACGTTTTGATTGACTCTTAAGAATTATGCAAGTGAATAACTTTTGAAAATTGTAACAGTTTGAGTTTTTTAATGATTTTTATTTATTTATTTTTTTTTTTTTTTAATGTATATGTATGATACTAAAAGCAGGGATTACTCATGGTCGTAAGCATTGTACAAGTTTGTCCGAGATTTATTTTATTTTATTTTTTAATTGATTGGAGTATATTTGAAATATTAAAAATAAAAATGAAATTTCCGTCTAAATTAATAAATTTTAAGTTAAAGTGAAAGGAAATACTGTGAATGAATAATTGTATTTGAGGTATATATTCAGATTAAAATGCTGTGACATGGGGCAGGTGTTCAAAGCAAGAGATATACTTTACTCGCTCTAGGGGAGATGAATTCCGGATTTATAGCTTTGAGGAAAAAAAAAAAAGTATTATTCAGCAACTAAATATTTGTCTCGATTTGGCTTGTTTTCACATATTATTTATTTCATTTTTAAATAGGGTCTTTTACACGTACTTTCTGAAATCATGTTATTTTTTTTTCTTTTTACTTTGGTATTCCGTTCTTTTTCTTCCTTTCTTTCTTAAATGTTAATGTAATTATAACTTACGTGTGTGTGCGCGCGCGTACGCGCGGACATGAAATTTGTAAAAGTTATTCGTTATATAGCTTGAAAATTTCCATATTCTTTCGACGTTCATAGCTTACTAATTACTAATTGCATTTTTTTTTTTTTTTTTTTTTTTTCAAAACTCCGTTATGGAATCAAAAAAGAAATGAATCAAAGGTTAGGTGGGCCGATTGACTGCACTATGGTCCTAGGCCTGGGAGACATGCTGTGGGGGACCTTTTAAAGGATTCTAGCTTGTATTCACGCAAGTTTCAGAGAAAATCACCAAAAAACACAAAGAAGTCAGTTTTAATTTAATATTTAAAAGCATGTGCATTTGGAGGTATCTGCAGGTATTGCAATCTGCAAAAGAGCTTATCTTGCAATGCAAATGTTTATGATTTTGTTTCTTTAATTACGTTTTGAAGCTTTTAGATTCGCATATCGCACTAAAACTACTTAAACTTGGTTATAACAAGAACAGACGCAGAGGTCAGTTATTCTTCAAGTAATAAGTCAGTTTTTGCGATAAATAAGTTAAGAAATTGAATTTATAAAATCTTATAAATTCAAATAAAAGTAAATAAATAAATAAATAATAATAATAATAATAATAAATCGTCCAATAACCTTCTAATCGAAGTTTCTTTTTTCATCGCTGTTCCCTTTTCAATCAATATTTTAATTTCTATTTCAGAAAAAGAAGGAGACAAATACAAATACTTTCCTCGAAATGTTATAATATTTAAACAGAATATCCAGATTAAAAGTAATTTCCATGGAAATGTAAATCTCTCAGTCAAAATATAATGTACCCATAAGCTATAACTACAACTTGTTTTTTAATTGAAGACATATTCTACTTTTGAATAAAGAAAACTCTACTTATTTGATGATAATATAATAGTCTCTTATAATAATGAACAAGTCTCTATGTGTGTTTGTCATAAAGTTTTCACATGGAAAGGGGTGAGTTAGGTCCATGAAAAATTGTACAGAAAAGTATCTTAATAAGGTCTGGCCTCAAAAGTGCTCTCAAAGGTTCTCCGCTCAAAGCTGATAGATGGGAAGTGACGGGTTCAAATCCAGGTCGTGCTCATCGACCTAGCTGTTCGGAATTTTCCGTGGTTTTCTTCGAAAGTTTCGTAAATACTGGCTAAGACCCCTTAGAAAGACCTCCTCGGAGAGCACTCAACCTATCCACTATAGAATGGGATCCTAGTGTAGTTAATCGACCTTAAGCCACACAAACACAACCTTAACAACGTCTGATTCTGTACGAAAAGCCTGATTTTCAGTTTGGTTTTTGAGTAACTTTTGTTTTAAAATCTGTGGAAAATGACATCATTCTTAAATGGTAATACAGAGGGAACAAAGAAAAAGTCAGTCGGCCTTTATGTCGACAACTGTTGGTCTCAGACGTAAACTCCCAGTTACAAAAATGTTTACATAAAAAATGTAAGCATTTACGTCTTGGCATTAAAAAATAAATAAATAATAAATGAATAAATTTTGTAAAAATTACAAAAACTAACTTTTTATACATTTTCTCAGTCCCTGTGGTTATATTTAGTTATTATAAAAGTTAGCGCTTATCTCAACAAATATAACTCAAAGAATTTCCCATCTGCCCAACGAAAATTAGCCGATTTATTTTGTTTTAAAGTTTGGGATTTTTCGCATTATCTCGGACTTCATTAAGAGGGTCCCTTACTAAATATGGTTAATATAGGGACCAGGGGAATATATATAAAGCTAGTTTTTGTAATTTTCACAAAGTAGACTTATTTTTATTATTATTTTCTAATTAAAAAATGTCAGAATTTATATGCACCATTTTTTAAACAATTTTGTAACAGGAAGTATTTATCTGCGACCAACGGTTGCAGTAATAAAGGCCTCCTAAGGTAAGGCTTACACTAGAACTATATGATTTTTCTTCTAAATTTTCCATTTAAGAAAAAAGACTACAAAATTTGGTGAATGCCTTTTTTTCCCTGACGGCTTGATGACCAACAGGGATTTGATTTGCATCTGCGTTGAGGGAATCTGTATGAGATTGAGAGAAGGGGATTTTCATCATTTATTGCTAAAATCCGAGGTATAAAAATAAATTTGGTAGTCCTGAATCCAGAGATACAGGACCCTATAACATGACTCAGCCTTCCGTAAATTAACTGTATATTCACCCTCGCTGCTCTGTGACCAATTTCCCCTCTACCCTAGGATAAATATCACAAAGAAGCTTAAGCGGGAACCCTGTGTGGATGACCACTGACAAAAAGCTGCGTTTTATGGTAGAGAAATAAATAATTGCGAAGGAGGGAGAATCGGCAAAAAAGACGACTACAAACGATATGGCGTAGTTTGCGTGAGAAGTGAAACTGCGTTTTGAAATTGAAGAGGAATAATTTCTACTAAAATCCAGCCATATTGGCAATCTCACTTTCACAGTTATGTCCCGTAAATTTTACTCACGCATAGAAAGAATGCATAATTCAATGTTATCGACGACTTCGCATTTAATTGTTATGAGACGGAATCTTAAATTATTTATTTTAGGAGACAAGAAAAAGAACGGTGCGTTTGAGGAATGGGCCGACACACACGCAAAATGGTATTGCGCACTTGAAAAATTTAACGGTGCCCTTTAACTACGTCACTTTTTGAATATGAATCAGAGCCGAGTCCATACTACATATTTAATGGTAGTCAATAATGCAAACGCATATAATGTATTATTTTTCGAATTTGCATAATTATAAATTTGAAGCATTTCTACTAATATAAATATTTGGCAACTAAAAAAGAACATAATGATGCTTAGATTGAGAATAAAAAAATAGAAGTGAAAAAAAAATAATTAAGGAATTGCAATTGCACATTTCAAAAGCATAAAAATAATGAATATTAATGAATAATTAATGAATATTTGGATAAAAAGAAAAAGTGCCTACAGTTTTTGTCACCATTGTGTAGCCGAATCAATCTCTAAAATTAGTAAAATAATCCTTGGTCATAAAAGTAACAAAACCTGTAAAACCATAGGCAATGTTTTTACATCGTGAATCTGAATTTAGTTCCCAACTTCCTAATTCAACGATTTTATTTCTGAAGATTATGTATTTACAAACTGGCAATGAATACATTTTCACTTTTGTGAAAATGTGAGGCACTTGTGTGTGTGTGCGTGCATTACTTATTAAGTTAAAGACATATAGTATTTATTTAAGTTATTGATGACACCTCAACTCATTTTAGCCTTATGCAGATGAAAGTCAATTTCGAACGTTATTTACAGATATTATTTTGTCCAAAGTTTTTAAATAGAACTTAAAATCAATTCACAGCGTTTTTAAATCTCAATATGCAAACGTCAAATGAAAGTTATCAAAATATAAAATATTTTTTGAAAAGTTGTAAAATTTGATAGATATTATCAGTAGCGTATATATGTTCATTCTGCAACAGAGGGTGGTGCACCGGTAAGCCGTGCGGGTGACACACCATGCCTTGAGGGGTCTAGACGAGTTGGTGTCATCCTTGACACACCCCTCTGACTTGACTTAATCGTGAAACATGATGAGGGTATTAATTGATGTTATTAATGAAGTAACATTAATGAGTGATTTTATCGTAAAAGATGACGTTGGTTTTTAAATAGGTTCTTTTTGGACTTGGTTTAATGCTATCGTTTGAGAATGATTCAGTAATTAAAATGATATTAATTACAAAATATTAATGACAAAACAATTAATTAAGGATTTTCTTGCAAAAAATTACAAATGTTCTATGAAAAATGACAATGAGAGTAGAAAGAGTAGAAAGATGATTAAAATTTTAACGATATGGTAGGGATTCGAACCCGGCACCTGGTTTATTAATGAGTGTAATAAAAAATATTAATTAAAGATTTTCTTGTAAAAGTCACAAAATGTTTTATGAAAAATGACAATGTGAGGGAAAATTAAGTAAAAAGATGATTAAAATTTTTCGACATGGTAGAAATTCGAGCCAAGCATCTGACTTATTAATGAACGTTTAATTATGTGAAAGGTGATATTGTTTCTTATTCGGATTTATTTTTTGTTAATGACGGAAAGTAAACTTAAAACATTTAATTCTAATCTATTCATTATGTTAGACAGATATTGTTTCTTATAAAAGATAATTGAAAAGAGTGATTAAAACTTCTCATTAATTACATAATTAATAAATATTCATTAAAAAAGTTTTTTTCACTATAACTTAATTGTATGTATTTTAATCATTTGCATCGTATGTGATATTTTAAACGCGAGATATTAGCTAACTCTAATTAATGATTTTCAGTTATTAATTATAAATTGATTTAATTATTACTTTTACATTGCGATTTAAACTATATTATTTTCACAATTAAAGTAGAGACGTCATATTAGCCTAAAATTAATTTTTTCTTGTATAAAAAACTTATTATGTTTGGTCAAATTAACGATACGACTTAACCACTGACCTATAGAAATATTACAAACACATGTGTATCGAGAACGTTGATGAAATTTTAATGTCTCTGAAAATTATCTATGCGAGTAAATACTTGTTTTCACAGTGCTGACACTTTATCGAAGGTAACTTCATTCTATGCTTTTATGAATTAACATGTGTCGTTTCAGCAACCATTTCTGTGAAAATTCCTTTTCACAAGAGGGATGACAAAAACTTTCTGATGTTCTCGACGAATATGCACTAGCTTCTGCATATTCGTGATGGATATGCAAAGATTAACTAATCACTTGATGAATTTATTTAAATTGTGAAATATAATATAGGTATAGATTTTCTTTGTTTAAAGTTAAGATTGCATAAAACTTGTAATACACCTCGATATACTCCAGAAATATGACAATGATCTCTCATAAAACTTGTTTAAAGAGATTTGGGGCGTCACATATTTCTACAAATGGGACGGGTGGTGGTGATGGGACCCCAAATGAAAAATTAAAAAAAAATTTCTTTATATCATTCAAAAATAAAACTTAATCTTGAAGAACAGTAGTGTGTATTTGTTTAAGTTCATACGTAAACGCTTGTACACATATATGTAATTTCATGAATTGATATGTATTAGTTTTAAATATTACTGAGTTATGTTTTACCAAAGTATATTTTTTAATTAGTTTAAACAATTCTCATTTTACAAAAAATAACTTGTATGTATTTTTAAGATTTTAATAAAAAAAAAGTATTTTCATACTCATAAAAGTTTCTAGACACGTGAAAACTTTTTTCTGTATTCAAAACACTGATTTTATTCATTGACTTTTTTCACCCAAAGACTTTAAACTATTATAGATGTTTGTAGTTTAAGTGCAAACCAATACTATTTATAAAACAATGTGGAATATCGTATGTTAAGAAAATCTTAAATTTTGAATAAATTGCAATACTCAATGAAGATATTTTAAGATTAGTTTGCTAAAGTTTACTAAGTAATATAATATTTTTCAGTTATTAAACGAAAAATTGTGTAAAATTCACTAAGTGTTTCACTGAATAAGAACATTAGACTAAAAATTTTGTCAAGAAATACTAAATTCATTTAACATATGCGTATACATACACACATGCTTGTAATTTTAATCATTATGTAATTGTTTAAAATACTATTAGGATAACTAATATATTTATATATTTCAAGAAATTACAAATCAAAAATTAATAATTTTTTTTAAAAATCTAGTTTTTTCAATAATGATTTTAAAGATTTATCTAATATTGTGTGTTTGTATACGCATATGTGAAATGAATTTAGTATTTCTTAACAAAATTTTTAGTGTAATGTTCTTCTTTAGTGAAACACTTAGTGAACTTTACACAATTTTTCGTTTAATAACTGGAAAATATTATATTACTTAGTAAACTTTAGGAAACTAATCTTAAAATACTTTCAATGTGTATTGCAATTTATTCAAAATTTAAGATTTTTTAACATACGATATTCCACATTGTTTTGTAAATAGTATTGGTTTGCATTTAAACTACAAACATCCCGAATAGTTTAAGGTAGAGATGTAAAAAACCCGGGAGTAGTGAGAGAATGTATGTTCTGCACCAAGAGGTGGCGAGGTGGGTTGCGTTGTTGTGTTGTTGCGTTAGAGGAATATGCTAATGGAACGCAACATTCCCATTCACTACTACCTATTCGTATGATACAAGCTTGAAAGTAACCTTCTATAGTATATACCATAATAATTTTCGGTATTGCATCATATTTAATATTTAAAAAAACTTATAATCAATTATAAAGTTCATAAAATTACTTTTCCTAATATATATATATATATTTTTTTTTTTCGCTAAAATTTTTACAAATCTATTTCCCCTCTTTTTTCTTTTTATGTTATTTCAAAATAATTCACACACATTCTAAAAAATTGTGACTTTGAAATAAAACAGAGGCAGTTTACAGTTAATAAAAAACCTTTATTTTACAATATTTACAAGTATTACTCATAATTTCATCAATAAAATTAAGTTTGCAATATTAAATCTTAATCAATTTCACAATGTCCATATGCTAAACTTGTTATTCCATCTTCAGCAATGTATCGTTTATCATCAAAGGGACTGAGACTGATTTTATTTTGGCAGATTGTATATAGTTTATGTTTTTCTTGGCCTATTTTTAATTGTTTTTCTATGCTTGTTTTCTGGTGCAGTAAGCACTGTAAATAGTCTTCGTGACTAATTTTATGTCTAACAACCCTGGTTGACACACCTTTAGCTCTCTTTTTTTCACTTTTACTTGATTTGATAGAGTACATTTTAGCCTTCAGTCCTACAAATTCCAATGCTATTTCACCACTCAATTCATCTTTAAATTTCCCTATAACTTTTTTATTATCATCGGAATAAAGCGGGTGAGTTTTGGGATAGTCAGAAAAGTCAAATTCAGATGAATAATTTTTCATGTCTTTATATATATCATCGGTAGTAATATGGTATGTAAGCGAGTCTGTATCTGTAAATAACAGTACAGCCTTGTTGTTATATATTGGTTTTATATAATTATAATGAAAATTATACATTAGGAGTTTTGATAATTCGAGTATTGTAAACCCAACGTAAATAGGTCGGTTCATCAGAATGCTTGTTTTAAGTCTTTCTACAGCGGTTAAATCTTCATCATACGTTTTAAACGATTTAAAAGTAGGTGATGCTATCAATTTTAATGCTCTCTTAGAGGTATTACTACAAAGTTCTATATTACGTCTTTTTCGCAAGTTTTCCATAGTCTTGCCATATACACTATTATTAAGGAGTTTAAAAAAGTCCTTTTCAAAGGATGATGTTGCTTCTTTCCTTTTATTGGTGTTAAATAGTATATACTTTTTCAACCATGGTGCTTGTTTAAATTGAAAGGCTTTATGCACTGCTGTAACTTTTAATCCCAGTTGCAGATAAAGTTTTAAATTTCTGTAATGCACAACATAATTCTTTTTATTACATAAGTTAGGTATTAACTTGGGTGTACCAACATATTTTCTGTTTTGCAGCATACTTTTAGCATATGGTGATAGCATTTCTTCAAATCTTTTTCGTAGATTTTTAGTGCATAATTAAGGAAATTAATTATTTTTGAGATGATTAACGAAGTGATTGATAGAAAATTTTTATTTTGATGTGTAGAATGGATGCATGTATGATAAAAATATTAACCTAATTTCATTTTTAGTAAAACGAAATGATTAAAATTTGTATTTTTTTATACTAAGAATTAATTATCTAATTATAAACAAAACTTCGGTGTATAGTAAAATTATTAATTTATTAAAATTTAAAAATCTCTCTAGAAAATTTTTATTTTAATGTGTAGAATGGATGCATGTATGAGAAATTAGAGCAAATTTTGTATATTAAGAAAATTTAATATATGTTTTTTTGTTTCAAGTGTGATTGAATATTAACAAAAGTGGTAATGAAATATATATTCTTATGAGTTTGTTTTTTTATTTTTAATGCTTATAATTTAAAATGTATCTAGAATTTCTACGATAAAAATATTAATCTAATTTCATTTTTAATAAAAATATTAATCTAATTTCATTTTTAATAAAACGAATGATTAAAATTTGTATTTTTTATTTAATGGAATAAATTATTAACTTTTCTGTTTAACTAAGTTGTTTAGTAAATTTGGACTTACATTAAAACAAGTGGAAATTTTCTTCACTTTTGAAGTTAAAAAGACTACTAAAAGAGTTTTCATTTCGAATATTTATCAAAAATTCTTATAAGTTAAGCATTTAGATAAATGAAATATATATATATATAAAGCTTATTTAAAATTAATATCTTGATACTATATTCCTAATTTTAATAAATAATATATGTTTAATAAGACTTGTCTTCTAGTTTGTATTTACACAAGTTTCGGAGAAAACCTTGGAAAACTTTTAATGTCTGTCGTTTAATAAGACTTGCCTTCTAGTTTGTATTTACACAAGTTTCGGAAAAAATCATGGAAAACTATAAAATTAAGTGATTTTAGTATGGAAGTTTCAGAAAAACCACGGAAAACTTTAAATCTCGTATAAAGAATGAGTTTTATTAAATTTCAATAGGTTTTTTTATGTCAGTTATGTTCAATTAAGGTAATTCAGTATGATTAAGCATCGTTTTTGTAGATTTTTAGTGTATAATTAAGGAAATTAATTATTTTTTAGGGAAATAAGCATTATTTTTGGTGTTTCGTTAGTAATTTTAATGAAAAATTGTAATATAATATAATTCAAATATGTAGAAAGTTTAATAACATGATTGTTTAAGCGCATGATTGAAGTAATTAAGCAATGAATTTGCAGTTTTATTAATATTTTTTTTAAAGAAAAATTGGGATATAATATAATTCAATGTGTAGAAAGTTTAATAGCATGATTGTTGGGATCCTTGATTTGAGGATGAGTGCTTCTAGTTTGTATTTACACAAGTTTTGGAGAAAACCTTGGAAAACTTTAAATGTATACCATCTTTGAACATTGAACACTTGTATAGAGAATGAGTACATTAAGAAAATTTAATATATGTTTTTTTGTTTCAAGTGTGATTAAATATTAACAAAAGTGGTAATGAAATATATATTCTTATGGTTATAATTTAAAATGTATCTAGAATATACTAGAATTTCTTTGATAAAAATATTAATCTAATTTCATTTTTAATAAAAATATTAATCTAATTTCATTTTTAATAAAACGAATGATTAAAATTTGTATTTTTTATTTAATGGAATAAATTATTAACTTTTCTGTTTAACTAAGTTGTTTAGTAAATTTGGACTTACATTAAAACAAGTGGAAATTTTCTTCACTTTTGAAGTTAAAAAGAGTTTTCATTTCGAATATTCATTAAAAATTCTTATAAGTTAAGCATTTTGATAAATGAAATATATATATAAAGCTTATTTAAAATTAATATCTTGATACTATATTCCTAATTTTAATAAATAATATATGTTTAATAAGACTTTAATAAGACTTGCCTTCAGAATAGATGTATCACGTCTTTGTTTTTCTAGCGAGCAGGATGAAATGATAGATAACAGTTATCTATTGTTTTATCATACGCTGATAGAACCTTCTGACGTAACGAAAACTAACATTTTCATTATTCTTATGTATGTGAGAGAGCTGAAACTTAAATTCCTAATATTATCATTATAAAATTAAGTGTTTTTTTATACAGATACTTTTGAGGTACCATTAATTTTATTTTTTATTTATTTTTTTAGAAAGTTTTACATGTGGGAGATTTGAATTTCTAATATTACCATTATAAAATTAAGAATTTAGTGGAATTAAGTGGTGTTTATAAACATATATATTTTTTAAGGTCACGTGATTTTTACCATCCAATCACAAACTCTGATTTTATTGAAGCTTTAATTCATGCTATTAGCCATATGTGTTTTTTTATGTAGACATTTTTAACTCAATCAGAAGCAATGATTTTTTAAAAATTAAATTAATAGTATTAGCATTATGAAATTAAGAATTTTGTGAATGCAAATATTTTTCGAGGTCACGTGATTTTTTCGACCAATCACAAACGGTGATTTATTGATGTTTTAAATTCATAATATTATCGCTCTGAAATTAAGCGCGTTGGAGATGTAAATATTTTCAAAGTCATGCGCATTTTATGAAGCGGATTATGAAGCAAGGATTTTACTGAAGCTTTAATTAACCAATGAGAGAATAGTAAGTATTTACCCGATGCTATAAATTGAAGGTGATTGTAATTTTAAGTCATTTGCATGAAAAATTTTATGAATGTTGTCTGGATTATCTCTTGTTCTTAAAAAAATGAGTCAAGTTATGGAACCGTCAGATAAGAAAATGTTTAGTGTTTTCAGATGTTCTACATGTAATAAGGAATTTTCACGAAAATGGGACTTGTGTCGTCATGAAAAGATACATTTAGATGAAAAGTTATACAGTTGTGATACGTGCGGAAAGACATTTGGAGTGAAATCAAGCTTAATTCGGCATACGATGATTCATAATCGTAAAAATCAATCTTCATCTGCTGAAACGAGTGATAAGAGAGTGTCAGAAAATTTTTATCGCGCTTCTTGTAATAAGGAATTTTCACAGAAATGGTTACTGAATCGACATATGTTAATACATCGCAGTAAAGATGAAGTAACACCGATAAAGTGTCAGCATTGTGAGCAAGTATTTACGCGCGAGGACAACTTGCAGAGGCACTTAAAATTTCATCAAAGTTTTCGATATTCATGCAGTGAATGTGATAAAATGTTTGATATGAAAGCTGAATTAACATGCCATAAGCGACAAGAGCATGAACTTGTTACTGGAAAACGGAAGATAGCTGCACCTGCCGTAAAGTCTAAAAGAGTTAAAAAACAGATTAACACTTCAAATGCGTTTAATACAGAGCTTTTTTATCCAAACGAAAGCAATGAATGTGATATGGAAGTATTTCAAACCTATATACAGGGTGCATTATATGAAAAACTTTTGAATGAGATACGTGAAAAAAATGCTTTGAAGTGGTATATGGTCATGAAAGTGACCTTGGAACGTAAAAGAGGCAATGATGAAATGGAAGAAATTCAAACTTTTTTTAGAAGTTGTTGTTTTACTGACCTTTTAGATAATACTATCGAACATCATATTCGTGAAGGATATGTGAAGATTAATAAGTCTCTAGATGAATTTATCCAAAGAGGATCTGGATGGATTTTTAAGAAAATTCATTATCTGGAACTAAAAATGGCTAAATACCATCCGTTAGCTGCTAGTAGCTATATTAAACTACCACAGAAACTTGCTTTGAAAAAGGCTGTGCTAAATATCAAAAACGAAGATCAAAAATGCTTCATTTGGTGTTTGATCGCCTATAAACTGAATATAGATCGTAGTAAAAATCCACAACGCGTATCTCACTACCTACCGTATGAAAATACCATTAAACTAGGTAATGTGACATGTCCCGTGCCATTAACAAAGATACCCCTTATTGAAAAATTAAATGATCTACGGATCAATGTCTTTGGCTTTGAAGACAATGAAGTGTGCCCACTCTATATTTCGCCAAAAATTGATTGTGATGTTATCAACTTATTATTAATTTCTGATGAAGAAAGGCAACATTATTGCCTGATTCCAAACTTTTCGCGTCTGCTTGGTGATTTAACCCAACACTGTCTAAAAGCCCATTATTGTTTCAGATGTCTACATCGATTTACCAGAGAGGATTTATTGAAAACCCACCTTCAGTACTGTCAAGAACATGAAGTGCAAGTTGTTAAAATGCCTTCTGAGGAAGATAACATTTTAAAATTTACAGGTACGCACTTACAACATCCTGTCGCTTACTGTATTTATGCAGATTTCGAAAGCCTTCTTGTTCCTGTTAGTTCGGTTTCACCGTCATCTGATAATTCACATAGTGAAAAAATTGCATATCATGTACCTTGTGGATATTCATATGTTATTATCGGGTCAGATGGTCGCTCCGTTAAACCGATTCAAGTATATAGAGGAGAAGACGCTGTGGAACACTTTTTAGAAAAGATGATGACTGAAAAGGAAGAACTCACCAAGATTTTATCACAAATCAAGCCTATAGTCTTAACAGAAGCACAGGAAAAGGAGTTTCAAGAAGCTAAAGTATGTTATATATGCCATAAACAGTTAGCTGAGGATCGTCGAAGAGATCATTGCCACATTTCAGGAGAATTTAGGGGTGCAGCCCATAACGCCTGCAACTTGAATTTCAAATTATCTAAAAAAATACCGATTATCTTTCATAATTTAAAAAACTATGATGGGCATCACATCATGACGAAACTAGGCAAGTATAACAATCATCAGATAGAGGTTATTGCTACAAGTTTGGAAAACTATATTACATTCAGATTGAAGAAACCTAAGGATCCTGTACAATTAGTCTTTTTAGACAGCTTTCAATTCCTACCTACATCGCTCGAAAAACTTGTAAAAAATCTTGATTCTTCTCAATTTAAGATTTTGAAAGAGAATTTCCCTGCTAATACACCGCTGAATATGCTAACGAGGAAAGGAGTCTATCCCTATGAATACTTTACCTCTTTTGATAAGTTTGAAGAAACCGAACTACCTCCAGCATGCTCTTTTTATAATGCATTGACTGATGAAATTATTGATGATGATGATTATCAACACGTCAAAACTATTTGGAACACGTTTAATATGAAGACTTTGGGTGATTACCATAATTTATATGTAAAAACTGACGTTTTGTTACTCGCGGATGTATTTCAAAATTTTAGAACTTTATGTCAGCAATTCTACGAAATTGATTGCGCGCATCTTTTTACAACTCCAGGACTTGCATGGCAAGCATGCCTAAAAATGACTGAAACACCTTTAGAGCTCTTAACAGATATTAACATGTTGCTGCTTATAGAAAAAGGGATACGAGGTGGTATTAGCATGATTAGCCGAAGACTGGCTAGAGCAAATAACCCCTATATGAACGACTATAACCCAAATGAGCCTAATAGTTATATCATGTACTGGGATGCGAACAACCTTTACGGTTGGGCTATGTCCCAGTACTTACCTTATGGCAACTTTGAATGGGTTGATACACATAATATTAATGAAGAATGGATTTTATCCCTTGATGATGAATCAGATATAGGGTATATATTCGAAATTGATCTGCATTATCCTAACCACCTTCATGCATTACATAACGATTATCCGCTTGCCCCTGAAAGATTAACCTTGAATGAAGAAATGCTATCACCATATGCTAAAAGTATGCTGCAAAACAGAAAATATGTTGGTACACCCAAGTTAATACCTAACTTATGTAATAAAAAGAATTATGTTGTGCATTACAGAAATTTAAAACTTCATCTGCAACTGGGATTAAAAGTTACAGCAGTGCATAAAGCCTTTCAATTTAAACAAGCACCATGGTTGAAAAAGTATATACTATTTAACACCAATAAAAGGAAAGAAGCAACATCATCCTTTGAAAAGGACTTTTTTAAACTCCTTAATAATAGTGTATATGGCAAGACTATGGAAAACTTGCGAAAAAGACGTAATATAGAACTTTGTAGTAATACCTCTAAGAGAGCATTAAAATTGATAGCATCACCTACTTTTAAATCGTTTAAAACGTATGATGAAGATTTAACCGCTGTAGAAAGACTTAAAACAAGCATTCTGATGAACCGACCTATTTACGTTGGGTTTACAATACTCGAATTATCAAAACTCCTAATGTATAATTTTCATTATAATTATATAAAACCAATGTATAACAACAAGGCTGTACTGTTATTTACAGATACAGACTCGCTTACATACCATATTACTACCGATGATATATATAAAGACATGAAAAATTATTCATCTGAATTTGACTTTTCTGACTATCCCAAAACTCACCCGCTTTATTCCGATGATAATAAAAAAGTTATAGGGAAATTTAAAGATGAATTGAGTGGTGAAATAGCATTGGAATTTGTAGGACTGAAGGCTAAAATGTACTCTATCAAATCAAGTAAAAGTGAAAAAAAGAGAGCTAAAGGTGTGTCAACCAGGGTTGTTAGACATAAAATTAGTCACGAAGACTATTTACAGTGCTTACTGCACCAGAAAACAAGCATAGAAAAACAATTAAAAATAGGTTAAGAAAAACATAAACTATATACAATCTGCCAAAATAAAATCAGTCTCAGCCCCTTTGATGATAAACGATACATTGCTGAAGATGGAATAACAAGTTTAGCATATGGACATTGTGAAATTGATTAAGATTTAATATTGCAAACTTAATTTTATTGATGAAATTATGAGTAATACTTGTAAATATTGTAAAATAAAGGTTTTTTATTAACTGTAAACTGCCTCTGTTTTATTTCAAAGTCACAATTTTTTAGAATGTGTGTGAATTATTTTGAAATAACATAAAAAGAAAAAAGAGGGGAAATAGATTTGTAAAAATTTTAGCGAAAAAAAAAAAATATATATATATATTAGGAAAAGTAATTTTATGAACTTTATAATTGATTATAAGTTTTTTTAAATATTAAATATGATGCAATACCGAAAATTATTATGGTATATACTATAGAAGGTTACTTTCAAGCTTGTATCATACGAATAGGTAGTAGTGAATGGGAATGTTGCGTTCCATTAGCATATTCCTCTAACGCAACAACACAACAACGCAACCCACCTCGCCACCTCTTGGTGCAGAACATACATTCTCTCACTACTCCCGGGAATTTTGCTTTTGGGGAATAAACATGGGAATTTTCGGGTTTAAACCGGGAATTTTGGGAACTTTGGAAACTTTGATGGGAAGAAACTAATATTCAATGTTTAGATTTAATTTGACTTCTTTTAAGAGTACCAGACATTTTTATTCTATAATATTTGTTTAAATAAAAGTGATATCAACAATTATGTGATTATATTACAGAAAATTGTAAAAAAAAAAAAAAAAAAAAAACATTTACAATGACAATAATAAATGATAAGTTTTGTATGCCTATTTAAATAACTTTAGAATTTTTTTTTTTTTTTTTTTTTTTTTTTTTTTTTTTTTTATGAATACCATAATAATATATGTTATAAAAAATAATACAATGAAAATACTTTACATTTTATTATAATTCATCGAACAAAATTTCACATTAGTTGATGAAATTTTGTTACAATCAGTCAAACAGCACGGGGAACAAAATCGAACATGAGTTCTTTGGTTATTAAGAATTCAAGCAATAATTTTTTTAATGCATTAAATCAATACATAAAATATTCGATAGCTAATAATTAATAATTTGGATGTTATTTCTTTCTTCATTTATTTTTTGCTTATTAATATTGTTGAAATTGTAATTGAAATAAAATTCCAGTGTAATATTATTGATTGTTTTAGTAAATGCTGAGTATTTTGAAGCATTTTTATTTTATCTTTCAAATAAAATATTAAAGATATACAACTGAAACATGCGATTGCGAAAAAAAAAAAAAAAAAAAGCAGTGTTATATTGAACTCAGTGTATAAACAGTCAGACCTAAGATATAAATATATGGCAATAATAGAGAGTAAGTCTGTTAATTAATGAAATTTGAAACTTGTACTTTTTAAATTCATAGCCGTTAAAAGAACTATTTAAAAATTGAAAGATCATAAAAAACATCTGAATGTGAGATAACATTTTGAAATGCCTTAGAACATCTCTAATCTCGGAAAAAAAAAAAAAAAAAAAAAAAAAAAGCTAAATTCCCAACTTTTGAAAACTTTCAAAATTCCCTTGTTTTGGAAACTTTCAAAATTCCCTTCCCAAAAAACCGGGTTTATTCCCTGGTTTAAACCCGGATTTTTTCCCCGCTCACATCTCTAGTTTAAGGTCTTTGGTAGAAAAAAGTCAATGAATAAAATCAGATTATTGAATACAGAAAAAAGTTTTCACATGTTTAAAAGCTTTTATGAGTATGAGGATACTTTTTTTTTATTAAAATCTCAAAAATACATACAAGTTAATTTTTGTAAAATGAGAATTGTTTAAACTAAGAAAAAAATATACTTTGGTAAAACATAACTCAGTGATATTTAAAACTAATACATACCAATTCATGAAATTACATATATGTGTACAAGCGTTTATGTATGAACTTAAACAAATACACACTACTGTTTTCAAGATTAAGTTTTTATTTTTGAATGATATATAGAAATTTTTTTAAATTTATTTATTTGGGGTCCCACCGCCACTCGTCACATTTGCAGAAATATGTGACGCCCCAAATCTTTTTAAACAAGTTTTGTGAGAGATCGTTGTTATATTTCTGGAGTATATCGAGGTGTATTACATGCTGCATGCAATCTTAACTTTACACAAAGCAAACCTATACATATTATATTTCACAGTTTAAATAAATTCATTAAGTGATTAGTTAATCTTTGCATATCCATCACGAATATGCAGAAACTAGAGCTAAGAGAACACCAGAAAGTTTTTGTCGTCCCTCTTGTGAAAAGGAATTTTCACGGAAATGGTTGTTGAAACGACAAACGTTAATTCATAAAAGTATAGATGAAGTACCTTCGATAAAGTGTCAGCATTATGAACAAGTATTTACTCTTCTAAATAACTTTTAGAGACACATTAAAATTTCATCAAAGTACATGTGTACACATGTACTTCGATGATACGATACACATGTGTTTGTAATATTTCTATAGGACAGGGGTTAAGTCATATCGTTAATTTGACCGAGCATAATTTTTTTTATACAAGAAAAGTATCAACTTTCCGTTTACTGAAAAGATATCTAAAATATATCATTTGTTGTTTAGACAGAAAATTTTTACATCAAAGTGTAAAAATGACGAAGTTTTTTACAGGTTATTGGATTAATATGCAGAGTAAAATAATACAAGTCAAGCAAAGACATGAAGTGCGAGTAAAATGTCTGCTTTTTGTCACATCATGGGTTAATGGCCTAGTGTATTAGAGGGAACTCATAGCCAATGATTATAATCTTTCGTCACAAGCATTATGACGTCAACAACCGGTTTTAGTGTCTCCTCAGGGTTGTCCAATCATGCCTAAACTTCTAAGTATATACTTTTTTCTTTGTTTTTACTTCGCATATGGTTTTTCGTATCTTATAAGTTGTATCTACAAATTTTCTAACTTAATGCTTTGTGTTAGTAATCCTAATAAAAACGTTTAAATTTTTCTAAGTCATGTGACTGAAACAAAACATTTGACAAAAATGTTTAAACTATTTAAAAAAAAAAATGTATAATTTCACAAACTTCTAAAATTAAACTTTCGCAATTCTTACAAAATATTTTCTGCATTCTAAAAAAATGTTAAAGTATAAATACAGTCATGAGTACAAAAGTTTATGTCGATAATCTAAAATTATTTTTACACTCTTCTGAACAGAGCTTGTCATTTTAGTTAAAGTATGCAAATCACTCTGAATATGCATACCTAAGGTATGATTCAAACATGATACTCAGGAAAATACTAACTTCGTAAGTATATCTATAAAAGTTTTATAAGTTAGTTTTTCCGAAAAAAATCGTTAATAGTATATATTCATTGAAGATTTTCATAAACACTTTATGAATGAGTAACTAAACAATTTTACAAGTTTGTTGATTTTTCGATGTAAGTTTCGTTGTTTATAAAACTACTATTGTGCATAAATTTTACATTAGTGTTTAAATATTATACTCAAAACAATTCTACTACAATAATTTAAAAAGTAGATCTCTAATATATTTTACGTTAGTAAACTTTTTACATGTTTTTATTTTAAGAAGATGACACTTAAGTTTATATTCTAATAGAAAATATTATGTAAAAGGTGATTTCGTAATAAAAATTTAAACAAATTATTTTCATTGAAATCTTTTTATTTGAAATTCATTTACAATAGTAAAAAACAACAGATTCATACAAATCTATATTGTTGGGATATCTTTCATACATTCAGCATTAAAGTTATTAAAAAAAATTAGCCTGTCTAGATTTTTCATTGTCAAAATTATCTATTGTTAACTTATTTTGCTTCATACTAAAATTGTTCAAATACGTATTTTCGCTGTTAACAGAAAAATCGTGAACATCATTCAGCATTTGGGATTAAAGATATATAAAAAATTTAACAAGTTCAAAATTTCATTGTCATAGTTTGGTAGAGGTCAATCAGTTTGTATCAGGTTAAAATTATTCAAGTCGATATTTTCATATTTTGTAGATGAGGTATCTTCATTATTTTTACTCGTATATTTCATATTCGAATTGCCCCAAAAATGTTTTAAGTTTAAGTCTATATTTTCATTTTGAAAGTTGTTGGAAGATAAACCTAAGACATCATTCATGCATTCAATGTAAAAATTATCTAAAAAATTTAACAAGTCCAGATTTTCAGCATCATTGTTCATTGTTGATAATTCATCGTTAGTACTTCGTTCATTACATTTTCTACATACGTCAAAGTCGTTAGGATGATTCTTTCTCTTATGTTGCAGTAATTCATACTTATACTGAAAAGATTTAGAGCATTTATCACATGTAGTTTGAATAGAAGATTTTCTATGCATATTTCTTTTATGTTTTAATAAATGTCGTTTGTTCGTAAAATTATCAGTACATTCATCGCAGGAGTATGTATGTAAAGTATTTTTATGATTTTTTCGCTTACGGTTCAAAAAAGCACGTTTGCTTGGAAAGGTTATAGAACATTCCTCATAGAGATATTCAGGTTTACGATGAAACATTCTCTCGTGTTTTGCTAATTCATACTTACGTTTAAAAGTATCATTGTTGTGATATCGAAAATCACATATTCTAAATTATGTATTACATTTCAAAATTTAATTCCTTTTCCAATTCCTTTTCTATCTTTATAAAAAGAGAGAAGGAATGGATCAACCATTATAGGAACCTTTGGTTTAACCCAACCGCCCCCTTAACCACCGAGATGGGAACAATTGAAAGAGATATTGATTGTATCGATATGGTGGAATTGAAGAATATATTGAAAATATCTAAAAACAGAAAAGCTACAGGCCCAGACAATATTAATTCACAACTTTTCAAATATGGTAGCGATTTACTACATGAAAAACTGTTACATCTTTTTAATATGTGTTGGAGAGAATGTGTGATCCCCACAGAATGGCAGACTGCAAAAGTTATCTCAATCTTTAAGAAAGGAGATAGGAATTCCTGCGGGAATTATAGGGGCATTAGCCTACTAAATACCGCCTATAAATTATATAGCAAACTAATTAAGAACAGAGTAAGGGAATTGTCAGAATCAATGCTCTTAGAAGAACAGTCTGGCTTCAGACGAGGAAGATCTTGTATAGACGATGTATTCTCTTTAAAACAGATAATTGAAAAGCGTAGAGAATTTAACCTGGAAACGCATACTATTTTTATAGACTTCGAAAAAGCGTTCGACCGTGTGAATAGAGAAAAGTTATGGTCTATCATGGAATGTAGGGAATTCCCCCGACACTTGATTCAGGCTTGTCAGTCCTTATATCAACATACAAAGATACTCATCGGCACACACAAAACCAACGAAGTAGACACTAACCAAGGAGTCAGACAGGGATGTAGTCTATCCCCAACTCTGTTTAATCTCTACATAGACGACATCATTCGAACATGGAAAACTTCAGCCGCCCCATGAATTAAGCTAAAAGTAGACATGTTCATCAACACGCTACTGTTCGCGGATGACCAGGTTATCATTCAGGAATGTGAAGACGATCTACAGAGATCAACGTATAGCCTACACAAAATTTGTCAAGACTATGGAATGAAAATCTCGATAAAAAAACCCAAATCTATGGCTTTCAAAGGGAAAGAAAAAGAACCTACCCGTACAAAAATTGTCATTGAAAATGAAGTCATAGAACAAGTATCACACTTTACCTATCTAGGTTGTGATCTCACTTATGAATACGAGAACGAGGTACAGCAGAAATTGCACAAATTCCAATACATCTGTGGAACTTTGAGAAAAATCCTCAGGAAGAAGACACGAAAAGAAACACAACTTAAATTCTATAAGGTCATGGCCACACCCGTCTTAATTTATGGTTCAGAGACATGGACCTTGGGGAGCCGAGATCTATCGAGAATCCAAGCAACAGAAATGCAACATTTGAGACCTATAAAAGGCTGCATAATTTTCGACAAGATTCGGAATGAAGACATCAGGAAGGAGTTAAAGATCTTCAACTTATGTGATAGAATACAAGAATATCGTACTAAATGGAAAGACCATGTACAGCGTATGCCGGAAACACGGTTCCCCAGAGCTGCCCTCGACTACTCCCCAAAGGGCAGGAGAGATCGAGGACGACCGAGAAAGCGGTGGACTGAACAATGAAGCCCGAACAGGCACTATGCCTAATCCCTGAAGTTGATGATGATGATGATGATAAAAAGAGAGTCAATATATGCGGTCTTGAATCTTCCAAAAAGAGCAAGCCATTCTATTCCTGTCATTTAAAAAAATAATAATAATAAAAGCAAGAAATGAGGTTTCAATCGCTTACAGTCGGCTGCAAAATTATTCGAGCACTAGCCAATAATTCCTATATTTAAAAAGTACATTTAAGACTGTTTTGTTCGATAAATCCTTGTCGAATCATGTTCTTAGACTGACTAAGAACATGACTCGATAAGGATTTATTTAACAAAGCAGTATTAAGTGCACTTTTTTTAGACAGGGATTATTGCTAGTGCTCGAATAATTTTGCAGCCGACTGTAATTCTGTGGAGGACAATTCGTTTCATCTCAATTAAATAAAACAGAATAAAATGTTTCCTGATGTCATTTTTGAACATTGAACAGAGCGCACATATGCTGCTTAAAATAGAAATAACGTATTCTTTTTCGACTAAAGTCTGTAAATAAGAATTTAACGATAAATTCTTGTGGTTAAGATTTAAGGTTAGTTCGCTTGTGTTCTCACAAATTGATAACGATTTTTGGCTAAGAAATCAATCGCCAATATATTTTAAAAGTTATACTAAATTAGCTGTAACTGAAAAAGTTGTGTGTTGTTCTTGGCATCATAATTCTGTGGTTTTGTGTAATGTATCCAGCCAACAATTTTATCACTTCTGCCTCTACTCTGATGCTGTAAAGACGTCTTTTTGATTGCTTCTCTCCCCGTGTCCATCCCGTCCTTTTATACATTCATCCATTTTATTAGAAAATGAACATTATCTTGATGTTTTCTAATGGATATTTCTGATGTATCTCTATAGTGTTGAATTATTTAATTATAAGCATTATTGTTACGAAGTTGAAGATAAATAAAACATTTTACGTCAGCATCGAATCTTGGGTGATGGTGTTTACAGTGCAATGTTCACGGCCAACCACTTCAACGAGTCTGATCCTTTATCACTATTTTATTGCTTCATAATAATATAAGAAATTTAAGCATCGTCAAAAAAGTGCCAATATCGTGAATTCCTTTCTACAAAAAATAGTGCAACAAACTCTATAGCACAATTGTAAATAACACATAGATATTCAGGTAAGACTTTTTGATGAAATAGTCTCTTATGTTTAAATAAACCACACTTGAGTTTGAAATTTTCGATACAATGTTCACATTCGTATCTTATGAGGATTTTTCTGTGAGTTTCTATATGTTTTTTTAATTGACATAAAGTAACAAATGCTTTCTCACATACGTCACAAATATTATGTTTTACATCATTGTGAATCTTTATGTGTAGAGTAAGATAGGATTTCCTTAAAAATGTCTTATTACAAGCTGAGCAAATAAAAAGTTTAGACAGCTTCTCATCCTCAAAACTCGATGAAGAAGATTGTTGAACTGAAATATGAGTCTCCTCAGATGGTCTCCTCAGAAGTATTATCCATTTTGTACTTCAGTTTAGAAAAGTGTTAAAAAAAAAAAAAAATCGTTTTAAAAGTAAGACTTTAAAAATGTGTGAAAACTATTAAGTATGAGAACTTAGGAAACTGTAATGCAAGAAAAAATTGCAACGAATACAATTTTTTTCTACGTTCTTCAGTTTTACTTTATAATAAGAGCAATTTTTCTTATTTTATGTCAAATTATACATAACCGTCGTCAAAATTAGCAGAAATTCAGCCAAATATTATCTTATATGATACAATAATAACTTAATCTTGTAGAAAATTCTAGCTTGGAAACAGGTCTAAACAGATAATTTGGTCATTTTCACTCTGTATTTTAATGCAAATAGCATCTGTGATACAATTTTTAGGGTAAAAATATTTTAAGACTTGCGGTAGAGCCCATGTTTTTTAACAGTTGGATATAGATTTGTCGAAACTTGTAGTTTAGTATTTTCAAAGGTTGTTTACACTTAAATTCCCAAGTTCATGATTTTATCATACCACTTCTAAATTTGGCAAGTATGAGATTTTATCTTACATTTTCAATCTAAAAATAAGTTAATTTTTCTGAGATGATATTTTTTTTTAAATACTTTATGTAAAAAACTTTCCATTTGCAAAAAATTTTAGTTTATAAACACATTAAAAACTTACAAGGAAACATTCAAAAAGTGTCGTCTTCAAAAAATATATGTGATTCTACTCTTTACAAAACACCAGAAATTGAAAAAATTATCGGCTGAAATGAATTACAGCGACCACAAAAAATATCAAAATTAAGCATTTTTGGCGATTTAGCGCTGGTAGGCGATAAGTTCGCTAGCACTGAGACGACGTGTACGAACAGAACCGTGTTTTGCTTCTCTGCCAAGTACTCAAAACCAATCGCCTAACAGTGTGAAATCACCAAATATGCTTAATTTTGATATTTTTTTTGTGGTCGCTGTAATTCATTTCAGCCGATAATTTTTTCACTTTCTGGTGTTTTATGAAGAGTAGAATCACATATATTCTTTTCAATATTTTTTGAAGACGACTTTTTTTTGAATGTTTTCTTGTTAGAGATAAATAAGTGGAAATAAGATGTATAATTAAGAGAATTAGAAAATTTATAGCAAACGGAAGAAAATTCATAATTAAATACAACTTTTCAATATTTTTAAGTATACATGAAGGAATATATGTATGAATGTGTGAATTTTAGAAAACTTTTCTTATTTTTATGAATATTATAAAATTTATTGTATATTAGAATACTTAAAATAAAAAACTTTGCAAAAATTTTTTAAGTATAAATGTAAGAATATGTATTCGTATGTGTGAATGTTTGTACGTGTGTGTTCGCTAACAGTGATAAAAATGTTCCAAAACATTACACCTAAAGTATAACTGTTGAAACTAGTGAAATTTTTTTAACATCAACTTTTATTTTGCACTAAAGTAACTTCTGAAAATGATAGATTCACTCTCTTAAGTAAAATATAATACTATATGTTACAATATTTTCTTAAACCTATTAAAATTTCTTTTTGAAATAGAGAATTTTTTCAGAAATGATAAACTTTAAATTTTACATTCTATGAAGTATTTTTACATTGTTCAACTTATTTTTTAGAAAGACGAATTTTACATCAAATAATTATTTCTTAAACGAAATTTTCATTTAAAATTTTTTATTTACTTTGAATTTTACTTTCTTTGAAGTTTTTATACATTGTTCAAATTATTTTTTAGAAAGATGAATTTTACTTCAAATAGTTTTTTTAAAACAAATTTTTCATTTATAAAGTTTTTTTTTAAATTTACTTTGAATTTTACATTAGATGAAATTTTCTTGAACAGCATTCTTCTAAATTATTGAACGGAACATAATTCAAAAGTAGATAATATTTTTACAATTTTCATATTATGACTAGGTGATGAAACTCCACATTCGTTGAAAAATATTTTTCTTTTCTTGTCAGCTTTTCATACATTACTCTTGCCCAATAATCCATTTACCTAAATTCTTCTGGAAGATATAAAAAAAAAAATTATCCAAAGAATGATAAAGTCTCCAGATCCCTTCATAGAATTTGCAATCATTTCACTTGAAAATATCAAGTAAATTACAATTTTGTCCCAATGAATTTCATTTTTTATCATCTCTTGTAAGACAACTTCTAAAGTAGTGCATAAGTTTTCCTCAGACAACATATCAACATTTTCATAAAATTGTTTGCTAATTTCGGAATCGATAAATTCGTTCATTCGCAATTTAAGTCGGTTAATAATTTCTTTTTCTGAATTACGTAAATGAGATCGATTGAATATATGAGTAAATGCATTTAACAAAATGATATCTGTTCTGGCATTCATCTTGTTAAAATTATTACTATGTAACGCTGGATTCGGGTTATAAAATAAATGTCCCCACCTCACGAAATAAGGTTAGCAAATGATAAAATTTTCCTTCATTCTAAATTTAAATTTAATGTTTCTTGCCAAATTTAAATTATTTTCAAGCACCTAAAAAGTCTTGTAGATGTAACTGAAAACATTACTAAATTGTTTTAAAATAAGGCCAAATTCTTATTAGTTACTATCACATTTCTGAATTTATCGCTAAAATTTCACACGTGTCCCCTAAAGTAATGAAAATAATAAGGGAATTGCAGCAAAAATGATTAAACAATAAAAAGAAAAATATATTGAACTGAGTGAGGGTTGAATCTGTTTAATCATTAAAGTTCATATTTCTACCTAAAAAACTTTTGATTTTCTGAAGTTGTGATGAGTTTATTGCAATGAGTCGTGTATAAAAGTCAGTTGAATAAATATTAAAGTATTCTATAAAGTCAGTAAAAATCTACCGAAAATGTCTAATTCTTTTTTTTTACTTGAAAAAGGTATCATTCTATATGAGTGTGGTAGTGAGTGAGAGATTGCGAAAATTAAAGTTATGTAGAAGAAAGTGTTTGGTTCAATTCCAGAGCAATGTGAAAAAATTCAAGAAAAGTATATATCTTCTCGTTAAATACATCTGAAAATAGAGTCCGATTGTTTATTAATCCCACTAAATTCTTATTAAAAGTTATTATATTTCCGTATTGAATACCAATTTTTAAAATTGTCTAAAAGTTTATTCTAAAGATGAAAAAGAAATGTGTTCATATTTTTACTTTCTTCTATATGTAATATAGAGAAAGTATTGGATTCGCGAAAATTTTCGAAGTCCACTTTTTGATGGATTTACATGTTTTGGGATATGGAGAACACGAATTAATAGTTTTTAGAAAATGTCTGTCTGTCTGTCTGTATCATTTTTTTGTGGACGCTGTATCTCACGAACCAATGAATGAAATTTAACCAAACTTGGTATTTAGTTGCACCCTGACATAAACTGGTGCTGATTAGATTTTGGGATCAATCGATGAATAGGTGGCGTTGTGATCGCATTTTATGCAAATTTTTAACATGGCAGCATAGGACAAAATTCCGTATAAATGGGCATAAAGAGAGTTATTTTACACTTGTGATTGTAAAATTAATATGAATTATTGATAATAGTAGTAGTTAGCTAGGAAAAAAATTTTGTGCATGGGGGGGGGGGGGCATCGGTTCCCCCCCGGGGGGGAAAATCCCCCCCCCGGGGAAGTAAATTTTCAAGATGGGTATCTTTCGAAAGGTCTCGTTGATAATAGTAATAGTTAACTTGGAAAAAATTTTTGTGCATGTGGGGGCATCGGTTGCCCCCCCACCGGGGGGGGGGAGTTCCCACCCGGGGGGGCAAAGTTTCAAGATGGGTATCTTTCGAAAGATCTCGTCAATACCTTTAAAACGAATGGTTGAACGATAAGTCTGTGATAATTTAAACCAAAGTTATCGATTTTTTTTACTTTTAACAAAAAAAAAAAACAACAAAATATCGCAATTTTTTTTTTTTTTTTTTTTTTTTTTTTTTAACGAAATTTAACCAAACTTGGTATTTAGTTGGTCCCCGACATAAACTGGTGCTGATTATGTTTGGGGATCAATAGCTCAACAGGTGGCGCTGTGATAGCATTTTATTTAAATTTTTAACATGGCAGCATAGGACAAAAATTCGTATAAATGTGCATAATTAGAGTTGTTTTAAACTTGTGATTGTAAAATTAATATGAATTATTGATAATAGTAGTATGTAACTAGGAAAAAAATTTTCTGCATGGGGGGCATCGCTTCCCCCCCCTAGGGGGGAAATACCCCCCCAGGGGGGGTAAATTTTCACATTGGGTATCTTTCGAAAGATCAGGTTGATAATAGTAGTAGTTAACTAGGAAAAAATTTTTGTGCATGTGGGGGCATCGGTTCCCCCCCCCACCGGGGGGGGGAAGTTCCCACCCGGGGGGGCAAAGTTTCAAGATGGGTATCTTTCGAAAGATCTCGTCAATACCTTTAAAACGAATGGTTGAACGATAAGTCTGTGATAATTTAAACCAAAGTTATCGATTTTTTTTACTTTTAACAAAAAAAACAACAACAAAATATCGCAATTTTTTTTTTTTTTTTTTTTTTTTAACGAAATTTAACCAAACTTGGTATTTAGTTGGTCCCCCGACATAAACTGGTGCTGATTATGTTTGGGGATCAATAGCTCAACAGGTGGCGCTGTGATAGCATTTTATCTAAATTTTTAACATGGCAGCATAGGACAAAAATTCGTATAAATGTGCATAATTAGAGTTGTTTTAAACTTGTGATTGTAAAATTAATATGAATTATTGATAATAGTAGTATGTAACTAGGAAAAAAATTTTCTGCATGGGGGGGGGCATCGCTTCCCCCCCTGGGGAGGAAGTACCCTCCCGGGGGGGATAAATTTTCAAGATGGGTATCTTTCGAAAGGTCTCGTCAATACCTTTAAAACGAATGGTTGAACTATAAATCTGTGATAATTTAAAACAAAGTTATCGATTTTTTTCACTTTTAACAACAACAAAAAAAAAAAAAAAAAAAAAACTTAGAAAAAAAAAAATCGTACTTTTTATTTTATTTTATTTTATTTTTTTTAAATATTGTTACTGATTGAATATGTATAGGTAAATATAGAAGAAAGTCTTGTGGTGGCCACAACATACTAGTTAAAAAAGTTAACGGAAATCTAAATAAATATATCCAAAATCTATGAAGAAAGCTAAACATCTCTCTCTCTTTCTTCTTGGAAATCCCGTGTAGTACTTTCGATGTAAGGTGCTAAAACAGGTTTCACACATGTTTTACTCATTCAACAAATACCTCGAAGGGTTTGGCTATTGTAACATTATTTCAGGTATCATTCTAGTAAACAAACGAATAATTTAAAAATTAATTGTAAGACAAATTAATTTTAGACTAATATGACGTCTTCACTTTAATTGTGAAAATAACATGGCTTAAATTACAATGTACAAGTAATAATTAAATCAGTTTACAATTTATAACTGAAAATAATTAATTAGAATTAGCTAATATCTCGCGTTTAAAATATTACGTATGATGGAAAGGATTAAAATACATACAATTATTTTATAATGAAAAAAAAAACTCTTTTTTAATGAATATTTATCAATTATGTAATTAATGAGAAGTTTTAATCACTCTTTTTAATTATCTTTCATAAAAAAAAAAAAAAAAAAAAAAAAAAAAAACATTTCCGTCTAACATAATAAATAGATTAGAATTAAATTTTTTAAGTTTATTTTCTGTCATTAACAACAAATGAATCCGAATAAGAAACAAATCACCTTTCACATAAATAAACATTCATTAATAAATCAGATGTCTGTCTCGAATTTCAACCATGTCGAAAAATTTTAATCATCTTTTTACTTAATTTTCACTCACATTGTCATTTTTCATAAAACATTTAGTGAATTTTACAAGAAAATCTTTAATTAATATTTTTTTTATTACACTCATTAATAAACCAGGTGCCGGGTTCAAATCCTGGTCATACCGTTAAAATTTTAATCATCTTTCTACTTAATTTTTACTCTCATTGTCATTTTTCATAAAACGTTTGCAACCTTTTGCAAGAAAATCCTTAATTAAATGTTTTGTAATTAATATTTTGTAATTAATATCATTTTAATTACTGAATCGTTCTCAAACAATAGCATTAAAATAAGTCCAAAAAAATCTCTTTTAAAAACTATCGTCATCTTTTACGATAAATACATTCATTAATATTACTTCATTAATAACATCAATTAATACCCTCATCAAGTTTCACGATTAAGTCGGTTAAGTCAGAGGGGTGTGTCAAGGATGACGCCAACTCGTCTAGACCCCTTAGGGCATGGTGGGGCACCCGTACGGCTTGCCGTTGCACCGGTGCAACACCCTCTGTTGCAGAACGAACATATACACGCTACTATTATCCTTCAATATGACTCTCTACAATATTTAATACAAAATGAGCAATTAATTTGTTTTTATTTTATTTGTAAGAAAATAGCACAAGTGGTTAATGTCCATAATTTATCTCACAGTTCTCACGTTAGTAGTATTTTTGTTCATTATAATTTGTAAAAACACTAAAATTATTTTAATTTACTGAAATATTGAAATAAACTTGACAAATAAACGCAGAATATTTAATTTTTATATCGAAAATTTTGTTTTGACATTTCAAGTAAAAGAATGGTAGGTATTTACATTTACATATAATTACTTTCAGTTTTGTTTTTAAACTGATTTATTAGTGTCAATAAATTATGGTATAAATGCACTGAAGACGATTAAAGAAAAAAAAAAAAAAGAGGAAGAAGAAAAAGAATGAAAAAAATTTTTTTTTTTTTTTACTCTAAATTTCCGACTTTCTCATTCAGTATCTTCTGTATTTTTTGTACTATCTTATTTATTTTCGCTCAATTTACGCCGATCAGTGTATTTGGATGTAAGCCATAAAACAATAACTAGTCAGGCAATACATAAAGCACAGATTTGTAAAATTTTACAGGAAAAATAATTTTATTTCTTTTGACTTTTCTTTCTTTCGGTAAAAAATACTCTTCCTTTTCATGAACGAAGGTCTTTATCACGCACACATATTAAATATTTCGTATAGGCATGACGAGGTGATGGGATCGGGTCCATGTTAGGAATAAAGTGTATTTGTTGTCATTTTATTATGTTACATATAATACTCTAAAAAGGAAGGGGAGGAAGTTCTGAGGGTTGACTTTCACACTTGATACGAATCTATTACAATTTGAATATAATATAAATGAAGAGTAAAAGAATAAAACTAATAATTCAAAGCTAAAATTTAAAATGCTGATTTATTTTCATCCATGTATTTTTTAAATACACATGCAGGATGATTTGAAATTTTAGTTTCAGCATTTTGTATTGAGGTGATTCCGCGAAAACAGGACAATTATGTCCGGCACGTGACAGCTGTAATTTCATTAAAAAAGTTATAATTAAAAAATACAATGGAAAAAATTTTGTGCTTAAAAAATCATATCAACTTATATGAATGTTTAAGCACAAAATTTTTGTATTTTTTAATTGTAATTTTTTTAATGAAATTATAATTAAAAAATACAATGGGAAAAATTTTGTGCTTAAAAAATCATGTAAGTTTATATGATTTTTTAAGCACAATTTTTTTCCATTGTATTTTTTAATTATAATTTTTTTTAAATGAAATTATAGCTGTCACGTGCCGGACATAATTGTCCTGTTTTCCGTGGAATCGCCCATTGGTTCAATTTTTTTCCCTGAATCGTCACTTGATCGAATCATGTCTTATTCCCTTAACCCTTAAATGCCTGATTATTTTTTAAATCGATTTAAAAATATTTTATTCTTACCTCTATTAAACGAACGAAAAAAACAAAATACTTAAAAAAAAAAGTATGCTTTATTTTAACTATGGTTTACAGCTAAAAAGCAATTTGTTGTCAATCGGTATTCTGATAATACTTTAGAAGACAAAATTGGGTATGTTGTCGAAAGGCAACACACGGCATTTAAGGGTTTTAATTAAGTTAGGGATTCAAGCGGCTAGCAAAATAAAGATTATATGGCTTTTGATCCGCATTTAATTGCTTAATAAAAGTAGAATATTCTGTTAAATATTGATTCAATTAAGTATTACTTCAGAAGTAATTTTATTTATAGCTCTAATTTTTTTTTTTTTTTTTTTTTTTTTATTTCACTTGCAATTAATATCCTTGATTTTCATGAAATTTCAAAGCACAAATTTTGCAAAAATAATTTTAACTGCAATAAGATCGAAAATATTTTTTACTTACTTATTTATTTATTTTTTAAATAACAAAACAGTATTTAAGTAAATTACATTTTGAACTGCATTAGTCAAATCTTTGTAGAAGTCATGATTATCATTTTATTTATATATTTATTTTTAAGTAATTCATTGTATTATGATATACTATTTTTGCTTTATTAGAGCCAATTTAAAACCTTTAAATATAAAGAAATGTTTTTGCGTCATTTTATCCAGAAAAACGTACATCATCTGGCTAATTTTATTTAATTTGAAAGTTGTTTTATGTTTCGTAAAATTAATGAAAAAATAAAATAACCAAACATTGACAAAAATGTGATTTCGGACAGGGCTTAATTTCTAAGAAAATAAGTGAGAGAATTCTGATGTTACTTAGAACTTAAGTTCGTATGTTGTGTCTCTCATTTTACGAAACAATCGACGATTTTTAAAAAGTTATTTTTGAAGTTGTAAATCACACCTTACAAAATTCATCAAGGCATCGTCTCATTTATCATTTATTTTTGTTAATCTCCTGTTTTCTGTTGTTTTCTTTTTTAAATTTCCTGTTAAACTGATTGTTTTCTTTATTAAAAAGGAACTAATGTTTACTTTTCCGCTTTGGATATATTCTTTTAATACATGTAACTTGAAATTGGGGTTATATTTTGCTGCTCAGTAAACGATAAAAACGCAAACCTTCCATTTTCGGTTTATTTTAGCAATTACTGGTCCCTGTGTAAAAAGTGAGAGAGAAAAACCACTTGTTGGTAGTTGGAAAAAGTAGATAAAAGAAAACAGATTGTTTGTCAAGTTAGATTATAGGTGTCGGTATCTCTATATGTAAATGGCTAAGAGGTTTCCTTGGACTGTTTCCTTCCCGTGAAAAGCAATACAAACAACGGAAAAATGGAAAGATAAATTAGAAATATCAGTCGTATCTTTACGAATAAGGTACCAAATAAAAGGGACGGTTTTTCTGAATCTGACGGAGTAAAAAGCTTATCGATTGGACAATTAGATTTTTTAAAATTAACAAAAGTATGAAAATAATAACCTGATAATAGCTTAAAATTAGACATTTAAATTTTTAGTTTTTGACCCCCCTCCCCCCACCCCACCCCACCCCCCCACCCCCCAAAAAAAAAAAAAAAAAAAAAAAAAAAAAAAAAAAATCAGCATAAAATGAAATATGCTTTCCCGCGATTTTAAAATAAAAGGATAACTAGCTGGAACCCGTCGAATTCGACGATCACTTTATTGACCGTAATGTTTCAAAAACCGTCGCATCATTATTTAAATGTATTTCATGTTAAAACATCTAATATAATTTACGACATTTCACTTAAAAAAAGAAAGTCGGAAAAATGCTTATAAATCGAAATACTATGTATGACATCACTTTCTACAAAGTACTCTCAATGTGACGTCAAACTGACTTCAAATAAACAGATGCTATCTTTTATTTTCTATTTCGTTTAATACTAAGACTATATGTTAGCTGACCCGTCCGGCGTTGCCCGGGCCCATGATACCTTAAAACAGGAAACACAAAATTTTCATATATTTTTATTTATTCAAGTAGCACATAGTTAAATTTTTAAATTTTCATATTTTTAAAAGCCACTTAGTTTTAGTTTATGCCAAAAACATTCAGAATTGTAAGTATAATACCAAATGAGCAAAATAAGGTCAAAGTCGAATTATGCCGAAGCATCATTACCCTTACTCCACTTCACCCGATTTTCGAATACAATTTTATTAAATTTTCTTTATAAACAATGATTTTGATTGTTGCCTAGCATTTTATAAAAACATGAATTGGCAGCATTTTTCATTTTTTCCTCCAAGGTGTTTGTTGACTATAGATAAACACAATTACAAAAATATCGGTTTCCAATATGCATTAATAAGCACAAAATTACTTTATATTATAAAAACACTTCTTTAGAGACCCAGTCTCCAAAATTAATTGCAGCCAACAAACATAGTTTTTGAATAAAAAAGAAGTACTTATCTACATATCTTAAAAATATAAAAACACTTCTGAAGAAAATAAACGTCTTTTTAAAATATAATTGCTGTAACACTTAAGAGAAAAAAGAAAGCTTAATTAAAAACACTAAGCGTTAAAAATGAGAAATACAGCAAACCTTCATCCACGATTTTATCAAAGAGCTCATAATCGATCTAGATTTTAAGGACATTGAGTACATGAGAAAAGGACATTAATTGGAAGATCATATTACACAACAAGTGTTCAATTTATAAACAAACACATGTTACCCCTAAGTCCTTTATAATGAGCACATGTTACTCTTAAATTTATCCATAATTTTAATTATCTTTTCAGTTTTCGAAAAACATTAAATCTTTAGAAAGAAAATTAGTACTTTTTTAAACAAAATAAGCTTCATTTTCAATAATGTAAAAAACTGATTTTTTTTCTTTTAATTGAACATTTCAAATGGGGAAAAAAAAAAAAAAAGAGAGAGAGAGAGAGAGAGAGAGAGAATTTAGAGTTTTTTTTTCTGACTCATAGAAAAAGAAAAATCTACAAGTATGTACGCATCACAACACATTTTTCAATAGTTTCGATTGCAGAGTTTAAATTTGCATATATTTAATAAATTTAAAATATTAATAATCATGAAAGTTTCTTTTTTTTTTTTTTTTTTTTTTTTTTTTCATGACGATTAATTACGTACTTTATAGCATATATGTGTAGTAAGATAACGGCCCAGACAATTAAATTTTAGATATTTACTTTTATTTGAATTTACTGTTTTTAAGATAATTGTATTATAAAAGTATAGATATATGAGCTCCTTGCTTTAAAATTCAATACGTGAGCGACTTTCAAGCTATCTAATCATTAATATCTTCTTTAGATTAAGGTACTCAAATTCTTTTATGATTCTGTAAAACAATCAAGTGTCCTGTGCACTTTTAGTATACAGTAACATAAAAATAAAAATCCGATACATTATCATTTATATTATTAATAGAACTTATTTTAATAATATGACAGAAAAACATTTAACACAATTCAATAAAGTCATAATTCTCAAATAACATTCCTCTATACACATAACATGAAATGAGACGGCGTTCCCTTCCTCAGTAAATGTTAAAAAGATATTTAAAAAAATACTATAAAAGTTCTCAATTTCGACATAGGGATGAATCGTTGAGTATTGTGTTAATAAGTATTACTTTCTAAATAACGGGGATTAAGTACACAGGTTAAGCAGAAAAAATATCAAAATCTGGGATATGATGAAATTAATATAAAAGTAGCTCAAATGAAGTTAGATATTTCTTTTAAAGATTTATTACAATCAGATCAAAATACTCTTGAATAATTTATTAGAAAAAAAAGTAACTAAAAATTAAGAAAAACTAAGGTGGAGTCATAAAATTACATGCATTATAATTAGAAACTCTTCTCTTTCTTTCTTTCTGCTTCTTCTTCTTCTTCTTCTTCTTTTTTTTTTTTTTTCACCAGTGTCTTTGTGAAATTCAATAAATGGCGTTTGAATATAGGGATTTATGTGAGTCTTATATGAAAATTGTGTTCAAAAGCACTGTTTGGAAAATTTTGAGTACACACTCCAAACCAATAGTTCAAAGGAAAAACTACTTTGAAATTCAAATATACTTATATAATACAACGAAATTATACAATCTAGCATTATCATAGAATTTATCATTTTGTATCATAGAAAATTTTATGTAATTAAGTTTTAGAGCCCCTTCTTTAATATTCGAAAGATTTTTGTGCATTCTTTTTTATAACATAAATAATACTAGAGTAACTAATAATCCAAACACAGAATAAAAAGAAAAGAATCAATGCTATAAAAATATTTTAGTAAAATAAACGGCATATTTTTATTTTAAACAACTTCCAGTTACATATAAAGAAATTTATTTATTTATTTATTTATTATTTATTTATTTATTTTTTGTTTGCAGAATATAGTGAGTAGAGAGAAAGATTTTTCGAGTTTTCCAGCTCTCTTCCGATTAATATCACTGTCACAAACTGTTCTGGAATGGAATTTCGGATTGTTTTCCGATACATAGTTCCCTGCGTCAAAATGTAACGTTGAGAAATTTGGATCTATGGAGCTTTAATTTACGATGCAATATATTTTTCATACAGTAAGCTTATTATGATTCAAATGAAAAATGTTTTTTAGATTTGCGAAGAAGAAATGTCAATTCTTTCAGTTCAAAAGTGCAAAGTTCGTGGGTTACTAACTTAATTTTAGCTTTTTAACATTTTAGAGAAAGCTTATTTTATTATCTTATGAATTTACGCAAAAACATTTCAAATAATTCTGAACAGCACCACAAAATAAACCGCTATTAACTTTATATCAATAAAATGCAACTGAGAGAACTGAAGAATCATACTGAAATACAATTAAAATTTTACTATATCTACAAACAAACTTGGGCTTTATTAATTGCATTACTGAAATATCTTTGCTAATTAGATAGATTTTAACAATCTCTCTCTGTCGATAATAACTTTTACCATTTAAGAATTCTACTGATTTTACTAAGTACATAAAGATAATAATAAATACGCATACATATTTATAAATGAAAAGATATACTATGTAAAATATGCAGTTATCGTGTTGATAATTTCGGTAGTCATTGTGTTGATATATTTCATAAAATAGTTATTTTAGACAATACATCACTAAAAAATTGAAAATTGTTTTAAATTAATAATTATTAACAAAATAATCATCAGTTATATAATTCAGAATAGTTATTAATTGACTCATACTGGAAATAGCAGTTTGTGAATATTCCCTTATTAGAAAAAAATTACATTAGTGAATAATTGGAAGGAAAAAAAAGTAGAAAAGGTTTACTATTTTGCGTGTATAACTTTCTGAATTTTCAAGATATTTGACAAAGCTCTCGATGTGAGTTGACCTATATATATATATATATATATATGACTCTTAAAAAGACAAAAAAAAAAAACTGTCTAACATTTCACATTTAAATGGTAATGCTTTATGAGATATTTTATATGTTTGTATCCTTATCGCAATGTTTCTTTTACAGTATTTAGACAACTCATTTAAAAATAAGGTTAAATTTCGGTAAAAACTTTGCATGTTATACACTCATGTCCATAAATTAAGAATAATGCAGATTGACACTGAAATCGAACTTTAATGCAAAAATTTCACCTGTAGAAATACCACACACATCTTTAAGAATAATATGCAAATTATAGGAAGTCATCAGATGACGCCGATATGATGTTACAATGACGAAAGTGTAAGAAGGGGAGATAAGGAATGGGAGCAAAGAAGGGAAATTGTTAACAAGCGTTCTGTGTGCCACTCAGTGCCACAACCGAATGGTTATGACGCAGAGGACGCATGCAGATAATTTTTTACGTGGTAGAATTATTGGCCCACTAGAATGTGGGGGTACTCAGATAGAAGTATCGGGGGAACTTAGAATCACCCAGAGTGTCATCGCTAGGCTTTGGCAACGATTCCAAAATGATGGAAATGCCAGTCGGTGTTACAGTACTGGTCGGTCCCGAGTTACAATGCCGAATGACCACCGGTATTTGGTAGTAACTGCCAAAATAAGCAGATAAAGCACAGCATCAGAACTATCTCGTCAGCTGTCTGCAGCCACGAGTGCCACAGTTTCAAGACAAACCGTGTATAGACGTTTGGGAGATATTGGTCTATATGCTCGCAGGCCTGTTAGATGTGTTCCACTCACGGCAATGCACTGTGCCAGCGGTTAAATTGGAGTAGAGAACATCCAATGTGGACAGCGGCACAGTGAACTTGTGTGATGTTTTCTGACAAGTCCAGGTTTAGCTTGCAGTGTGATTCATTCCAGACTTTCATATGTAGAACGTCAGGTACCCGTTACCACCAAAACAACATCATTGAACGACACCGTTACTGTGGGGCAGGAGTGCTCGTTTTGGGGGGGGGGGTCATATTAGGCACCAGAACAGATCTGCATGTTCAAATCGGAAGAATGATAGGCCAAATTTATCGGGACATCATTCGGGAACAACATATACGTTTGTTTAGGGGTGCCATGAGCCCAGAATTTGTGCTTATGGATGACAATGCGCGTCCTCACCTTGCAAACGTTGTACACGGATGCCTACAATCTGAAGCTGTCACCCGCATGGAATGGCCAGCATTCTCACCTGACTAGAATCCGATAGAGCATGTGTAGGACATGCTTTTCCGACGAGTTGTAATCCTTCAACCACCTCCTACATGTGTACTGGAACTTCGGAGAGCATTGCTTACTGAGTAGAGTAATCTTCCCCAAGATCAGATCAATAATTTAATACTCAGCATTCCTAGGCGTTGTAAGGACTGCATTTCATCATCTGAGAGACATACAATGTATTAACCATCATACCAACCACGTAATGTTAAGTTTTTGTAAGGGAGATATTTTTTGTAATTGCTTCAGGGAGCAAAAATCGTAGTTTTTATAAATGGTACCACCTTTTTTTGTTCTTGATCTTTTGTTTAATAAATGGACTTTATGAATAAGTCATGTTTGTTTTGCTTCTGAAGTTTTATTTGCCTCAGCTAGCATTATCCTTAACTTATGGACATGAGTGTAAATAAAAAACATGCTGAGACTTTTTTTATATATAAAATAAGCTTATAACTTTTTTTTTTTTTTTTTTTTAAATAACATATTATTCTTACACAATCGCATCATAATTTTGTACCAAATGTACAGTAACCACAGTATTTACAATACCCACAGCTACATATTATTTTCCTTTTTTAATTATACAAAGTATATTTTTCTTTTTCCTTCTTTTTTTTTTACCTCTATTTGCTGCTCCCTAATTATTATTGCAAGCAAATCTTCATTGAAATTATCCCATTTTTTATATTTCCAATATTTCATTTTATTTTTGAACTAGAAATTTATTAATGATTATCAGAGGTTAAGTCTTTTGAAATGTTCTTCTTATGTATATGTATCATTATCCTTATTATAGTGTAATAAGAAGTTATATTTATACAAAAGTTATGTAGAAATATTATAGAAGAAATTCTTAAACGTTTGGAATCATAAAACCCACTGTTTAAATTAATTTGTTCAGTTTTTAATAACAATAGGAATTAAAAATATTAAAATTAATTTTTTTAAACGATATAATTTTATTACATCATACATTTTTTGATTAAGAACAGTTTTTATGAGAAATGACAATTATTAAGAAAATTAGTCTGGAAAATAGTGATTTAAGAACCAAAATAAATTCCTTTCATTAGTAATAATTAAGTAATAAAAGTGTTGTTAAAATATTAAAAACATAACGCATAACAGTAAGTAATACATTATTAATAACTATTTCGTTATATATGACATAGCATTTTGGACCTTCTTAATCAATCAAAGGAAAACTTTCGGAATTAATAAATAATTTTTCTTCCAATTTAAACGTGTCAGTGAATTTGCTTTTATGTAAACTGACAGAAAACATGAAAGACTGGCTTCATTCAATAATTTTGGCCAATCGTTTAAGCCTAAAACTCCTTTTTAACCTTTTTTACCTCTTAGAGATATGCTTCACATCACTTCAATTCAATAGTACAAAAAAGGAAACGTGACCGGTGGCATTGAAAAACGTACTTTTGTTGATGACTAGTCATTTGAAACTCGGAAAATGAATAAATTACGCTGTTGTATGTGGGGACCAAATAATACATTTAAGCATAGCATTCTAAGAAATATTGTTTTCTTAACTTTTGCATATATATATATATTTTTTTTTTTTCACATAAAGCTTTAAACAAAATTTAAGAATGTTAATTTACTTTTGAGCTTTCTTCTTTTCTTCTTCTTCTTCTTCTTTTTTTTTTTTTTTTTTGCTGTTTATTCATTTCCCATTCATTAAAAGTTTTCTTTTTCTTTAAAGAAAAGACCTTGTTGACACAAAATTAAAAACTGGCATTTTTACAATTAAAAATAAAAGTCATAATAAAAATTTTGACATACCTTTTTTTAATAAATAACAATATTTTATATTAAACAATGGTTATTTTTATAACAGTCTGAGTAATGTGACCAAATTGGGAATGTACAGTGATCAAAATGCAATTTATGCGACTTATATATTTGTAAATTTTTTACAGAAAGCTTCAAAAAGAAGAAGTCGTTTATTTATTGTATCATTTACTTGTATTACTACTTTTTTTTTCTTCAGAACTTTAAAGTTCTACGCATAAATGGATCTGTAATGTGACATGCCGAAATTAATCTTTATGAAGAATATGTCGCGGCGACATCAGATTATTCATTACATGACAGATCCTTTCTTTAGAATCACAATGCGATTAAGAAAAGAGGTCTTATTTTAAACAAAATTTTCAATTTACGAGGGTTTTTCTAAAACAAATGTGTGTCTAATTCTTCTCTATGGATATTTGTGTAAAATTTAAACTGTAATGAAAATTAAATATGAATTTTCTTCGTTGAGTAAAAAGGTGTTTACAGAAATTTTTACTTGTGCTTTTGAATTTGTCTAGTTTATAATTACATAAATATATATATATTTCTCTCTTTCACTCAGAGCATCTTCACAAAAATATACAGGAACAAAACTCACTAAATTACGCTTCATACACTTAACAAAATGTACAACACGCTTTTTTTTTTTTTTTTTTTCAAACGGGTATAAATTATTTGTTATAAATGAATTATTTATTAAATTGATATACATTTTTTATTTTGTATATAATTCTTAAAGTGTCATTTCCCTTTCCATAATTGAAATTACAATTCCTTTAATTATATCTAAAAAATATTTTCTTAACACAGAATTCAGAATCTTGAAATAAATAAATGTACTTCACACCGAAACTAACTAAAAGGCGTTTTATATTTTATGAATTTGTATTTTGTTCTTCTAAGAACTAGCTGTTTTTTATTCCAGTTGAAAAAAGGAAAAATCGGAATATAGATTTTCTTAGAAGAAATTTATTGTGTAAATTGTGAGAGAGGGAGTGAGGGAACATTAAAGAAAAAAGACCTTTTAAGTGATCATGAATTGCCTTTTTGTTTTCTAGTAAGGTTTTAGAAATTAGAAATTTGTATTTTCCCCCTTTATGATAAACTTGTTTTTTCACAAAGGAATTTGTTCACGTAGGAACATACTTAAGAATTTACTTTTAAGCTTTCGAAATGAATGAATAAAACTATTTAATAAAAGCTTCAGAATATATATATATAAAAAAAAAAAAAAAAAAAAAAAAAAAAAAAGCCTGGTATTTTTAAAGCATTAAATAATTTGTATTATTTTAAAATTTACAAGTGTTGAAAGTTAAAACGAAATATTTTTACGAGTGAATATAATTTATTAAAGGTTCTTCCCCCCCCCCCCCCTCTTATTCAAAAAGCTAGTAACAAGAAGAATATATACCTTTTTTACTTCATAATATGCATGTATTTAATAAATGATTTTATTTTCAATTTTCTTTAAAAATTTCTTTTTGAGCTTTGGAATGAGTAACTTGAAGAAACATTTTAAATTTGTTGCTGATTAAAAATCTTTTCTAGATTTTTCTATTGCTAATCAACTGTTAATCCCGATGTAATGCATTTATTATTCCAATACTTCCGGCAAACTTTCCTATATTGCCATTTAATTTTTACCTGAGGTATCATGCCGTCCAGAGGTGTCATGCCGCCTGCTATGTCATGCCGTCCAGACTGTCTTCGTCAACGCACGCAGCAGTTGTCTGCTGCACTTTTATTTTTCAAGGAGATTTTAATTTAATTTAATTTAATTTATTTTTATTTATTTATTTATTTATTTTAATCTCCTGCAGCTTCACTCAGACAAATTTCTCTGCTAACGTGGGGCAATTTCTGAGACCAAATTCTAAATTTATTTTTTAATTAAAAATCCTTAGGCTTTTTAATATTTTCTTTTCTGTAAAATCATTTTTATGTTTTTGGCACTTTCGATAGAGGTAAGCAACGGTTGCGGTCGATTGCAGGTACTCCGAAGCACCTACGTTGACGCTGACGATTCTATGTCATCTCACGTTTTTGGGATACTAATGTAAGGTATTTGTAGTCACTCTTTTGCCATGTCTTTGTTTAGCTTATTTCCGTTTTAAGCGTTTACTTAAAATGCTTCAATGAAAATATTTTGGCTTATTTTTGATCTAGCATCCTTATTCTGTGGCTGTTAAGCGGTTGGCCCCAATATAATTATCCCTAGTGAACTAGTGGAAAAAAAAATCACCGTAGAGAGACAACCAAACCAAACCTAATTCTGTCACTTCTTACAAATATAAACTTCTAAGCACAGGCACAAACAAGCTATTACCCACGGGTCCCCGAGTGATCCATTTCATATTTTCAAGTAATCCACATTAGTTCTGAAAATAATGCATAATTTATATTAATGAACTAGCAGGCTACGCCCGCTTCACTGGTCACTATTTTTGAAGGAATCACAATAATTAATGAATTCTCTAAATTGCATTAATTTTTTATCATGTTGTTAAAAAGAGAAAAAAAAATTCTGATCGGGAAAAATGTCGCACCGGGTCCCCACTGCCTTCGGCAGCGTAGATCCGTGCGCTGCGCGCTCGTATCTCTTCACCATCCTTATGACTTCTCAAAATTCCATGTTATTACTTATAAACTTTCATTCTTAAGAAAAGGAATTTAAAAAATATATCATTTAGCATCGTGTAAAAACTCACACCGGGACCCCACTGCCTTAGGCAGCGCAGATCCATGCGCGCGCACGTGTGAGGATATACGTGCGCTGTGCACGAAAATTCCTTCTCAACTCAAACTTTTATTATTAAGAAAAAGAAATTAAAAAAAAAAAAAAAAATTATCGGGTAAAAACTCGCACCGGATCCCAAACGCACATATTCTGAAATCAAACTTTTATTCTTAAGAAAAGAAAATTAAAAAAAATCATTTCTCATCAGGTAAAAAGTCGCACCGGGTCCCCACTGCCTTCGGCAGCGCAGTCTCGTGTTCGCTGCGTGCGCCTATTCCTTCCCCACTCTTCCAGTCCCTCCTAATTAACCTACATATACCAATTTTGAACGGTCTAACTCAATTAGCTGAGATGCAAAAGAAAACCTAATCAGAACACCTTAAAATTGTAAATCAGGCAAAATCTCGAATTCCACTTTCGATACTATAAAAGAACTTTAAAATATCTTTCGAATGATGTATTAAAAATAATTTAATAATAATTAGAATTTGAAATATTGAAATTTTAAAATATTACAACGCCATCTGGCGGTAGAAATTTCTGTAATCTACTGTTCGATTCCAAATCAACAAAGCTTTCAAATGATGTATTACTTATGAAATTATTTTAATTAGTAGCTGAAATACAAAAGAAAACCGATTCAGGAGACCTCAAAACGTGTAAATCAGGTGAAATCTCGAATCCCACTTTCGATAATATAAAAGTACTTTAAAATATCGTTCGAATGATGTATTAAAAATAATTTAATCATATTCAGAATTCGAAATATTGAAATTTAAAAATATTACAGCGCCATCTGGTGGTAGAAAATTCTGTAATCTACTGTTCAATTCTAAATCAACAAAGCTTTCAAATAATGTATTTCTTGTAAAATTATTTTAATTAGTAGCTGAGATACAAAAGAAAACCTAATCAGGATACCTTAAAACGTGTAAATCACGTGAAATCTCGAATTCCACTACTTACGGTAATCGGTTAATGGAAGGTGACAGAAATTTGTGGCGTCTACTCTTGAAATTCAATTCAAATAAGTTTCAAAATGACATATTACTTTTGAAATTATGCTAATTAGAAGCTGAGATACAAAAATGATATAAACACTATTATAAAACGACTTATGTCTGACTTTTTCGTGTTTTTCTCCGAAACTTGTGTAATTCCGGGCTAAATACTGTTAAAAATCAATAGTATGAAATGTGGAAGGAGTAACAGAATTCGAAACTCTGCAAAATATAAAAGAATAAAGGCGTTCTGGGTTTTCCGTTGTTTTCTTCGAAACAACTGTTCCTTTTCTACGTTTTTGCCCCTTACCCCCCTTTCCGTCCCTTCTAATAATTTTACACTTGAAAATATTCGCAATCGATGTATCTTTCTTTAGAACCTAATAATACCAATTTCAAACCCTGTAACTCTTTTTTTTTTTCCCTTCGCCCCCCCCCCTCCCCCCAAGCCCTTCCTAATAATTCTACACTTTCAAAAATATTCAGAATCGAATTATCGGGCGTTAAAACCAAATATTACGAAATTTCAACGGCATATCTCAATTTAAAATATGTACTGCAAAATATAAAACAAAATTTAATCTAATTTTTTTGTTTATCCGAATATTTTCATGAAAATTGAACAGTAGCTTTATAATATGCTGTCTAAGCCGAATATTATTTCAAATGTAACGTGAATGAAAATTTGAAAAAAATTGAAAATTGCAATTTTTATACCCACTGTAAAACACGTGACATCTTGATCGGTTACTATCATTTCTTTTTTCATGGCAGACGGTGATGATGAAATGATGTTGAAATGATGTTGCCACAAAAAATTCATACTTAATTTTAAAAAATCTAATTGTTATACCGATAAGCCGCTTGCTCACTTAAATTCAGAAAAAAATCCCCTTTCATTTGATACCGAAATCGTAACGATCGGACAAATATTTTTAATTTATTTTCCACTTTTTCTAATTTTAACTCTGTTAAAATATCTTTTTTTATGCAATGGCGGTAAATTCTCAGTCATTGAGATCGCTTTTTGATTAGGCATGATTCTACATTTAATTAATATCTCCGAAACTAATTAAGATTTTTAAATTCTGTTTCGAGGAAAACATCGGAAAGGCTCCAGAGCATCCGTATGTCAATTCTTGTACTTCTGCGTTAAATAGGGGCTGGACGTATATAAGAACAGACAGACAGACAGACAGACAGAGAAACCTTTCCTTTTATTATTATAGATTAATCTATATATATAAAATCGTTTGTCCTGGATGAGTGAGTTAGTGACTGATTCATCTTCGCCCAGCCCAAACCCCTGCACCTAAGAGCACGAAACTTGGTGAAAACATTCCTTCTGTGACGTAGACACTCACTAAAAAGTCATTTTAGAAAATTCGCCCCCCCCCCTTGGGGGGAGGGAGGGGTAATTAATCGTGATTTCACAAAAAAACTTTATATCTCAAAGAAAAAAAAATTATAGATATCCGTAAAAATTTTCCTTTAAAATATAGTTAATACAAATACCTAAAAACCAATTTCTGGAATTAAATTCGGCCCCTAAAGGTGGACGGGAGGAAAAAGTGATTTCACATAATCCTTTATATCGAAAAAAAAAAAAAAAAAAACAGATATACGTGAAATTTTTGCTTTAAAATATAGCTAACACAAATAACTAAAAACCAATTTCTACAAGTGGCGGTAGGAGGCACGTGATTTCACGTACGCTACATATGATTTCCCATAACACTTTATACATCAAATAAGAAAACAGATATCCCTACGATTTTTACTTTAAAATATAAGAAACATAATTATAAAAAAACAATTTTTGGAAATTTAGGTATTCGGCTCCCAAAGAGGGGGAGGGAGGACAAAACATATTTTCACATGGGCCAAAAAGTGATTTTACATAATCCTTCACATCTCAAAGAAAGAAACAGATATCCTTATAATTTTTGCTCTTAGATATAGCAAACACAAACACCTAAAAACTAATTTCTGGAATTTTAGAAATTCGGCCCCCAAGGGGAGAGGGGCAAACGTGATTGCACATTACTCTTAGTCTATACATATAAAAGAGTACATCCACCACTGTGTCAACATTGCTGTGGCGATTCCGTGTGGGACTGGGTGACGAATGTTAATGTGAAGCTTTGCTCTAGAACCCTGACACACAATAAGACAGGACTTTGCAAAAATTCCCCCCTTTTCTCCTGGGCAGGCAGACGGCAATAACACGTTTGAGAGCATAACACGACTTCAAATTGCTTTACAGTGAAAAAATTGCACATGGGGAGACTAGATTGAAATACAAAAATAAATAAATAAATAAATAAAAGCAAATTTGCCGATTTCCTTTTTTTTTTTTTTTATTTTAATATATTATAGGAGGAAGGGGAATTTTTTTTTTTTTTTTTTTGTGGGAGGATTTCCAAAATCCGGATTTTACAATAGAACTCTTTGAAAAATGCCCCATAAAATTTGAAATTGGTTGTGCGTATTCTTAAAGTGTATTTCCAAAGAACAGTTTAGGGTGTTTTAAACACCCCTCCTTACACACACATTGAGAACATTTCACTTGGGCCTAAACTTTCATGTAGTCAGTCGGTCCTAATTCTGATACCACTACCACCGAACTTCTGTGTTTCGCTACTGTGGGACGTTGGGATCACTTTTAATGCATCGATCATGCCAATATTATTATGAATGGGCCATATATCAGCCCATCTTCTATAACCTGAGAATACTCTTTCGCCGTAAAAAGGCCTTTCCTCTGTAATTATTCTAATTAAATTGGTTTTTCTCGACAAAGAAATACATAATTACATTTCTTAGGATGTGTAGACTTTTATAAATTAGAAAACGAGAGACCATAAAAAGGCAGAATTTTGCAATTTTTAATGGACATTAATTTTTTTTTATTTTTTTATTGTCATAACATGAATATGAGCTTTTTTTTTTTTATGTATAGAGGCATATCTCAACGGTCAATGGATGCAAAGATAAAAGCAGATAAAGACCTTTCAGATGCATCCTATATGGATTTTAACAATGTTGCATTACGCAAACAGTTATGAAAATAAAGTATTTAGACTAAAAAGTAACACCTTATGTTGTTAAAAAATGTTTTCTAGGTTTGATAAATTGGCGTGTGCGCATAAAATAATGCACTATATTATAAAAAAGAGACAAGAAACTTATGTAATTTAATTAATTGTAAATAAAAAATAATCTGGTGTGTCACTCACACGACTTTCTCTTACCCTGAAATTTAATACTATAAATACAGGTTGGAGATTAAGAGGTAAGATAACGATGTTATGTAAACCTATATTAAACAATTCAAATTAGGCTTCGGAAGAGTTTTATATGATAATTAATTCTGTTTGAGGGGGGCTACCGCCCACCTCAACCCCCCGTTTCATTAATGCACCTAGATTTATATAAAATTTGTTTCGGTTATTAAAAAAATAATTCTGTTTTTAAAAAATAATTTATTAAAATTATTATTTAAAAAAATTATCTTTTATGATAATGCAGACGATTTCCATATTAGAGAAGTAGTATAACACCAAATGTCCAAAAAAAGTCCACTTTATTCTCAATATTTAAAAAAAATAAGATTTTTTTTCTAAGTTTTAACAAAAAAAAAAAAAAAAAAAAAAAAAAAAAAAAAAAATTCTTTTTTTTTTTTTTTTTTTTTTTTTTTTTTTTTTTGTTAAAAGTGAAAAAAATCAATAACTTTGTTTTAAATTATAGCAGATCGAGGGTTCAACCATTCGTTTTAAAGGTATTGGCGAGCTCTTTTGAAAGATACCCATCATGAAAATTTACTCCTCTCGAGGGGGAACTTCCCTCTCGAGGGGGAGGCGAGGCTCCTACATACACAAAATTTTTTTTCCCAGTTGATTATCTCTATTACAAAATATATATATTCGTTTCATTGGGTTTAGTGCTGTCTAGAGACGTTAAAATCTACTTACCTGCAATTTCTCCCATAGACGGAATGTATTAGAATTCTCTTGATTGTCCCTGTACACGAACCATTTGCTTGATCTTAAAGAAAAGCTTACTGTAGCATCTATATATGATACACATTTAGAATACCAAGTTTGGAATGTCTGCAACTATTTGTTCTTGAGATATGCTGATAACAGAGAGACACACACACAGACACACAGACACACAGACATACACACCGACATACACACAGACATACACACAGACACGCACACTATTTGCTAAAAACATGATTTTCGTATTCAGGGGACCTGAAAACGTGTAAATATAACAAAATCTCGCGTTCGAAAATTTGACCCAAAAACAATACTTTCTCTACCTTATGGGTAAGAGAAAGTAAATAATCTGGTGTGTCACCCACACGATTTTCTCTTACCCTGAAATTTAATACTATAAATACAGGTTGCAGATTAAAAGGTAAGATAACGAGTACTGTAATGTAAACCTGCGTTAAACAATTCATATTAGGCTTCTGAAGAGTTATATATGATAATTAGTTCTGTGTGAGGGAGGCTACCGCCCCCCTCAACCCCCCGTTTCATTAATGCACCTACATTTATATAGAATTTAATTCGGTTATTAAAAAATAATTCTGTTTTTAAAAAATAATTTATTAATATTATTATTTAAAAAAATTATCATTTATGATAATGCAGACGATTTCCATATTAGAGAAGTAGTATAACACCAAATATCCAAAAAAGCCCATTTTACTTTCAATATTAAAAAAAAAAAAATAAAATAAAAATAAAAAAAATACGATTTTTTTTCTAAGTTTTTTTTTTCGTTAAAATTAAAAAAAAAATCTATAACTTTGTTTTAAATTATCACAGATTTATAGTTCAACCATTCGTTTTAAAGGTATTCGCAAGCTCTTTTGAATGATACCCATCATGAAAATTTACTCCCCTCGAGGGGGGACTCCCCCCCCAGGGGGGGAGGCGAGGCTCCTACATATACAATTTTTTTTTCCCAATTAACTATCTCTATTAGAAAAAATATATATTTGTTTCATTTGGTTTAGTGCAGTCTATAGACGTTAAACTCTACTTACCTGCAATTTCCCCCACAGACGTAATGTATTAGAATTCTCTTGATTGTCCCTGTACACGAACCATTTGTTTGATCTTAACGAAAAGCTTACTGTAGCATCCCTATATGATACACATTTAGATTATCAAGTTTGAACCTTCTGCCATAATTTGTTTTTGAGATATGCTGATAACAGACAGACACACAGACACACAGACATACAGACAGACACACAGACAGACAGACACACACACAGACATACAGACAGACACACAGACATACAGACAGACACACAGACATACACACAGACCATTTGCTAAAAACATGATTTTCATATTCAGGGGACCTCAAAACGTGTAAATATAACAAAATCTCGAGTTCGAAAATTTGACCCAAAAACAATACTTTCTCTACCTTATGGGTAAGAGAAAGTAAAAATCGGTTTTTGATATTACTATAGCAAAAATATCTCTTTAAAGGTCATTTTTAAACTAAGGAAAGATTTTTCACAGGGTAATTTTAAAATCTCTCAAATTTTTAGTTAAATACTGCCTAGTTTTACAACACAGAAGAAAATCTATGCCTTTCATTAAATTACTTCAGCCTCCGTTATAAGCAAAATTTTTCTACCTGTTTTAGTTACAAAAAAAAGTTATTTTAAGAAAATATTTAAATTATATTCTGTATTAAATGAAATATAACTTTTGAAAAAAAAAAAAAAATAAATAAAAAATAAATAAATAAAAATAAATAAAAAAATAAATAATAATAATAATAGTAAAAATAAAAATAAAATAAAATAAATAAATAATAAAAAATTAAGCTTTAAAATTATTTTATAATTGTATTTTTTGAAGCATTTATTTAAAAACGGCGGTGATGGTTTTGGGATTAAGGCCAATTGTATACACTAGGGACCTGAGCCAAAGAGGGGGGGGGGATATGTACTCCGTAAGGGGTTCTCGCCCGTATTCACAACAACCGTATTCACTCAGGTCGATGAGCGCGACCTGAGATTGAACCCGGCACTTCCCGTATACCAGCTTTGAGCACAGAGCCGCTGGACTACTGCATTTACTTAAATGAAATTGTCTGATTAAAACAATTTTTTTTTTTTCTGTTAATGCTAAATACGTTTTGTGGCGGAGTATAAAAAGAGGGGTTCTCCAAGCATGAACATTGAGACTTGTTGGGACTTGATTGGGTTCTTTTGTCCCCTATTTTTAAACTAAATATTTAAAAAAAAGCTTCAATATCGTTATAATTTGAATAGATTATTTCGAGGAAGATCAGCAGATCGATTTAAAATAATCTGATTTGGCACTCACCTACTTACTCTTGCCTTGCTAGTTTTAGAAACAGTTTTTTATTTCTGTGTGAGGGGAGGATATCGTTCCCAACCCCAGTATGAATATTGAATATATAGTCACAAAATATTTAAATTTAATTTTAAAGACTTAATTTTAATTATTCAAAGAACGTTTATCTTACGCCTCATTTTGAAACTTACCGATCTTAATCAAAATTTTAAAGTAATATCCTTATATGATATTCAGAATACTAAATTTTAACTCTCTTAATTTATTTCTAGCTAAAGTTATGCTGAAAACAAACTGATAGACCAAACGCTAAATGTTTCATTTCCATAATGAGGGGACCTAAAACGCGTAATTATAGTAAACATTTAACTAATTTGGACTCCAAATGATATTTTGTCTACCACATGAGTAAGAGAAAGTAATTTTTCTTCTAACGCAATTTTCTAAGTTGTAATTTGCTAATACATTTATCAAATGTATTTAATAGAAAAGGATGCAGTCGCATGATTCTGGATACATCTGTATATTGTCGGAAAATTGTATACGCACCCCCACAGGATACTTAAATTTAGCACAATAAGAGAAACACGTAACACCACTTGAAATGCATTTCGAGGAAGTCCCAGATAACTCCGAGTTAATTTGTGTGACCCTGTAAACGAAGGATAAATGCTTTTCAAATCATATTATATGTAAAACATGCTTTTGCTCTTATAATGAATACACTTTTTTTTTTTTTTTTTTTTTTTTTTGTGTGTAGTGCTGCCTGAAGATATTTAAATGTATCAACGAGACATTTCTCCCATCGATGTAATGTATTTGAATATTTTTAAATCTCTCTGTACAATAACTATTTCTCCGATTCCAATATAAAATTTCAAGTAGTATCTCTATAAGATACAAATTTAGAATACCGAGTTTGGACTCCCTACTAGTAATTTGTTCTTGAGTTATACTGATAACGGATGCACAGACAGATAAACAGATGGTCCGCTAAAAACCTCACTTTCGGTTTCTGGGGACCTCATAACGTGTAACTATATCAAAAACTCAGTTTTGAAAATTCGACGACAAAACAATACTTTCTCTGTCATATATTGGTAAGAGAAAGTAAAAATATTGACTTTGCAATTGGTGCTTATAAAATTTAAATGTGTGTATGTCTCGCAGTGTTCCTAAACTTTTATTCCCCTTTTATTTTATTGACACCACTGTCGATATTAAGAAATTTTTCTTGAACTTTTTAATTCTAAAACGTGTCAAAACGTTGTGTTAAAAAGTTTTGTGTCAGCGTAGTGGTGACAATATAATAAAATGTGTGTAAAATTTCAGGAACACTGCTTAGGCCTGTGTGTATTTTGATGAGGGAAGAGCTGTTATCCAGATGTACAGTATCGTCTGCTTTTATATCACATGTCAGTTTAGTGATACATTCAGTTTAGATTCTTGTTAACAATTATATTCGAAATAATTTACAATTATTTGTTTGATGACCATTTCTATGTGCGGGTATAAAATTTGAAATTTTTTTTAATCCCATGCTATATTATATAGGACAGCTAATTACACAAACGCTAATTTATAAATTTTAATGAAGTTCATATGTAACTTATTTATAAAAAATATTAAATATTTCTGTAATATTTTATCAGGAGACGCTTATTTTTAAAACAATGTAGAATGTTCAAACTTTTATACTATTTGCATAATTTCATTTACTCGTTTTTAAAACAAAATGTAATAAAATATTAGGAAGAAAAAACCGAAAATAAAAATAAGTTCTTTTATTATCGGAAAAATAATCAACTTGAACGAACTGAGCTTAGTTCCCGTTTTGCATAGTTTTATCGGATGTCAGGTTTTTATTAATTTTTCGTTCCCTCTCTCTCATTTTTTATTTTATTTTGTTATTTGCAACCATTACTTTCTGTAGATTCATTTAGAAATTAACTTTTTTTATTTTTTCTTTAGTTAATAAATAAAATTCTTCTAACTATTAACTGAATTCAGCAATTAACAGCTAAACTATGAAATTTTTAGGCACATTTATGCTATTTTATTAGCAAATGTATAATACAGTCCGTTAAGAAATTATAAGACCACTTTGATTTTGTAAATTATAAGAAAAATAAAGATTTTAATCTTAATTTAAATACATAAAATAACATATTGCTCTATATTTTTTTATAGTTAGTATGCAGTAACTTGGTATAATGCAATAAATGTTTAATTAAAATATATATTAGAAATAAGTGAAAAATAACCTGTTAAGAAAATATAAGACAAAAAACAAAATTGTATAAAAAATTAATATGATATTGGTCCTCCATTTTTCCCGATGACTTAAAACACTCTGTTTTTCATTGAAGTAACCAGGTGATTAAGTTCAGTTATAGAAATATTGTACCATTCTTTTACAATGGCTACTTCCAGTTCATTGGCAGATGAAAATTGTTTATTATTAGCATAAATTTGCGAGATAATATACCTCATAGGTTTTCCATGGGGTTCAAGTCTGGACTTCGACTTGGCCATGGCAAAACATTAACTTTTTCTTTTTTAAACCACTCCTGTGTGGATTTAGATGTATGACAAGCAGCATTGTCCTGTTGAAAGATCCAGTTAGCACCACCTAATAAAGGTCCATACGGTATCATATGATCATATAGCATAGACTGATATTGTGTAGAGTTCATATGACCCAAAATCTGCTGTAAATCACACAACCCTTCATAACTGAAAGCTCTCCAAATAATTAGTGATCCCCCACCCATTTGTCGACTGAAGCATTCTTTTCGTTCCTTCTTCAAGTCATGCCAATAGTGTTTGTAACCATCGGGACCATTAAGGTTGAATTTCTTTTCATCAAAAAATATAATTTGTTTCCACTCATCATTCCATGACATGACATTTTTAACCGATTTTAATCTTTCTTCTCGATGGCATTTCAATAACTTTGCTCTTTTAAAAAAATCCAGTGATTTTAGCTCAGACTGAGTTAGTTTTCACTCCTTTCCAGTAATGAAAATGCACTTTTCCTATAGGAGTGAATTTCATCTATCTTGCGAGTAATTATTTTCACTCCTTTTTGATAATTCATTTTCACTCCTTTTTGATAAACAATAAGCACTCCTTATTTGAACTGAATCATTATGTTAAATGAGTGACTCCACTCCACTTTGATAAGTCGTTTTTAACTCCTTTTTTGAGTAAGAAGAAAAAATTATGTACTATTGACAGATATTTTCCCTTAAAAATCTAATTCTGATTTTAATATATCTTATAAAAAAATATCTACTAAAACACCCTACCTCTACTCCCTCCCCCCCCCCCCAACACACACACACACACACACACACACACACACACACAAAAAAAAAAAAAAAAAAAAAAGGGGGTGAAATTCGTGTTAACATTATTAACCACAATGTTTCTTTTAATAATTATAAAAGATGCTTATAACCTTTAAGGAGGTCCGGGATACTAAATTTTGGTTTTTATTATTTATTGATGAATTGCTGTAATTATTTTTTCTGAAATTGTAGCTTTTTTGACGATGAAGTTGAGCAAGAAAAATTTTTTTTTTAAAAAATTAAAAATTTTTGATAAATTTAAAATTTGTTATATCTCATGAACTAATGGTTCAATTTACAAACTTTTTTCACCTTTATATACAGAAAGGAATTATCTTCAATTTGTCGCCAGGATTTCTGATTATATTAATAAATTTTTTAAATATTAATTTTAATTTGAACTAACTAAAGATAACTAAATGCTTTGAAAATAACTGAAAACAGATGATGCTTAAAAAATTAAGGGTAAGTACTGTTTTATTTTTCGATCTCAATAAGTTTTTTGAAATTACCTACCTAATAACTCGCTTATCTATGTTATTGTAAATGTTTATGTACTGTACTAAAAACGATCGGTACTTACGTATTCACTGCATGTCATTTTACGAAGTGAAGTATAATCTGCACAAGTTTATCATACTTTTTTATCGTTTAACACTGTTTATGTAATTTTTTATCATATAAGTTTGTAATAATAACAGGTTTATCCTAGTGCCGAATAACTGCTGGCATGCGGTTAATACAAAAATGTCATGTTTAAAAAAAAAAAAAAAAAAAAAAAAAAAAAATTATTATAATATTACTAAATGTATATACATACAATTAAATTTTTTTAATGCATGCAAATTTTCTAAATTTTGTTATGATAAATTTCTAAATTTTGCATCTGTATACCTTACCTTAACAATAATTTTTAGATTTCTGGTAAAACATAATAAAAAAAAATAAAGTATATGATAAATCAATACAAATGCTAATTTTTTTAAAGCATACATGTAGTATGCACAGACATCCTTTAAAAATCAGGATTGTATTTTCGGCATGACAGCAAATAATAAAAAAAACTTACTGTTATTGTTTACATAAGAACAATCCACAATTTGCTAATTAATATTTCTAATTAATAAAAATTGTAATTTAAATCTGTGTACTGAAATTTCATTATTATGCTACGACAGATTAAGAAAGCTGTTTTATATTTAATTAGTGAAAATTAATTAAAAACTTTATTGTTTTCAAATTTTAGAGATGTACCATATTCTGATTTTTACATATAAATATACACTATATATTAAGTTTCACTTCTATATTACATTTTATTTGGGCATATATAGAAAAGGCATTCATTCAATATTTTAAGACTATATTTGGTATTACAATAAATTTAAAAATAATCCTGTAAAAATATATAAATAAAAAATAAAATAAATCTCATGTTTTTTGAAAAAAAAAAAAAAAAAAAAAAAAAAAGAAAAAAAAAAAAAGCTGTTACATTTTAAATTCTTAAATATATATATAGAAATGTTTTTTTTTTTTTCCACTCCCCTCCCCCTCTTTTTTTTCCCTAGCTTTAAAAAAGTTAAAAAATATATTGAAATTTCATTAAAATACATTGTTATTGTTCATTTCGTTGTAGATCAGTTTAAAAATAAAAAAGAAAGAAAGAAACCTCTGCATTTTATTAAAAAAAAAAAAAAGTCTGCATAATAAATAAAACTATCATTATTATTATTATTATTATTATTTTGTTTGTTTTTTCAATTGTGGCGCCATCAGTGGCCGAGAAGTTCTGCTTATGAAGCTGGTAGTTGGGAGGCACCAGGTTCAATACCAGGTCATAGTTGCTGGGCTAGTTTTACGAAGTTTTCTGTGGTTTTCTTCAAAATTTGAGTTAATTGCAATGTTTTCGTTGAACACTTAATTTAAAGATGTGATTTTATTCATAGAAAACACTCTTATATGAAGCATCCTAAAATCAGCAAGCAGAACTTTTGCGAAATAAATATAGTTTTCTCCTGTGTCTTTTTTTTTTTTTTTTTTTTTTTTTTAATAATAATTTAAGCTTGATTAAATATATTTAATATCTTGTATTTATTCTCGTTGATAGATATTCTATTAAAAAATTGGAATTACTTGGCATTGCAAACAAGATTTATATATATACAAAAAAAAAAAAAAAAAAAAAAAAAAAAACCTCTAGTGTTGTTCCAGTTTTTCAGTTTTGTTTACATGTACTTTGATTAAAATAAATAAATAAAATAATATGATCTAGCAATTTTGAAAGTTTGTTTTAAAGGAGTCTGGGACACCAAATTTTTGTTTTTATTATTTATTGATGAATTGCTGTAATTATTTTTTCTGAAATTGGAGTTTTCCAATACAAGATATTAAATATATTTAATCAAGCTTAAATTATTATTAAAAAAAAAAAAAAAAAAAAAAAAAAAAAAGACACAGGAGAAAACTATATTTATTTCGCAAAAGCTCTGCTTGCTGATTTTAGGATGCTTCATATAAGAGTGTTTTCTATGAATAAAATCACATCTTTAAATTAAGTGTTCAACGAAAACATTGCAATTAACTCAAATTTTGAAGAAAACCACAGAAAACTTCGTAAAACTAGCCCAGCAACTATGACCTGGTATTGAACCTGGTGCCTCCCAACTACCAGCTTCATAAGCAGAACTTCTCGGCCACTGATGGCGCCACAATTGAAAAAACAAAGAAACAAAATAATAATAATAATAATAATAAAAAGATGATAGTTTTATTTACTATGCAGACTTTTTTTTTTTTTTTAATAAAATGCAGAGGTTTCTTTCTTTCTTTTTTATTTTTAAACTGATCTACAACGAAATGAACAATAACAATGTATTTTAATGAAATTTGAATATATTTTTTACCTTTTTTAAAGCTAGGAAAGAAAGAAAAAAATAAAGAGGGGGGAGGGAGAGAGAAAAAAAAAACATTTCTATATATATATATATATATAATAAAGATGATATATTAAGCATAGTAGAAGCCAAGCAACCGATACTAGATCACTGAAACACCAATATATATTTTTTAAGAATTTAAAATGTAATAGTTTTTTTTTTCTTTTTTTTTCAAAAAACATGAGATTTATTGTAATACCAAATATAGTTTTAAAATATTGAATGAATGCCTTTTCTATATATGCCCAAATAAAATGTAATATAGAAGTGACACTTAATATATATATATATGTAAAAATCAGAATATGGTACATCTCTAAAATTTGAAAACAATAAAGTTTTTAATTAATTTTCACTAATTAAATATAAAACAGCTTTCTTAATCTGTCGTAGCATAATAATGAAATTTCAGTACACAGATTTAAATTACAATTTTTACTAATTAGAAATATTAATTAGCAAATTGTGGATTGTTCTTATGTAAACAATAACAGTAAGTTTTTTTTATTATTTGCTGTCATGCCGAAAATACAATCCTGATTTTTAAAGGATGTCTGTGCATACTACATGTATGCTTTAAAAAATTAACATTTGTATTGATTTATCATATACTTTACTTTATTTTTTTTATTATTATATTTTACCAGAAATCTAAAAATTATTGTTAAGGTAAGGTACAGATGCAAAATTTAGAAATTTATCATAATAAATTTAGAAAATTTGCATGCATTAAAAAAATTCAATTGTATGTATATACATTTAGTAATATTATAATTGAAAAAAAAAAATATTTAAAACATAGCCTTTTCGTATTAACCGCATGCCAGCAGTTATTCGGCACTATGATAAACCTGTTATTGTTACAAACGTATATGATAAAAAATTACATAAACAGTGTTAAACGATAAAAAAGTATGATAAACTTGTGCAGATTATACTTCACTTCGTAAAATGACATGCAGTGAATACGTAAGTACCGATCGTTTTTAGTACAGTACATGAAAAACATTTACAATAACATAGATAAGCGAGTTATTAGGTAGGTAATTTCAAAAAACTTACTGAGATCGAAAAATAAAACAGTACTTACCCTTAATTTTTTAAGCATCATCTGTTTTCAGTTATTTTCAAAGCATTTAGTTATCTTTAGTTATTTTCAAATCTTATAAGCACGTCAGCACGAGATCGCGGGCAGCCATTTTGAATTGAATCTCTGTGGATCTCGCTCCAAAATATCACATGACTTAATCGGTCCAATGAAAAGGCTCTCAATTCACCCCCTTAAAGATTTTTCCTGTTTCACTTCGAAATGTAGTGGCTTTGTCCTTTCACCCCGACAGAGAGAATATTTGGAACCAGTTTTTTTTCGCAAATTGTCAGTTTCTGATAAAGCCGATACTCAGAAAGAATGAATGTCATTGTGAAATATTACGTTCCTATATGGAGTGATTAATTCATTCTTTGAAATTAAGCGTGATGGATTTTTCTTCAATTTCATAAATTTCGTATTAATATTTAATATAAGACTCTTCCAGACTGTTACATGTGAAATTTTCTTGCTGAAACGTTTCGAAATTTCACGAGTTGAAAGATCTTTTTTAGTTGAGAGTCGAAAAATTTGTCTATTATCACGTGCTGTCAAAATATTTTTTCTACCAGATCGTTTTACTTTGTTTGAATAATCTTTTCTAATTATGGCCTTGTGAAGGGCAGTTTTAGAACGGTTCATTAACCTCGCAATATCTCTTTCAGATTTACCAGAATCCTTATAAAATAAAAATTTTCTCACTTCGCACTCCGATAATTCTTTATCTCGAGGCATTGTCAAATTAATTGTAGATAACACATTCAAAACCTAAGCCTTTGCTTCTTAGGTAATGCTTTTACGAAATACTGACGCATGCGCTTTATATTGAGTTTGACGTCATGTATAATATGCTAATTTTCTCAGGTGGTCTTATAATTTCTTAACAGTCACAGTCTTTAATTTTTAGAAAAATGAATAAGTTTTAATGAAATTTAATGTAAGTTTAAAAGTTGGAATTAGTATAGGATGCGTTTTCTTATCAATTTTAAATACGCAACTAAAAATTTGCATATTATGCTCTCTTCTTCAGAAATGCACCAATACGCTTGTGGTCTTATAATTTCTTAACGCACTGTAACTAAAGAATACACAAGTACTTTTTAATACATAAATACATATTAGCAATATATAAGTGTGCTAATTAAAACTTCTATTAGCGAAATTATTAAAATATTTTGTGTTTCGTAACATATGAAATATTTGCTCAATATATATTTTAGAAGATGCAAGGAAATTAAATTAATTTTATTAAATTCAGCTTGATTCTCTTCAACATAATACATTTTAAGTTATTAATTGTATGAGCGAGAGCAAAGACTAGTACACAGCGTTTTTACCTGGGTCTATGGTGCTTGATCCTCTATAGCTGCGATGAAAATTAACCTCGTTAGTTCAGAATAACTCAAAAAATATTTGTTGAATTTCGTTAAAAATTTAACAGGAGATGCATTTTGCTACCATAATAAAATTCTCCTATTTCAGCGAAAACATTTCAAACCGTTCAGAAATTAGATAAAAAAAATTTTATCCGTTGACTTTTCTGTTTATTTTTTTAAAATTTATTCTTTTTTATTTTCAATCGTCTGCATATCTTAGCAACGGCTATTAAACTTTTTATTTCTTTCTTTCTTTAATTCATTCGTTTGAATACGAAATCTTTTTTTTTTTTTTTTTTTTTTATTTGTTAAGGCCAGGTGGAGTAAAGTGGGTATATGGGGGGTAAATGAGTATACTTATAAAAACATGCTACATACTTAAATATTACATTATTTTTAATTTTTTTGTTTTGCCTTTATTATTGTATATGGATACAAAGTATTTCTGCTACAGAAAGAAATAGTGGCCACATAAAAATTATCGTTTTTAATTAAAACCGTTGTTCTGTGCACAACATATGGCATATGTTACTCTTCCAAACTTTCTTTTTCTCTTTTTTATAGCACAATTGTAAAATATTTTTTGAAAAATAAGAAGAATAAAATAACCAAGAACAGATATTCAGTTAAGTCAAATTTATTGTATTTCGTATTCTATGGGATGTGTTACAACAAGTTAATCAACTTAGCTACTGGCCGAGATGGCTTTACACCGTACGATGTTGTACTGTTAATGATTTAAGTATAAAAAATCAGAGTACTTAACATGTTCTCCATCAACATTGATAATACATGTAAGTGTATATAGCAAAAAAAAAAAAAAAAAAAAGATGAATTATGATATAAAATGAAATAAAAACGACGATATATATATATATATATATATGTATATATATATATATATGTATATATACATATAAACAGATTAAATTGGATTGGTCAAAAATAAGAATAAAAAATACGTTATTTCATCAATCACTATGGATAAATATTTCGTCTGCTCTTGTTTTAAAGCAACTATATCATGTGATCTCTGACGTCAGGTGGGAAGAGCCAACACATCCGACAAGAAAGCCTCCACACAGGGTGTATGACGTCACGGTAAAGGACCTCCATTCTTAAGTGAAAAGGAAATTCGTTGCGATGGTTAATTCCAGTGTTATAAAACCTGGACTTTTGTTATTTTTAAGAAGAAAGAGGGAGAATTTTAATGTTGATTATGTAATTGTAGGATTTAAATCTTTAACTCCGATCATTGAGCATTATAATGTTCTTTTCTCATTGTTAAACATATAACAATCTGATAGAGAGAAATTATATTATTCAATAAAATAAAATAAATACATTAAGCCAATTTCTTCTCAAAAATTTAAAATATTCATTTATTCTTTTATATTTCAATAAAAAAAGTTCTTTTATTTTTCAAATTATACACTAATAACGTACCCCCCCCCCCCCCCCCCCCACACACACACACACTTTTTTCTTTTCTTTTTAAGTATTGGTGTTTAAACATTGAAGAAAAAGTTTATAAATTTATTTGAATTTAAAGCAGAATTGACTATGAAACAATCTTTGAAGCAAAAATTTTATCCATATGTTTATGAAATTTTTCCTTTATAGTTAAATTTTCAATGCAATTTAAACAAGATTTTTAGAAGTTATTATTCAATTATAATGCAGAATTCTGTGTAAAATGATATTTTTTTTCTACTGCTTTCAGTATAAATATAGGAGTAAATATTCAATATATGTGCACACACACACACACATCTATACATATATCGGTAATCTGTGGCCTTCTTGCGTTCATTTGCACATGGATGATGGATTATTATTATATTGTAACATACATTTCGTTAAAAAAAAAGGTAGATTGCTTTGTGATTTTATGATACATACATATAAGAAAACGTCTTAAAAATGCCACACAAATTTGCGGTACCTACATGTCGAGGCAATTATAAAAATGGACCGAGTAAAAGTTTTTAGCTTTCAACGGGATCAAGAACTCAAAAAAAAAAAAAAAAGCATATGGAGCATTAAACGAAAAAAATTCGAGGCAACAAAGCATCCTAAGGTGAGCCAGAGTCTTTAATTATTTCTTTAAGAATTTAATGTAAAATTACCCTACATGTTTTACACAAATTTATAATGTCTTTATTTTATGATGTAAATTTTATAACGTAATATTATACTAAAAAATTAACGTAATATTAATGTAATAATAACGCTGTATGATAATAATTAATTATCTTAATGTATAAAGTGATATAAAATAGTAAAAATATTGAATTATAACTTTAAAAACTTCTTTGCAATAGCAGTCTTAAAGAAAATTTTGTTCAGAAAATTTATTAATAATGTTGTAAAATAAGATAAATTTTATCTAGGTGATGAAAAGTTTAGTTAAAAGACAAATTGTTTAGAAATTTGCCTATAATAATAAGTAATCGAAGCTTAGAAAATAATAATGATAAATAGGTATAATAATAGCAATAAAAAATTTTGAATATTTATCGGTAAAAATGTTATGCAAAATTATGATAAAATAATCTTTTTAAAAGCTAAAAAATTTATATGTCTATGTACAGATACATGTATATTATTATTATTATTACGATACAAAGTATAATGTTTATAGATTTTTTCTTTCATATAAATTATTTATTTCTGTGAGAATACACTTTTAAATTTAATTTCAAAAAAGAAAAAAAAAATGTATTTAGCTAATATTCTAAATCATTCATATATAAATATTTTTTTAATTTCCTTACTTAACAGTTTCATTTAAAAATAATTACACCTTCAAATTATTATTCTAATAACGCAAATCATGAATTGAAATATAATTATAATGTGTTACATCTGAATATTTAACGATTAATCTATTCGAGGCATTTATATATTACGTATGTTGTTTAATAAAATATGAATAAACAAATTTTTTCTAAATGGTTTGAACATAAATTTGATGGAAACAATTTTTAAGATAAAAAGAACTTTTCATATACCATGTTTTTAAATTTTCTGTTGAATTATATAAACACTACCGAAGGCAGCGGGAACCCGGAACAAGTATTAAAAAAACTCATTGCTATCGCGTTTTGAGCTATTATAAAAGTTTCAAATGGCTAGTTAGCCGGGAAGTTAGTTAAAAATCAATTGTAAGCTTTGTACAGGTAACGCTGCCGAAGGCAGCAGGGTCCCGAAGCAGTTGGTTAAAAATATTTTAAAAATGCATTTTACCCGTGTTTTGAACTCTTCTGAAAGTTTCAAATGTCTAGCTAGTCGGGAAGTTAGTTAAATAAATTTTCTGTCGAATCATATAAACGCTGCCGAAGGCAGTAGGGACCTGAAGCAGTTGACTAAAAGTATTAAAAAAATGTATTGTCACCGTGTTCTGAGCTGTCCTGAAAGGTTCAAATGTCGAGCTAGTCGGGAAGTTAGTTAAAAAACTATTGCAAGATTTGTACTCGACAAACAAACAAACAAAAATCGAAGTTAATAAAAACATGAAAAAAAAATATGACAAAAATAACAAATAATAATAATAACACTAAAATGAAATGAAATGAAATGACCAAATAAATAAAAATCCATGTGGTATAAATTATTAGTAATGTAAAATCATTAATCTAATATTTGAAATTGCAAGAATCTCACCAGTTTTAAATTATTAATGATGATCATGGTAATGTTAACTCATTAGTCACATTAAGAATTTATAATTCATTTTATCATTAATAAATAAAAAACTTCGATGAAGAACTCGTGCCTACTTGTTTTCCTGAGGAAGCGTCATAATTTCTTTCTTTCTTTCTTTTTTTCTTTTCTTTTAACCTGAAACGACTGTTGCGAATTTTTGCATTTTATGGTGTTTATACAGATTTTTTTCTTATTATTTATTATCGCCAGTTCTGTGGTGCTTTTTTTTTTACAATTTTATCACGAAAAATATTTAAGATTTATTTTACATTAATATATATTTATACTTGTTCATTTATTTAAAGTATATTTTATATATATAAGTAAAATGGAACCGTGCATTTGTACTATTTTATTTCTATTAATTGATCCCTTTAAAAATATGCTTTGTTTGATAATTAAGTAATGATTCCTTCTTTTCTTTCTTTTTTTTTCCTTTTTTCTTTTTCTTTTCTTTTCTTTCTTTTTCTTTTTTTTCTTTTTTCTCTTTTTTTTTTTTATGTAAAACAACTCTGTTTCTTTTATAAAGTTTTTAAAAGTATATATTATGGAGACAATAATCAAATATTCACCTTTCTTAATAAATTAAAATAAAATTATATAAAACTTTGTTTACATTTTAACAAATCGTACTTTTTCATTCCCATCTCTTACTACTTTTAAAATGTTCAAAAGGAATTGGAAATGCATAATGAAACTTGTTTATTTTAGTTGCAGAATAGTATTTGTTAATCAAGAATTATTTAACATACTTCATTGATATAAAATAAAGGTTTTTAAAATTTAAAATAAGATATCATAAAGAAAAGCATAAATTAAAATTTTAATTATTTTGTTTATGTAATGAAAGTTAATTCAAAGAAATTATTTGATTAAATTATTCCATTAATAATTAACTGGTGTCATAAACTGAATTAGAAGGAAAAAAAAATCTGAGTGAAATTTGCTTATAAAAATTGTGAGGAAAATCAGAAATTGCGCTAAAAATTATATACCCTTAGTGAAAATTCCAAATTTCGATAGTTTATACATACATAAATAAATATGGAATATTTACATTCATATTCTATCACATAAATGGGATTTTACTAAATCTTTCAAAATAGTGTATTTTAATTCAAGGAAAGTATGTAATTAAATTTGTTTATACAAATTTCAAGGAGAGAAATCAGAAATTAAGGTAAAAGAATCAACCTCAGTGAAAATTTCAAATCTAGATAATTTACACATATACAAATAAGTACAAAATATTTCCATGAATATTTCCTGTCATACATAAGATATATTGTTTATTTATTTATTTATTATTATTATTATTATTATTATTATTATTATTATTCCATCATTTAGAGGTGTTTGTTAGATTTTTTTTAAAATAATTTTTCGCTTAATGCATTTTCTCATATAAAATTTTTTTTAGTTATTATATTTCCTGATTATTTATTTATTTATTTACTTATTTTTTCCAAAATCAATTTTCAGTGACTGTTGAGAAAATTCTATTGTATAATGAAAGTTTATGCATTACATTTGTAACTGACTGGTAATTTTTTAGTTTAAAAATAAATACATAAGTAAATAAATAAATAAATAAAATAATTTAGAATATTAGCTAAATACATTTTTTTCTTTTTTGAAATTAAATTTAAAAGTGTATTGTCACAGAAATAAATAATTTATATGAAAGAAAAAATTTATAAACATTATGATAAATAAAAATACTTTGTATCGTAATAATAATAATAATAATAATAATAATAATAATAATAATAATATACATGTACTTGTACATAGACATATACATTTTCTTAGATTTTAAAAAGATTATATTATCATAATTTAGCATAAGATTATTATCGATAAATATTCAAAAGTATTTATTGCTGTTATTATACCTATTTATAATTATTATTGCTAAGCTTCGATTACTTATTATTATAGGCAAATTTCTGAACAATTTGTTTTTCAGTATACTTTTCTTCACCTAAATAAAATTTATCTTATTTTACAAAATTATTAATAAATGTTCTGAACAAAATTTTTTTTAAGACTGCTATTGCAAAGAACTTTTTGAAGTTATAATTCAATATTTTTGCTAATTTATATTAGTGTATACATTAAGATAATTAATTATTATCATACGGCGATATATGGTGGTTTTTCTTTCTATTAAATTGTTTTTTCTTTTGTTGCTATAGTTTTGTGAGCACTATAGAACATTCCTTATTAAAAATTCCTCATTTAAAACACTGGAAAACACTTGATTACTGTTTATTTTTAACCACAGAACTTAATTGCTATTCCTAACAAAAGTCAGTGCTCTAACCATTGAGCCATCTTAAGTATGGAAGCAAATTTTTAACCCAAATAAACAATAATCAAGTGCTTTGCTCTAAACATTTTAACACGATCGTATAGTGGCAAATTTTTAAGTACATTTTAGTGCAAACCACCAGCCAAACAGGTCAAGTATCAAACCCTGAACATTTTTGTTTTTTATTTCCCTTCTCACTCTCTCTTTTTTGGATATGTAGTTGGTGAATAGTTTAAATTAACTTTAACCAAAAAAAAAAAAAAAAAAAAAAAAAAAACCTTAACCCAATTTAAGTTGAAATTTTAAGAACCCAGATTAAGAACCCCTTTTACAAAAATCTAAACTAAATGAATAAAGTAAATCATCTCATTATCCATAACCTGTATATCTCTAAATGATCCAGGATAAACAAATTAAAAAGGTTTACAAGTAAGATCAAGTTGAGACAATATAGGTTATATTTCATAGATGAAAATTACTTTGATTAAATGAGTCTAACAATAATTAAAATGATAAAACAAGGCAGAAAATTTAACATAAATAAACATGCACATTCTGTAAAATTCAATTGTTAAACCTGTATCAAAACACTTCTGCAACTAGAATTATTTTACTTGTACAAACCAAAAAAAAAAAAAAAAAAAAAAAATCAAATCTTCACTTAAATAGATTTCTAAATCTATATTTTCTTACAATTTTACTCTATCTATTTGCCAGATAAGAAAAGCATATAAAATTATTCCAGAATACGCACCCATTCACCAACTGCAAAATTAAACTCTTGAAAATTTACTATTTTCATAACTACAAATTTCTAATACATTAAATGTTAAACTAACTAAAAGACCTGCAAACTTTAACTGCTGAAGTAATAAAAATAATAACACAATTCGAACAGAGGATATACCTCTAATAGGAGAAATTTCAACAACTTTAAAAGTTTAATTAATCCCCTGAAATACTAATGGTTATCTCTGTTTTTTTTTTTTTTTTTTTTTTTTTTTTTAATAATTGTTACGTATGTGAGAAAGGATATGTTACTTTATATCAATTAAAAAGACAAATAGAAACTCACAGAAAAATTCCCATAAGATACGAACGTGTACATTGTATCGAAAATTTCAAACGAAAGTACGATTTATTAAAATATCAGAGATTATTTCATCAAAAAGTCTTACCTGAATATATATGTGTTGCTTGCAATGATACATTTAAACGTAAGCATACTTGGCAGCATCCTAATTAATATTCCGTAATGTTGCTACGTTGCTAGTCCCGCCCTTTTTCTCACACCGGTAAATTTGTAGAGTAATATTCTCCAAATCCAATTACGATTGAATAAGACGAAAAATGCTCTAAATATATACTGGTGCAAAAAAGAAGGCGGAGCTAATGATACTACGGAATATTAATTAGTATATTGGCAAGTATGAACGTAAGTATGGTTTACCAAAACACGAGAGGAAGTTTCATCGTGCTCTGAATCTTGTATAAATATGAATTATTGCATAATAAGAGAAAGAATCACCCTAAAGACTTTAACGTACGTAGGAAATGTAATGAGCGAAGTTCTACCCAGGAATTGCCAACAGTGAATAATGTTAAATTTTTTAGATAATTTTTACATCGAATGCATGAATGATGTTTTTGGTTTATCTTTCAACAACTTTCAAAATGAAAATATAGACTTAGACTTATTTTTTTTTTTTTGAACAATTTGAATGTGGAATATACGAGTGAAAATAATGCTGATACCTCATCTACAAAATATGAAAGTATCGACTTGAATAATTTTAATCTGATGCAAACTGATTTACCTCTAGCAAACTATGGCAATGAAAGATTGAACTTGTTACATTTTTTGTATAACTTTAATCCCAAATGCTTGAATGATGTTCACGACTTTTCTGTTAACAGCGAAAATACGAATTCGATCAATTTTAACATGAAACAAAACGAGTTGGCAATAGATAAATTTGACAATGAAAATCTAGACTTGCTAAATTTTTTGAATAATTTTAATGCTGAATGTATGAACGATACCCAACAAAATAGATTTGCATAAATCTGTTTTTTTTTTTTTTTTTTTTTTTTTTAATACTATTGTAAATGAATTTTAAATAAAAAGGTTTCAATATAAATGAAAATGACTTGTTTTAATTTTTATTACGAAATGACCTTTTACATAACATTTTCTATTAGAATATAAGCTTAAGTGTCATTTTTTAAAAATTAAAACATGTAAAAAGTTTACTTACGTAAAATATAGTAGAGATAAACTTTTTTCATTTCTGTAGTTTAATTGTTTTGAGTGTAATATTTCAACACTAAGTAAAATTTATGCACAATAATAGTTTTATAAACAACCAAACTTACATCGAAAAATAAAAAAAATTGTAAAATTGTTTTGTTACTCATTAAGTGTTTATGAAAATCTTAAATGAATATATATTATTAACAATTATTTCTGGAAAAAATAACTTGTAAAATTTTATAGATAAACTTACGAAGTTAGTATTTTCCTATATATCATGTTTCAATCTTACTTTAGGTATACATATTCAGAGTGATTTGCATACTTTAACTAAAATGACAAGCTCTGTTCAGAAGAGTGTAAAAATAATTTTAGATTATCGACTTAAACTTTTGTACTGATGACTGTATTTATGCTTTAACGTTTTTAGAATACAGAAAATATTTTGTAAGAATTACGAAAGTTCAGTTTCAGAAGTTTGTGAAATTATTCATATTTTTTTTTTAAATAGTTTAAACATTTTTGTCAAATGTTTTGTTTAAGTCACATCACTTAGAACAATTTAACTGTTTTTAGTAGAGTTGCTAACACAAAACATTAATTTAGAAAATTTGTAGATAAAACTTATAAGATACGAAAAACCATATGCGAAGTAAAAACAAAGAAAAAAGTATATACTTAGAAGTTTAGGCATGATTGGATAACCCTGAGGAGACACTAAAGCCTGTTGTTGACGTCATAAAGCTTGTGACGAAAGATTATAATCATTGGCTATGAGTTTCCCCTAATACACTATGTCATGAACCCATGATGTGACAAAAAGCAGCCATATTGCCCACACTTCATGTCATTGTTTGACTTGTATTATTTTACTCTGCATATTAAACCAATAACCTGTAAAAGAAACTTTGTCGTTTTTACACTTTGATGTAAAAACTTTCTATCTAAACAACAAATGATATATTTTAGATATCTTTTCAGTAAACGTAATGTTGATACTTTTCTTGTATAAAAAAAAGATTATGCTTGGTCAAATTAACGATATGACTTAACCACTGTCCTATAGAAATATTACAAACATATATGTATCCTCGAAATGTAAAAGAGCTGATGAGGAAATGAAAGAAATTCAAACTTATTTTAGATGTTCATGATTTACAGAACTTTTCGAAGAAACAATTGAACAACATATTTGTGATGGATATGAAAAAATTAACTAATCACTTGATGAATTTATTTAAATTTTGAAACATAATAGGTATAGATTTACTTTTTTTAAAGTTAAGATTGCATGCAGCATGTAATAAGCTCCAGTATACGCTCCAGTATACGCTCCTCAATATGCTCCAGAAATATGACAATGATCTCTCACAAAACTTGTTTAAAAAGATTTGTGGCGTCACATATTTCTAAAAATGTGACGGCTGGTGGAACCGAAATAAATGAACTTAAAATTTTTTTATATATCATTCAAAAATAAAACTTAATTTTGAAGAACAGTGGTGTGTATTTGTTTAAGTTCATAAGCAAACGCTTGTCCATATATATGTAATTTCATGAATTGATATGCATTAGTTTTAAATATCACTAAGTTATTTTTTACCAACGTATATTTATTAATTAGTTTAAACACTTTTCATTTTACAAAAATTAACTTCTATGCATTTTTAAGATTCTTGACGAAATTTTTAGTGTAATGTTCTTCTTTAGTGAAACGCTTAGTGAACTTTTCACAATTTTTCGTTTAATAACTGAAAACTATTATGTTACTTAGTAAACTTCAGCATACTAACCTTAAAATACTTTCATTGAGTATTGCAATTAACTCAAAATTTAAGATTTTCTTAACATACGATATTCCACATTGTTTTGTAAATAGTATTGGTTTGCACTTAAACTGCAAACATCTCGAATAGTTTAAGGTCTTTGGGTGAAAAAAGTTATAGAATAAAATCAGTGTATTGAATACAGAAATAAGTTTTCATATGTTTAAGAACTTTTATGAGTACGAGGATACTTTTTTTTATTAAAATCTTAAAAATGCATAGAAGTTAATTTTTGTAAAATGAGAAGTGTTTAAACTAATTAATAAATATACTTTGGTAAAACACAACTCAGTGATATTTAAAACTAATACATATCAATTCATGAAATTACATATATATGGACAAGCGTTTACGTATGAACTTAAACAAATACACACCACTGTTCTTCAAAATTAAGTTTTATTTTTGAATGATATATAAAAGATTTTTAAGTTCATTTATTTGGGGCCCACCAACCGTCACAGTTTTAGAAATATGTGATGCCCCAAATCTTTTTAAATAAGTTTTGTGAGAGATCATTGTCATATTTCAAGAGCATTGCGAGGTGAATTATATGCTGCATGCGACCTTAACTTTAAACAAAGCAAATCTATACCTATTATATTTCACAATTTAAATAAATTCATCAAGTGATTAGTTAATCTTTGCGTATCCATCACGAATATGTTGTTCAATTGTTTCTTCGACAAGTTCTGTACAATATGAACATCTAAAATAAGTTTGAATTTCTTTCATTTCCTCATCAGCTCTTTTACATTTCGAGGATACTTATATGTTTCAAGTATTTCGATAGGACAATGGTTAAGTTATATCGTTGATTTGACGAAGCATAATTTTTTATATATCAAAAGTGTAAACTTTCTTTTTACGGAAAATATGTCTAAAATATATCATTTGTTGTTTAGACAGAAAGTTTTTACATCAAAGTGTAAAAGCGACAATGTTTTTGGAGATTATTGGTTTAATATGCAGAGCAAAATAATTCAAGTCAAGCAAAGACAGGAAGTGGGGGCAAAATGGCTGCTTTTTGTCATATCATGGGTTCATAACATAGTGTATTAGGGGGAACTCCTAGCCAATGATTATAATCTTTCGTCACAAGCTTTATGACGTCAGCTACAGTCGGTAACAAAAGTCTCCGAACACTAGCGAAAATTCCTATATAAAAAAAGTACACTTAATACAGTTTTGTTTAATAAATCCTTGTCGAATCCTGTTTTTAGACTGACTAAGGACAGGATTCGTCAAGGATTTATTTAACAAAACTGTATTAAGTGTACTTTTTTTACATAGGAATTTTTGCTAGTGTTCGGAGACTTTTGTTAGCGACTGTACAGGTTTTAGTGTCTCCTCAGGGTTGTCCAGTTATGTCTAAACTTGTAAGTATATATTTTTTTCTTTGTTTTTACTTCGCATATGGTTTTTCGTATCTTATAAGTTCTATCTACAAATTTTCTGACTTAATATTTTATGTTAACAATCCCACTATAAACGATTAAATTGTTCTAAGTGATGTCACTTAAAGAAAACGTTTAACAAAAATGTTCAAACTATTTAAAAAAAAAAAAAAATGTCTTTCTTCTAAAATTGAACTTTCGCAATTCTTACAAAATATTTTTTGTATACTAAAAATGTTAAAATACATTCATGAGTACAGTCGGTAACAAAAGTATCCGAACACTAGCAAAAATTCCTATATAAAAAAAGTGCACTTAATACTGTTTTGTTAAATAAATCCTTGTCGAATCATGTTCTTAGTCAGTCTAAGAACATGATTCGACAAGGATTTATTTAACAAAACAGTATTAAGTGTACTTTTTTTATATGATCCTCAAAAGACCGATGTGTTGCTTTTTGTCGATTATTAATAGAAAAGGTTCCAATTGATAAAAGAAAATCTTTTAGTGTCTTCATAGTATCCTAAACCGTATGGATGACAAGAACGGGACATAAAACAGAGTTAATCTTAGAGGCGTGTTGGTTTCTTTGTAGGCAAACAACTGATCGCAGAGCTACAAAATTTTGCATGGAGATTCGTTTTGACCTCTCCTGATGTACCTCGAAGCCCAGTTTTCGAATTTTCAATTATTATTACTATTTTTTAATTAATTAAAGTTTTTGCAGCTGAGGAGATTGTCTGGTGCTGCCATCTGTTGTCATAGAGTAAAGATGGTAGTCTGTCCGAGAAATGTCTGTTAGAAAAATTTAGTTCTTGAATAATAGCAGCGCCACCTGCAGTTAGCACCTAAATTGAAATGTCCGGTTAAGGCGCAAACGCTCACAGTGGGTACCCGGAACCGATATAACGCAGGCGGGGGAGACGGATTTTTTTTATTTATAAAGTGATTTAAAAATATAGTGATTAACGTTTATATATATATATATATATATATATACATATAATATTAATAACATAATTCCAGAATAACAGTGCCTTTACAGAAAAATAAATAAATAAATAAATAAATATTTTATGATTTTCTTTGCAAGTCTATAAATATTATTTCTATGCATAAAAAGCTCAGTTTTCGATTTAAAACCTTCTTTGTTTGTTTCCACATATAATTTTCTTATTATTCCAGTTACTGATTCAAAAGCTACACTTAAGTGTGGATTCTAAACAGTTAAGGATATCTCTATAGTTAGACGCCAAACAATCAATGACTACTTATTTATTCCGCGTGGATTACACCACTGATAATTTGTAAGCTTTTTTATAATTTCTTTCTAGATAATATTTTTAGTTTATTAGTTCCAGCTCATTAATTAATTCTGATTCTCTAAAGATTTTGTTTCAATATTAGTTCAACCACAAAGAGTTAATGATCTGGAATAATGCATGATAACATCGGATTATCTAAATTTTCTCCAGTAGTCAGAGGATATTGGTTATCCCTTTTAAGAATCTTAATGTTGTCTCATTCTAAATATTTCCCGCTTAATCATGTAATAAAGTAGTTAAAAAACCAAAATAGAAAAATAAACAGTATCAATAATCTATGTCATAAAAATAATAACACAGTTTAAATTTTTGAACCCGTGTGTTACATTTTTATAGTTAAATGTGTATTATTCCTAAAAGACTAAAATTTTCCTTAATTTTTTTATCGATACACTTTACCAGACGTAAGGTATACAGTAATATATATATATATATATATATATATAATTGATATAAAAGACGAATACATATCCGTGATATAAAACTGAAAGCTATGTGAAACAATGGCAAAATCCGAACGAATGAAACTCAATTAGCAATAAGAAGAAGCAAAGGTCACCACAGATTAAGACGGGGTGAGGAGGTTAAACAAGTTTTACAGGTGCCAAACTTTCCCCAAAACCTCTACAGTCTACAAGATGATATGAAAAGAAAGAAAAAGTTAGGATGAAAAATGTTTTTATTATTAGATAAAAAAAAAAAAGAAAAAAAAATATTATTTTATACTTATTGGTATTTATTTGAGAAACACTTTTGTCTCGATGGATCCATGGAGTACTGATAGGAAGTAGAGTGCAGATTTCCTATACAAGCTGTGGAGGGAAATTCCGCGAATATCACTACGGTTTTTGGATGAATGGGCGCCTTCTTTTGGCGATAATCGCTTTAGTCGAAGTGGGAATCTGCTTTTGTGGAAGTGAAATGTTAAACTGACGGCAGAAACACCGGTTTGGCGAATGAGCTGGTAGATTGGTGGGGATGTGATGTTCGGGAACAAAAAGGTTACTAGTCCGAGGTCTTCTCTAATACGTAGTCAATGGATGGACCCGACAACGCCAGTTCATACGTCGAACATAGAGGTGATAGCGTAATCGCACCGCAACGAGTGAAACGTCAATAAATGGATGGTGGCGGTGTCATGACTTTAGAGGCCATCTCCAGCTTTGTTAATCTCGAGATAAAAGTTGTAGAAGGCAAATATAACAGCCTAAAGACCTACGAACGACCATTATCTCATGGATTTGGCATGAAGACAATGCGAGTATCCACAACGCAGAAAAAGTTCTACAGTACATGAAGTCCAATGAAATTGCTTTTTTTATATCAGCCTACACGCAGCCTCGATCTGAACATCATCGAGAATGTGTGGAACCTAATTGTGGAGGTTGTGTACAGCGATAAACAATACTATGACAGGAAAGAACTGATTCTGCTATAGAGAAATGTGAAAAGACGTTCAATAAGGAAACCATAATGAATCTATGCAAATAAACTTCTGGACGTTTACTAAAAGTCGTTTATGTTAAAGAGGCACAAAATCAGTAACTGTCTCACCTTTTTCCGTCCTCTTTTATTTGTCATACATATGTGATTACTTAGTGGTAGCTAAATTTTAGCTACCCATTTTCATGTATTTTTTGTAAAAATGTTTTAATTTTGAGATAGTGAACAGTGTTTGATATCCATATTTGCTTCTTACCGTCCCCTTCAGTTCGGGGTGGGGAACACATCCCTACATGATTTGTAGTGTTTTAGGATCAGGGGATCGCCAAAGTTTTCGTATAGCAGTGCATCAAGAAAAAAAAAAAAGAAAAAAAAAATCAGTAAATTCTTTTAATTTAATATGCACGTAGTTATCACGAGCTGTACTTGAAATAGAGAATTGCGGTGTAATTTAAATAATTTTTTCTAGTTTTCCGAGATGATTCATGCCTTTATTCACAAATGTAGACTTTTTCTAAAGTAACTTTTTTACCCTGGGCATTCCCCCCCCCCTCCAATCTCCTTTATAGAACGACCAATTAATGAGTTAAAGTTGCGAGATTGCCGAAAAGTTTTAGCCATTAATAAACAGGAGGACTTTTAAATATCGTTGTCTGTAACACTGGAAATTTTGGGGGAAAGGGTGTGCAATTTTGTACCGTAAACCTGAATGTACTTGGATTTACGTGTTACATCTATACCATTCAGTATGTGAAAAGAAGAAAGCAAAATATAAAATAGGTTGTGGTAGGCGAAGTTATTAAGTTCCTCTCCTCCCCCCCCCCTTATGTAAATGGATTTTTGAGTAAAATCCATTTAAAAATTCAAAAACTTCTAAATATGTAGCTCATACAACAATGTGAAATATTGCCGTCATGAAGGTTTTATTCAAGATAAAATTTCGTTCTTCACTGTGATATGCGATAGTGTTTATTGAAAAAAGACGTTTAAGCTCTCTTTCAGAAATTTATTTCGGATTCAAAACTTTTAGTCTTGATAAGTACATGTTCATGAATGAAATTAACTAAAGAAAAATATTGGGTTACATATTGGTATTGCCAAGTCTCTCGATTTTGACGGGAGACTTCATACCAGAAATTTTCTACTACAATTTTCACTTTATGTAATCGTAGAAAAATGATAGCATATATTCTTCAATTAAAAAATAGTAGTTACAAATCTGACTTAAAAATTCAAAATGTAGGTAAGTGTGACTTTAGCCATTGTTGGTTAAAACTTTAAGGACATGAATTACAAAACTTGAATAGCGTCATTTTTATCAATGTTCATTAGATTTTTAAAATGTAGAAGCAGAAAAAATCAATTTGCATTGCGTTCTCTTGAACTTGTTGAACATGTCACAGTGTTTTTACACGCATGCATTATAATAGGTTGAACGTTGAACGCCTCAGGTACAAACAACAATTGAACTGTTCCACTCACAGATCTTTCTCGTGTTTCGATAAGGTTAACCCTTTCTAATTTAGCATGTAATTTTAATGGTGTCAGTTTATTTATTTATTTTACTTTATTTACTGTACTCATAAAACTTTGTGACTTTGTTTCTTACAGATTTTATGTTTTAAGAGGTCCTGAACGCATTTTCGCCATATTTTATGATGTATGGCTATGTATTTGTCTGTGACAAAAATTTTGGGGCAGCTCTTGATCAAGAACTAATGCGCAGAAGTTCGTTTATTTTAGAATTTAGTTGCACCTTTACATGAACTGGTGTGTAGAAATATTTTTGTGTAACTTTTATGTAACTTTTTATGTGTAACTTCCTCTGACAGCACAACTTATCCCGAGTATGAATCTTGAGGATGTCCTGGGGAGAAGATGTCCTCTTAGGGGATGAGCTATTTCCTACATTTAGAGAACGCTTTGTCTCAGCTCTCTACAGTATAAAATTGTCCAAAACTTGATATGTGACAGGGTCATTACGTGAAAACTATGCTGATTCAGTTTGAGTGCATATTGGTCGACAGGTGGTATTGCTATGCTGCAATCTGCCCATTAACGGAAAGGTTATATCTCAGCTTCTGTAGCATATAAGTGCACCAAACTTAATATATGAAATGGATATTACGAACAAAATTCCGACTTAATTTGGGTGTATATCGGTGGACCAGGTGGCTTTGCTATAATGCTATAAAGCTATTTTCTCCTTTTACGGAAAAGACTACGTTTTAATTTCAATGATATATAAATGTATCTAAATTTATAAGTGAGGTGAATATTATTAAAATAAATTAATTTAGGTTTATATTGGCCTTTAGGTAGTGCTGTTATTATTCACTTTCTTTGATTTTTCCATATGACTATATCTCAGCATCTACTGGTTAAAATTGGACCAGGTGTAAAATCTTCATTGGAAGAAGTAGGTTGATTAGATTTTTGTGTATATCAACCGGTAGGTTGCTCTGTTACATAGAATGATACAGAACAAAATTTTGTGATGGCCACAGCATAGTTTACATTTATGATTGCGTATTTTTTTTTTCTTCATGTAATTTATAGGTGCCCTGGGACTGCCGATTCACTGCACTTCACTAAATTTCAAAAATGTGCTATGCCACATTCTTATATTTTAAACAGAGTAAATATTGAAAACTGGAGATTAGAATTGTTGAAATTCCTGATATGAGAACATTATTTAAGAAATATGTATTTATTTTTATTTTTCTAGTTTAAAAATAGTATTTGTTTTGATATAATTTATAATCATTCTCTTGTTACAGAATTTGCAATTAAGAATCCAGTGTTTCATTTTATAGTACTATTTGTTATATGCAATACCATATAATCGAACACTTTGACTTAGCGTAAGAGCAATAGTATTGCGTAGCAATTACAACGAAAGGTTATGAAATTGAGCTTGTGGAAGCACGTTGAAAAAGAGCGAACCTATTTCCCAATCAAGCTTTAACAGAAGTTTCTAAACAATATAAAATACAAATTAAAAAAGTACAATTTGGGAAAAAGTTAATACCAGATATATCTTTCAAAATTCTTTCATTCAAGATTAGTTTCAAAAAATGCTTTTGATCCGCTGAACGTAATTTGGAATGAATGAATGTTTTATTTCATTTTATTTTGCTCCTCCAGTTGTCTTACTGAAACGTCTTCATTACTCTCGTTAGAAATCCGGCCGAAATGAAACTTGAGGGAAAATCAAACGTCTTAAATGAGATCTTTCATTACGTCGAAAAGAAATGGCTTTCGATCTTTTATTATTTCACTTTGTTTTTCGGTTGAGTTCGCTGAAAAGAATTTTTTTCGAAATCCGTTAGCTGACTTGCTTTGCAACTAGAATGAAAAAAAAGAACATTATCTTCGGGCAATACACACACACACACAAAAAAAAAAAAAAAAAAAAAAAAAAAAAAAACTCCCCCCCCCCTCCCAGTCTGTCGATCGGGTTAAATAGACAAACTGCTCCGCTTAATGTGACTTACGTTTTAAGTAAACTGTTTTGTACAAGAGTGAAAGTATCCGATATCAAAGTTTCTCGTATCAAATTAGCGATACTTTATACAAATGTTACGTAAGCAGATACATCGTATTACAATTAGGAATAATAATATAATTAAATATTCTAGTCTTAGAATATTTTAAAAACAGTTTTTTAGGAACTCTGTAACTAAGCGCAGAATGTAAAATAAAGATATTTAATTAAAATATTTCGGTAAAATATGCCTTATATTATTAGAATATGGTTTCTAAAAAATAACTAATGAATTTGTTTATGATGAAGTAAGTGTATATTGCTTCATAATTTCAAGATAAACAAAATTCACTGCATAAATTTTAAATGCATATTAAAGCTCTTTTTCCCAGGATCAACGGCTTAAAGTGAATTCCGTACCGCTAAGAACATCCATGCTGGAACCGGGACTCGAACTCGGAATCTGGGAACTGAACCAAATGTACTAAGATGGGATGTTCACTAAAATTAGTGAACATTGATTGGTTGGTTGTGTTGCTTAAGGTTGATTGACTACACTAGGGTCCTAGGTCTATAGGTGGATTGCCCTATGTGAGTGTCTTCCTAAGAGGTCCTAGCCCATATTTACGCAATTTTCAGAGAAACAAAATACTGAAGAACGTGCATACTTTCTCCATCAGGAATAAAATAACATTGTTATAAAATTGCATGGATTTTGTGTTGAGTATATAAGCATTCTGACTCAGTTTAGCCATGTATAGTTTAAACTATTTTTTGTTTAATTACAATTGGAATTATAAAACGTTTCTGTAAAAAGTAAAAAAAAACTATAGCAACGAAAAATCATTTGCCCTGTTACGTTTTAAACACAATCTTACAAGACATATGCTACAAGATTGGTTCGCTGGATGCAAAGAAGAAGAAAAAGGAAAAAAAAAATCACATAAATTTATAGTGAGCTATCTATATATAATAAGTATATTAATACTATATATTATATTAATATATTATTATATTATATAATAACATAATATAATTATATTATAATAATATAATAATATATATATATATATTAATACTACATGTTCACTATATTATATATTTAATATATATTTAAATTACAAATGTATATATTCATTTCTACGAGAAGTGAATGAAAATTTCTCTGCTTTACCATGAAATACACCCCTGTTTAAAAGTTTAGCAAGATTTGCAAACGATCAGTTTTTTTCAAATTAAAAACTTATCTCTCGATGAAATGTTTTCAAACATTGGGTATTTAAAGAACTGGGTCTTCCTCATATTTTTCAGTGAAGATTGGATTAAGGCAATAATTATGGGGCCGGTAACAAATTGAGCAAAATTAATAATGTTTGTGATCACTCTGTATCGTCAAGTGAACGAAATGAACTGTAACTTTAGGATATGTTAACAGAGACCCAGTTCAATTTGTGAACGAATTTGTGTGATGATAGCACGTTAAATAAGGGATATATAAGCATTTATTTTAAATCTCCAAAAAAAATCATCATGTTTTTTATTTGTAATATGCAGAGTTTTTAACGAAAATTATTCCCACTTTCAGATAATTTGGAAAAACACTTTTAAAACAATATACTGCAATCGGAATACAAATATCTTAAATATCTCATGAAATATGAACATTTTTATGAAAAACGTTTTTACTGAGCATGTACGAAAGATAAAACATTTTTTATTGCATAAATTGAAAGGCTAGATGTATTGAGCAACTTTTATCAAAAGTGCATTTGAATAGAATAATAATTAAGATAATTGTACAATAAAGAACGAGCTAGATTTTAGATATTTTCCAAGAGTTGAAATTTCTTAAGGGGTTTTTCACATGCTGTGTAATTAATTTGTAGATCCAATCATTTCAACCACTTTACAAAGGTTGTTTTTTGGGAAAAGCCCATTATGATCTCACAAATCATAGTAAATAAACAAAAATATGTTAGAGTTACAAGCTTATAAGGGATTTTTCACAAAAAAAAGTACATTTGGAGTGTGGTTGAAATAATTGGATCTTAAAATTAATTACGCGGCATGTGAAAAACCCCTTAAGAAATTTTAACTTTTGGAAATTATCTAAACTCTAGCTCGTTCTTTTTCGTACAATTCACTTAATTTTTATTCTATTCAAATGCACTTTTGATAAAAGTTGCCCAATACATCTAGTTTTCAACTTATGCAATAAAAAAATGTTTTATCTTTCGCACATGCGCAGTAAAAACGTTTTTCATAAAAATGATCACATTTCAGGCGATATTTAAGATATTTGTATTCCAATTACAGTATGTTGTTTTAAAAGTGTTTTTCTAACATATCTGAAAGTGGGAATAATCTTCGTTAAAAACTCTGTATATTATAAATAAAAAACATGTTATTTTTTTTTTTTTGAGTTTTAAAATAAATGCTTATATCTCCTTTACTTAACATGCTAGCGTCACACAAATTCATCTGCAAATTGAACTGGGTCTATATTAACATATCCTAAAGTTACAGTTCATTTCGTTCACTTAACGATACAGGATGATCACAAACAAAAATTTTGCTCAATTTTTTACCGGCCCCCTAATTGTTATCTTAAACCAATCTTCACTGAAAAACATGAGGAAGACCCAGTTCTTAAATTATCCAATGTCTGAAAACATATCATTGAGTGATAAGTTTTTAATTTGAAAAAAAAAAAAAACTGATCGTTTGCAAATTTTGCTAAACTTTTGAACAGGGGTGTATTTGTCTTAGCCAAATTTTATTCCTGCTATATACAATATGTATCTTTACAAGGTTTCTTATCGAGTTTCATACTGATCTCGATTTTTTTCTTTCAGTTACTGAAGATTGAATAGTAAAAGAATAGCAGTTTTTTGAAAATAGATAAAGAGAACAAACGAGTTGTGGTTCAATGCCTTCTAAAAAAAGGAATGCAAACGCAAGAAAAGTAGGTAGAAAATCACAGGAAAAGTGAAAAAAGTGGTCCACCATTAATTACAAATGTATATATTTATTTATACAAGGTGTGACTGAAACGTTCTCGGTCTAACTATCAAATATTTAGCCGAGTTTTATTCCTACTATATTAATATATATCTTTATAAGGTTCCTTACCGAATTTAAAACTGATACTAGCGAGCTTCGCCCGCTAGCGGGTCAGTATTTTCAAATGAATCACTAAAATTAATGAATCACTAACAGTAACTTTTAGTGTTAAGAAAAGAAAAAAAAAAAAAAAAAATCATTTCTGATTGGGTAAAAAGTCAGCCCGGATCCCCACTGCCTTCGGCAGCGCTGCCCCGTATTCCTTCCCTGACCCTTCGTGCCCCCCTCAAAAAAAAAAAAAAAAAAAAAAATCTGATCGGGTAAAAACTCACACCGTGTCCCCACTGCCTTCGACTGCGCAGACCTATGCGCGCTGCGCGCGCACGTGTGAGAATATACGTGCGCTGCGCTCACATATTCCTTCTCCAGTCAAATTTTTATTCTTAAGAAAAGAAAATTAAAAAAAATCATTTCTCATCGGGTACAAAGTCGGACCGGGTCCTCACTGCCTACGGCAGCGCAGTCTCGTGCGAGCGTCGCGCGCTCAAGTTAAGGAATACCCGCGCTGCGCGCGCGTATTCCTTCCCTGACCCTTCGTGTCCACTGTAAAAACTCACACCGTGTCCCCACTGCCTTCGGCAGCGTACGCGCATGTGTGAAGGTATACGCGCGCTACGCGCACATATTCCTTCTCAAATCAAATTTTTATTCTTAAGAAAAGAAAATGAAAAAAAAATCATTTCTCATCGGTTAAAAAGTCGGGCCGGGTCCCTACTGCCTTCGGCAGCGTTGTCCCGTGCGCGCGGTGCACGCCTATATCTTCCCCACCCTTTCAGACCTTCCTAATTAACCTACATATACCAATTTTGTACGGTCTAACTGAATTAGCTGAGATGCAAAAGAAAACATAATCAGGACACCTCAAAACGTGCAAATGTGGTTAAAACTTTCGAGAATATAAAAGAACTTTAAAATATCTTTCGAATGATGTATTAAAAATAATTTAATCATAATTAGAAATTGAAATATTGACATTTTAAAATATAACAGCGCCATCTGGTGGTAGAAATTTCTGTAATCTACTGTTCGATTACAAATCAACAAAGCTATCTAATGATGTATTACTTATGAAATTATTTTAATTAGTGGCTGAGATTCAAAAGAAAACCGATTCAGGAGACCTCAAAACGCGTAAATGAAGCGAAATCTTGAATCCCACTTTCGATAATATAAAAGTACTTTAAAATATCTTTCGAATGATGTATTAAAAATAATTTAATCATAGTTAGAATTTGAAATACGCGTATTAGAATAAAATTTAATTTGCAATTAAATTGTACATTTTATATTTATTCTCGAAACCCGATGAAATTTGAACTGCAACTTCGTTTTGTGATGTTAAAAGTGTGTAGTAAGTTTGAAATAATTTTGAAGAAAATTGAAGCATTTTGAAATTTGCAATTTTTATTTCCAGTACAAAATCAGTAAAGCAGGAAGTAAAATCTATTTATTCTTTCGCCTGGCGCCATGGTAACCGAAATACGTCTAGTCTGCGAAATTAATAAAACTCTTTTGATTTGTTGCCACCTTTTTTTCATACTTTAGTTAATTTTAAAAAATCTAATTTTCCTATCGATAAGCTATTTAAACCGTCGGATTCAGAAAAATCGGACCTTTCATTTGATACCTTATTTGTAACGATACGACTGATATTTCTAATTTATTTTCCACTTTTTCCGTAAAAATGTCGCTTTTTAAGCATTTAATCATGAATTCTGGGTCATTTTTCGGTAGACATGGGTCGACGTTTTAATTGATATCTCCGCTAATTAGGGTCGCATCGCTTAGCGAATTATCGCGATGTCCAGATGAAGAAATTCTGCGTCTGTCGACACCGGTTTCGAGGCGCTGCGACCATTAGCGCCGGAGCTTTAGCGGTCACAAGGTATTTCTCACAGACAGACAGACAGAAAGACAGACAGACAGATGCGCACAGATTTTAATAATATAAGGAGATGGCTTTTTTTTCTGTCAGTTACAGAAGATTTAATGGGGAAAACATAGTACTTTTTCAAAAATGAATAAAGAAAGCAAACGAAGCTCTGTCCAATGGAAGGCCAGCAACTGACTAGAGATGGGCGTTATTTTACGTAACATAATAAGTAATATTATTATTGCATTGTAGCCTATTAGCACTGTAATATATCACAAAAAATATCCTATTAAAATATTTTCAACTTTATCTCTTCACGCGAAATATACAAGAAATTTCTGGCGATAAAACTGATATAATGCACCATTATACAAGTAAAAAGCTTGAATTATTTCTTTTATATAATTATTTTTTCTTTAATTTTCTTTAATTTACAAAATACAAAAACAATATTATGAACGCCGGCTACTACCGAAAATTCAAAGACTCGCATCAGACTTTCCGCGGAGATGTTCGAATCGATTCGTTACTTCACGTCTGAAAAAAATAGGTCTGAAATCTCAGTAAGGAATACATACGATATCATGCAACTCTGTTACCGTGATTTTCTCAATCAGCAATTTCCATTTCCATGTTCATAAAATTATCGTTAAAAAAATAATACAGCTGCAGCTGTATTATTTTTTTAACGATAATTGTGTAATGATAATATTTTCTAGAATGTATTACGGAATATTCCTTGTGAAATATATTAATGAAAATAATTTTAATAAGCAAGATAATTTTAACGTTTAGGACAAATAACATCGTGCTGATATTAATTTATAAATGATTTTATTTGGTGTTGATTATTTTTCATGGGATAATAAAATCGTTTGAATAAAATACTTTGATACCACGGTTTAACGAAATAGTGTTAATTTATGCAGCTAGCATGAGATAGGTAAGGGGTGATTATTAGATGTTGATTACTATTTCGTCATAAAGGTGAGGAATGGGATTACACTTGCTAGGTTTGGATTCGTTTGCGTATTGGAAACAGATGTTTCGGGAGTTTGATAATTGAAAGGAAGGAGTGTTTGTTTATATTTTAATTGCTTATAGCAGATGGAATTGAAAATGCGTAATGGCATACAGCATTTATTGTGGTTTTATTAAGAATATTGTTTAAGCTTAATTAAGGATAATTTGAGAAGAAAATCGAATATTTATTCATTTATTTACTTTTACTGTTTAGCTTTTCTTTACTTTTTTTTTTTTTTTTTTTTTTTTTTTTAAATCTGATTTTTTCTTGAGACTATTTTTATAGATTTAATATGAGTAAAGGTGTTAAGAATAGTTAATTATGCTCTTATGTTAAAATTAAGTGTCTGAGAAAATACATCATTTTATGCAATTTTTGTAAGCAAAATCTATATTTTTAAACAAGTGTTTCTAATTTTAGAAAACATATTCAAAGTGACTGTTTGCTAAGTACGAGTGAAAAACACTAATTTTCTTGTCAATTTGGAAAGTTCAAGTTCTTCGGAAAATCGAAAGGAACAGTCACTCGGTAGTTTAAAATCTGGGATGCCTTAAAGATGTTTCTTAAAAATTTGCTATTATTATTTAATTGTTTCTTAATTACATATATAGCTTATAATATGAGATTTTTTTTTTTTTCAGAAAACGGCTCTCGTGTACGTATTTGTTGATATTATTTGAAATATTCTGTTTTCGTGTTTAAAGGAACTGGTTTAATGAACCTTAAGCTTACTCGATTGGGACAAACGTTTGTGTAAAATGACTCTACCACTATTTCATATCAGCGTTTTTTTTTTTTTTTTTTTTTTTTTTTTTTTAATTGAAGAAATTCTAGTGTTAAATAAAGTGAAGATTACTATTCGAAAGCATTGGGACTTAAAAACGTGAACCTCATCCACTATGTAGGACTCATGTATATATTGTATATCATCCAGAAAGGATTAGAAAGACATTAGCCATATGTAAACTAAAAAGTAATAGGTTATAAAAATAATATGTTGCAATAACCTATTACCAAAGGAAGTATGTAACGAAGTAACCTATTACTGAAAAGTAACTATTTATCCCATCTCTACAGATGACTGCACAGAGGAAAGCATCACAGCAATCCAGAATCTCGTGATGGGAGATAGCATAGCTGTCAACATTTTAATTTATTCCTGATTATTTTCAGCACCTCCTTTCTTAAACACACTTTATTTTTAGAATAAGTTTCCAACATATAACCAAGATAAATTAAGAAAAAATTACTCTTTTAAAAAACAGTAGCATGAAATAAAGGCGGAGCTAAAACTACTCCGGAATAAATTAAAATGTTGGCAACTATGCATACAGGCGTGAGACAGAAGGTTTCATCGCAGACAAAAACGATTGATCTCCAGACTTACTTTCATTGATAGGTCGAGAACGCCTTAGTCACCCCTCGTACATATATGTATTAATTACGAATACAATTTAATTGTAAAATATTTATTTATTTATTTTTTATCCTTTCCTCCCACTTCAGATTAAACATATTCCAAACGTTAGTATTTTTATCTAAATAATAAAAAATTTATGATTTGTTCCGATTGCTTGTTTTATAGAAAGCAAATATCGAATTTTAATAATATAAATTTAATACACTGCGTGTTCGCTATATATGATATATTGAAAGACTGTTTATAAAGGAGCATCATTTATGAAATTAAGCGTAACAGAATTTTACACAAAAATGTAGAATTACTCTTTTTACACCATAACTAACTAATTATTAAAATTAAATAATATTATACTTTTAAAAAATTAAAGAACACACTTTTATTGAAATGTAAACTAATAAATAATTTAGAAGTAAACAAAAACCATTTTTAAAAAATCTCCCCTGACTGGGATCGAACGTTGGACCTTTAGGTTCGTAGCCCGGAGCTTTACCTCACAGCCACAGCGTTCACGTAGGGAAAGCCTTTAGTTACAATATAGATTTTTTGTTTGCTCCCAGAGCGGTTACAAACATACATACAGGTGAAGCTAATAAAAGCGTGTTAAAAACAGCAAAAATGCTACCCATTGAATAAATATATTTGTTCTATGCTTAAGTAAGTGTATAACTTAAGAAATAATAAATTAAAATTGTTGGAAAAGAATATAATCTTAGTATTGCGATTGTTTTAAATGCTAAAATATAAACGTTAATCTCTTTTGAGATTAACAGTTTACAAAAATCCATAAATATTGATGTTAGTCGAAGTTCGCATATACTTGCAATATTTGAGATCCCATTTTCAGTTCTCTAGCGATAAGACCTTAGTTTTACGCCTCGGAGTTGGAAGCCGGGAGGTTGCCGGGTTCGAATCCAAATATCATTCGTCGACCTATTGTGCGACAGTGAAAAATTGGTGTACGACGTTGGAACAGTACATTTTGAAGTAGATGCTACCGATTGCTAAATGCAGATGATGCTTTGAGACAGTATTTTTCGCAAAACGATTCTTTTGAGTTACCGCGCCATTTTGCCGCTTATACGAGACGCCTATTGTTGATAATTCAGAATCATAGTGACTTTAAATATTGCTTATAATTTTGTGTTTAATGATTCTTTGTTTCTAATATGTAAATTCAGCGAATCCTTAAAATTTTCTCATTTAGCTTATTAAGTTTTCTGAAATATGCGTGAAGCGAGGTTTTTGGAAAAAAGAAAAAGAAAAGAATAGGTAGAACAATTGAGGCATTACGGATACGAAGCCTTAATAAAAGGTAATTGCCAGAAAAACGCGCTCGAAGTTTTACCCGGGCACACACACACACACACACACACACACATATATAATGAATTATGATTACCTTTCCAAACATTGTGCAATGTGAAATTATGTATCACATGAAGAACTGGAAAAAATATGAAAAAAAAATATTTGTATTTTTTGAAAAATTATTAAGAATCTTTTTAATGAACGCATGCAATATACAATACTTTTTCAAGGGCTTTGATTGAATTTTGCAAGCTAATTGTTATAAAGTTTTTGATAACCATATTTATTAAAATTGGACATAAATAATTTGAAAGAAATATTCAGTTTGTGACTTGATGATTTGCTGAGATTAAAATGAAGTGAGATTCTAAAGACACCTCAATCATCAATAAATAAAGGTCGATGATGCGTTTGATAATAACTCCAAGATTCATTAACTGACTTCAAATATTTTTATTGAATTTCAGTCTTTTAAAAACTATTAAAACCGAACGATATGAAATTACATATTCATTAACATATCATCTTAAAACATTACATGCTGAAATAAAATTCAAGTTAACTAAAAAGCAATAGGACACGGGGAGTAAGTACGCTCTATTTTCAGAGTAACGCGAAACTGTGTGTTTACATAGCAACAATCAGTGAAAGAGTTTCATCAAAGTTTGGCTAAATTGCTTCTAATCAAAAACACAATACCTTTGCCAAACTCAATTTTAAAAGAACCCACGAGCAATCTCTTATTTTTCAGTTATGCTGTAATCAGCACTAATTTTTGAAATATATTATTTTAAATTTACATACACACACACGCACACACACACACACACACACACACACACATATATATATATATATATATATATATTTCAAATATATTATGTGTGTGTAATCGTGCATGTACGTGAGTGAACACGATAACGTCTAAATACTTTGTTCGCATGAGTTGAAGGTATGTATGTTACAGATCACCGTAGCACGAATTGTACAGATTTTTGGTGAGTCTAGCCCTTATAGTTTTTTTTACAGGGACATAAAGAAAAAACCTTTATCATTATGGTCCTTATGGGCTTTAATTATTTAAAATGCGATAGTGTCTAAACGTCTTATTCAATTTAACTGAAAGTTTATATGCACGTTATAGGTCACCATCGCATGAACTGTATAGATTTTAGTGGTTGTAACATTTACAGTTCTTTTACAGGGACGTTAAAAAGTATTTGGATGCATTACGTTCCGTTAAACAAACTATTGAAAAAAATATACTGAAGCATCGTATTATAATTTTCTTTTTATTAACTATATTTAACGACTTATTTTACTTTACTTTATTTAAACAACCGTTATTCACTTAATGTTCGGAAAGTTGAGTTCAGTCATTCCAAATTTTTCCTTTTATTACAATTATTACAGTTATTAATGATTATATTATATAGCACTCTGTTGCTCGGCTTTTACAACGTTTTAAAAATTATTAATATATATATATATGTATATATATATGTATATATATATAATTTTAAAAGTTTAATTGTATTATTTCTTTCTTTCTGCCCCTCCTCTGCTAATGATAATTGTGCTTAGAAATATTATTAAACTATTTGCTTCTTTTACTTTCCCGAAGTAGTTAAGATATCTTTAAAGCTCAAATTGGCTTTTAACTTTTCTTAGACCGCTGAAACTTAAAAGTTTTGTTACTACATTTTAGTGCGAAAACATCAGGACATTAAGTTGACATCAATTTCAAATTGTAATTTTTCACACACACACGCGCACAAAAAAAAAAAAAAAAAAAAAAAAAAGAATCGGTGACAGTGCCAATTGAGGAAGCTACTCTTGGTTGTATTACCACAGAAACATTATTTCTCACCTTATTTCATGACTGGAATCCTTTGAAATCTCGTGACTCGCCCGCCAACTTATCGCATAGTCAAACAATATTCCTTCGGAGTTTTTCGTGGTTTTCTTCGAAACTTGCATGAATATAGAATATAACCTCTTAGAAAGACCCCACAGGGAGTATTATACCCAAGCCTATGTTCTTCGTGTAATCAAACGGCTTTACTAAAATACTAACCCCTTCGTTTTTTGGAAGTATTATTTTTACATCTCTATAACTATGATCGTTATTCAGTCTCTCTCACTATTCACTTTGCTTTTTTATTTTACCACATCATTCATTTCCATTACTGATTATCTTTATATGATGATTTTTTGTAACTTGTTATTGACGTATACGAAGTTCAATATCAAATATTAAGAAAAATTGAGAATGCTGGGGAAATCGAAATATAGTCACTGTTTAAATTGAAATATTTTCAAAACACCCAATCTATGACAAAGTGAAATAACTCAGTATTAATTTCTGATATTGAGGAGGATACTGAGTATACATACCTAAACATCGCGTTAATTTTTTCCTCCACGTGGTGAAATTCAGTAAGACTTATAAAAATTTTCACTTTCGGCGTTTTGGTTGAGTACTTTTACCGTTGAATAACAAACAACTATTTTCAAAAACTTTTCTGTGAAGGTCTTATCTTGCATTTATTCAGAGAAAAATAAGTTTTGTGATGAAAAATGTAACTTTCTCTAAATCAATCTTAAATTCCTAAAACAAAAATTTGAACGGGAAATTTGGAACTTCTTTGCGTTTTCAATTATCAAGCTAAAAATGTTTTTAAAGCTGAAACATATAGTTATTATTTGAAATTTATTATTCTTAAAAAATGAATAATTGTTCGAAATTCCTTTTATTAGTTTTAAATCTAAAATCTAAAAAAAAAAGAAAAAGTAATTTTAAACAACTACTTGCATGAATTTCAATATATTCTGCGTGACGTATAATATACACAGTATTATTCGTCAATGGTTCAACAGAAACATTTAACTAATTTATGAGAAAAAATGCATTTAATAAAATATAACAGACACACAAGAGTCATCTTATATAAAGTCTTTTAATAATCCCTCCCCCGCCCGATTACCTCTATTCTAAGATTTTTTTCATTTATTTTCTATAGAAGTAATGAAGTAACAGAGTTAAATGAAGAGAATTTAATATAAAAGTTGTGTAAGGTCAGTTTTAAGTTACGTAATGGCAGTATGGTTTTTTAAATGTCACATTTAATTTTCAACATTTCTTTTCTTGTAAGCTTCATAAGAAGTTTCTGACACTTTAAGGACAGATTTCATAACTTAGGACTAGGTTTGAAAAAAATAAATAAATAAATAAATAAATAAAAATAAATAAATATCTATTTAAAATTTAGGAAATAATTTTACATTTCTGTTTTCTACATTCTGCATTTTTTTTTTTTTTTTTTTTTTTTTACTATTGCAAAACTTACCTGTATTCTCTAAGGATTCATTAGCTGAATAATTAAAATGTCAATACAAATGATAATCAATAAGTTTCTAAAAAGTAAGCTTCTACTCCAACTATGATTTAAGGGAAAAAATGAATTCTATATATTTATTTTCATTAAGTTAATATTCAATTAAAATCTACTATATTCACATTAATTTCAAACTTTCATATATAAAATTAATGATTTGTCATTTATATGATATATTAACTTAAAACATTTAGTAACTCAATCATTTAAGTGGTACTGATTAGCTTTATGATATTTATTATCATAACAAAATGCCATTACAAAATTTGTAAATGCACAAAAGAATTGTTTTGGACTATTTGTTAAAACAATTTTAACTACACTTTCATAATCGAGACTTGATTTTCATTTTCTGCGTTGTGTGTTTCTGTCTTTGCTTTCAAATTGTCTTACTATTCAATGGCTGATATCGATCCTATTCCCGCTGTTCTAATTTCAAATAAATTTCTCAATGAGTTTTTTTTTTTTTTTTTTTTTTATTTTCCCCTTCCTTATTTTGTAAGGCTATATTTGTAGAAATTCGTTTTATTTCAATTATAATATTTGCCATTCCATATTTTACTGTTATTCTGCATTGTTTAAAAATTATTTATTTCGTATTAACTATTACTTCTAGTTCAAAAGTTATTTATTTCTTATTAATTGTTACTTCTTACCAACAACTACGTTGATATTAACTTTTTTAATAATTGGACTAAAAAGGTCGATTATATTAATTAAAAAATAGAAACAAAAAGTGTTCATTTTCCCAGTTTTTATACTTATATTTCCCACTTGTTTCATATTTTCATGTATCATGTAATTTTCTTGTGTATCAAGCCCTTTTATAAAAAGCAAGTCATTATAGAACTTCATGCATATAGAAGAAAAATATTTCAACTATCCATTATATTCAATACAGCAGGATTTCAAAATTTTAATTTATAAGCAAGATAAATTTTTGAAGAACACAAATAAAAAACAAATCATTCAAATAGATTTCTTGCAATTTTACATCTAAAACAACAAAATATTCTCACTAAGTAAAAAAAAAATAAAAAAGAAGAATAGAAAACTAAAAATACTATTTGAAAAATAATTTTATGTTAGATACATTAAAATATATTGTACCTCAGCAAGAAAAGTGAAACAAGTCAAAAAACTTAAAATTTGAGTTTGTGTCTTAGGAAATGTGTGTGAAGTACCCTAACGTGCACAGAAAATGTCACATTTTTATCTCAGAATCTATCCATCTGAGCGGCATTTGTATCAGTTTTATTATAATGCTAGTCAATGTTGTTTTATCGTTATCTTTAAGTTGATTTTTCTCAAATACTGCATTTTTGAACTGCCACTTTTCTTGCAAGGGTGCGATGCATTTGTTACTATTCTTAGAATTACTAGAATAAATTCTAATTTCTTGAAATGCTTTAGAATTTAACATTTAAAAAAGTGTCAAATTTCGACTTTAATGTAAAACTTGTTAATATAAAAAGATAATTTCATATAGAAAACAAACAGCTCAATTTTTTAGTTAAATAATTTATGCACTTTTTTTTCTATAGAAATGATTGGGAGTTGTTAAAAAGTATGTAAACATTCTAGAATACAAACGATAAAATCAGTCAGAAAAATTCTTAAAGGTCAGGTTGGATTGTAATCAGAGCATCAAACCAAACTAATCAGAACCATCAATGTTTTGACAATTTCTATTTCAGAATCGGGATTTCGAATCTCTGGACAACAGAAAAGTCTGTGTGTCGAACTTGAAATAGGCTGAAAGAGGAGCCCTCTAATCTCCCATGTTTGACAATAGTATTCATTCACTTTGTGCTATTCCGCGACCACAAATGTTTCACGCGTCGTACAATAACCGATTAGGGCTATTTCGTGGTTAGCAGGTCGTAAACAGATTCCGAGTACAACAGATGGCTTATTGTAGGCAAAATTTGAAAAGAGTTTTCAAAAGCGGTGGGTGTACAAAAGATTTTAAAGAGGGGGAAACCGCTTTGTCGCCGAAAAGAAACAAGTTATGTTTGAATTGGAATCAAGAATGCCGCTTATTATGTTCACATTTTGAATATCAGGGCATAAGAAATCGACTAAAAGTTGTCGACAGGTTGTTGAGTGCTGACTCCAGCTCTTCTGAATTCATATTATTCGAATTGTGTGATTATAATAAAATCCCGGAAAAGGAAATCACGCTGATTATTACCGGAAAAAAAGCAGATTCCAAAATTATCACGGATGTAAAACTTTGAGATGTTTTTAAGTTAGGCGTATTTAAATAAAATTGAACGTGCCGATAAGTTATTCTTAAAAGTTGATTCTATTTCAAGTGTACTCTGTTTTCAATGACGAATTCGGGGAGGAGGAGGGGGGAATAAATATTCTTGATATTGTAAGAAAAATACATCTTAAAAATTTAATACATTATCTACTACTTCTTTTCTTAAAATTATTGACAAACTTTTGAAACGAAATTTAAATATGCGAGAAAACTTTAATCAAAAACTGCTAAACAATTTTCCAGTATTCTTCAAATACAATAAAAATGAATCAAGAAAAAAAAAAAAATAATAATATTTAATGGAGCAGAATTTTGATTACAGATATAGCCAAACAAACTATATACAATCCTTCTCATATTTATAAGGACACTTTATATTTTAAAATAACCAACGTAAAAATAATTGTGAACAAGATTATACTAAGCGCACTTAATATATCTAGTATTCTAAAAACCAAAATTGCTATAATTTTTTTAATCTGAAACAAAATTAATAGAAAATAATGCAAAATGTGTTTTTCTCCACGTTTTTAGATGTTCATAATTATAGGGGCAATCCAGATTTTTTCGTTTTATTTAACTTACTAGCCGATAAATTACAGCTGACATGCGAATTTATTAACTACTGGGCTAGATTAATTCATATATAAGCCTTCAATTTTTCTTGGACGGACATTACTGATAATTCCTCGAAAAAAAGAACGTTCAAGTAGTGAAGTATGATAAATGTGTTTTTTAAGTGGAAGGAAAATTTCCATCCACCGAATTTCTAATGAAATTCGAAGGTCTAAAATTGCTGAAGGAAATGTGATCAAACGCTGAACTGCTGGCTCGATAGGAGAGAGATCTGATGCAAAATCTGAGTTGTTTTACAGAGATCGAAGACTCATAATTCCTCTTACTGTTCTACTCATAATGATTGCTGCTGAATTTGCTCGTAATTTTTAACGAAAGGTTAGGGTCTACATTTATGCATGTTTAAAATAATTAATAATATGTTAAAATGAATAAAAAACCTGTAATAATCAATCAGCATTTAATGGGGGAAAGAACGTCTGTGTTAAAGTTGAATAAAGACAATATTAAATGCTAAAATGTTGCATTTTCGGATGAAAAACATTTTATTCTTGATTAACCAAATGGTTTTAACAGTTACTGGCACGATCTGAAGATAGCGAAAGACAGAGCAGATTTTTTAAAGGCAGATATGAATCGGGCATTTTAAAGGTGGATCTATGGTGCTCTGGGGAGCTGCTTCTACTGAAGGCAGAATGAATTTAGTAATTTTTTCCGTTATTATGAACATCAAGAGAATATCCGCAAATTTTAAACGTGGGATTCTCAGATTTATGTTAGATTTTGGGGGGTAATAATATTTTTTTCTACAAGACTTACATTTTCGCCCTACTTTTAGAGCAATAGGAAATAGTTTGAAGAAAGAAACTTCTGTATTATTGCCTTTCCCATGGCCTAAAAGTTGAAAAAAACCTTAACTTATGATATTAGAAAAGTGCATGCAAGTGGAAAGCAATTTTAAATAGTTTAAATGTAATTAAGAATATCATATATGCTATACGAAATGGTATCGAAACTTAATATAATATATATATATATATATATATATATATATATACCAGAGAGAATGTCTGACTGTTTAACCCTAAAAAGAGACCCCATAAAATATTAATTTAAAGAATAACAGAAAAAAATTACTAAAATTCGAGCTGTCCTTATAATTGTGAACACCTGAAAAATCATCTTTTTACCATATTTAAACTTTTTTAAGATAGAAAAACGATAAAACTTTTTAAATATAGTCTATTAAGGAAATTCAAATTAATTAAAAATATATTTGTTTAAATAATAGTGTTCAGAGTTTAGTTAATATAGAAAAACGGGTGTCCTTATAATTATGAGGAGTGTATATATTAAGCATAAAATTTAAATAAATTTAACTAAAATAAAAATACAATTACAAAGTGAATTTAATTGTTATTGAAATTGTTCAATTGTAAAACTTTTATCGATTCATCGATGATTGTCCGGAATTTATTTTTATTGTCATTGTTATTATTTTTATTATCAGTGTTATGATGGCAACGTGTTACTCTCTGTGTTTGGTGTTGGCATGACAAACGATTAAGTCTTTGTTTTTTTCCTTTTTTCTTTCTGGATTCCTTGAATGTTTGCTTTAAAATTTTATTTCATTCCTCTTTCAAAATGGATTTGTTGCAAGATCGAAACATGAGCTGTATTTTTGGCTAGAATTAGCTAAAGAGTTTTACGAAATCTTGCAGCTTATTCTGCTTATGGAAGTACATGTTTCCTGATAAGTTAATACTTCTATTTTTAAGCATTTATTAATCTAATTCTTATTTCCTGTGGTTTTTCTTTCATAACTTTTAATTCAATTCTCATTTTCAGATACATTTTTAATAAAATAATAATAATAATAATAATAATAATAATTTCTCATTAAATATGAGAACCTTCGTCAATTTTTCCCCTTCAAAGTTTTATGGTTCTATTTACTCGTGTTGGCGTATGTAATTTAAATTGGTTTTGTCTTTTAATTGTACTAAAAATAAAACGTAAAATTTCTGTGCTGGCTTTTAAACTGTGTTGCAATCACTTTTATTTTTGTGGTGTTGGTATTATCATGTATCTATTAAACGCTAAATCTTATAACGTTATTCAATTTTTAAATTTAAATATAATATATATATATATATATATATATATATATTATATACATACATATATATATATAGAGTAAGTACTCCAGTGATGACACTTTTAGAGCATTTTCTGATGATTTTAACGTTTTAGTCATCAGAAACTATTTTTAGAAATCTTAAGTTAATATATGTGGTATGAAAGACTTTCAGAACCACATATATGTTAAAATGCATACATTTGATAATTACTATTTTCTTTTAATGAGTTTTATTTTACACCCACTCAGTGTTCCAGTAATTGACACTGCCAGTTTTTCATTTTACCAGTAACTAGCTCCCTATGTTCCAGTGTTTGAATAGGCCCGCTATGCTATGTGTTTGACATACAATGTGAAAATTCTTATATTCTTATGTCATTTGCTTTTACTTTTTTTACTTATTTATTAATTATTTCAGGGAAGGTGTCAATTACTGGAGCATGTCATCCACTTGAGCACCTACCCAATTATATATATGAAAATCTTTTAAATATATATCACATAAATGCATATAATAATATTCTCTAAATTATAACTCTTGTCCTGTTATAATATAGAAGAACACAAAATATGATCCAAACAATCTACGTTCCTGTATTTTTGCTATTAAGATTAACCACTTGAATATTTTTAAAACGCAACAGATTTTTAGAGTGAGGGATGTTGCAGTTCAGACATATTAGGTTGCTATTCTCTATCACTGTTTAATATAATTAAACATTATTATTGCGTCTCACTGTTGAATATTATTTAAACAACATTTAAAATGAGATTTAAAAAAAAAAAAAAAAGTGCTTATATATAAATTTTTATTATAAATAAATATCTCATTTTAAATGTTGTTTCAATGTTGCTCTATCACTATGTTTGACGGTACATATCACATCGCAAGAAAAGTGATACAAGTGAAAAAAATGACAATTTTGAGTTTATGTAATTGAAAAATGTATATGAAAAGTCTCAAAGGGGGGAAAAAAAAGTAAAGCTAACAATAAAGCCATAAAACTGGCACGACTGCATCTCAAGTGGACAATTATCGAGATAGAGGTGTGGTGGTTTTTGTGTACGTTGAGGCACTTCATATACATTTTTCAATAACTCCAAATTGCATTTTTTGATTCATGCCACTTTTCTAGAATGGCCGAGATATATATTCGGAATCTAGAGAAATGATGTCTAATTCTGGAACATTATTTTGGGGGAAATTATGTATGTATGGAGTATTGAATATTTTTATTTTACTATTTGTTATCAGTCATATGTACTTTACCAGTGTCTGTTATTATAACGTCCATTGACATTATAGAATAGACAGCGCTGAGTATAACTGAACATATTTATGAGTTTAACTATTAACTAATATTTTTATGAAAATAAATGTAAGCAAATATTTTATAAATTTAAAAAATACGAAACTATTGTTTCTGGTTGAAATAAATCAGCATGGCTCTCCACCAGGCAAAAAATTATAGACATGATCAAAATTAGCAAGGATCAAAATTACATTGAATCTATTTTTTCCAATATATATATACATATATATATATATATAATATATATATATATGTATATATATATATTGTATTATATTAACAGTAATTTATTGTATTTCTAGTGATGGGAATATACATATATATATAAGATAAAATTTAATATAGGAGGGAGTAAAATTTATTTTATTATAGTTTTATATTTCCTTTTGTTGTATTTGCGCATTGGTTTATAAAAACTTTGTTCTAGTTCCAGTTATTTAATAATTCAAGTTTTACTCCCTCCTATATTTAAGTTTTATCTTATATATATATATATATTCCCATCTCTAGAAATACAATAAATTACTGTTTATACGTCGATTTAGTGTAGCGTTAATTCATTCCAATTTTTTTTTTTTTTTTACTAAAAAGCTTCTTTTATAAATCGTTTTCTACCTTTCTAAAATTCAAAAAATTCACACTTCAGTTCTTATTTCTCTGTTCTTTCACTAATAATTTTTCTAAAATTCGTCAGAAAATCGGGTAAAAATGATTTGAGTTGTCTCACTTTTCTGATTGTTTCATTTTAAAGTTTATTTATCTTAATATAAAAAAATACTATGCGATAAAAGTAATTTTGCTGTATATTTCAGCCTTATTGATTTTTTGGTTTTCTATGCATGAACGTCTGAACTACATAAACATACATTATTTGCAATAGGAAATATACAAGTGAATCTGAATGATTGGCCTATGATTTAGCAGAACACTGGTAATACCACAAAAATAACTTCATGATACCACAAAAGATGGCGTTAGCTGTCAAGATTTGCTTATGCTGAAAAGTTTTGTGGGCTACGGAAGTAGATCAGGCGTATTTATTAGCTCCTGAGATATAGATTTTCTATACTAGTAAAATTTGACTGATTAATACGAATCTTTTTTTTTAATTTGGGTAACAAACGAAAGAACTGAAAAAATTTAAAGGAAATGATTACTACCAATGTTTATTTAACCATGAAAATATAAACACAAAATTCTGTATAAAGAAATGAGTCCAAATTTTTTAACTTCAAATATCCTGCTAAGTATAAATATGCAGTATACACAGTCAAGCGTATATAGATGTATATAAAATATAATAATATAATAGCATTAAATCTTTGGGAAAATCAGGGAAATTTAATTTTAATTCATTTAATCATTTAATTCATTTAATCAGGGGAAAAACGTCATTGTTAAATTTTTAAATTTTCAAATATAGATATAAAGTAATAAACTGATCTGGGAGTAAAAGGTATATTTAACTACAGTTTTTGATAACTGACTATTTCTGGCGGAAAATGCTTTCTAACCCTTTAACTTTCCCTGATTTTTCTTGGGTGTAACTATCCCTAACCTATCCCTTAAAACTTGGGCATACACAGAGAAGTGATTTGATAAAAGTACAAAATACGTTTGGCTGAGGTCATTTTAGTCTTTAAAAACCCAAATTTTTGTTGGGAGCGAAAAATCAGTTTTAATGCAATGACAAAAAATAGATTTTTAACAAATTTTACAAGTTTCAACAATATTTTACCCCCCTTCTATTGACAAAAATTTCTGATTAACTTTATTATAATTTTTGTACATTTTTATAAACAGTTTATTAACTATTTATTAACATTTTTTGCACAGAATTTGCTTGTTAAAATGTAATAATAATAATAAGTTAAAATTATTTTGCTAATTTAAGCAAAATTTCTATTGCAACGCATTCAAGCAGAAATTTTGGTGTGACAACCAAATTTTGTTGAATGAAGAAAATGTTTCTTCGAGAACAGATACTAGAATACTAATGATGAAATACTAATAATGAATAATGACCAATCGAAACTTTATAAGTGAACTCTATAAATAACGTTTGTTTCGAGTCAAGATAATAAATCGCAATAATTGATCCACATGTACTACACTAGTGCCTATTTTTATTTGCCTGATGGAGCATCTGTTTTATTATTTGAATCTGAAATCATTTTTGCCTGTTTGCAGATTTTATGTTGTGTTACTTATGAGACCACATAATAGGTATAATTTAATTTTTAAATATTATTAAATAAATTTTTCGCAAATAAATATTATTAAATAAATTTTTCATCTTTCTCAAAAGAAAAATAAACATTTGTCGATTTCCTAAAATTTTTAAATTATGAAAATTTCAGATTAAAATCTACAATTTTTTATTATTTTTATTTTTTCAACGCATTATCCTAAGTCATCCTAAGATAAATAATCAGATTTTGTATTAAACAGTATTCATTCAACCGGTCATTAACAAGCATAGCAACTTAAAAATAGTTAAAATCTAATATTATTTTTAGTTTTTCACCAAATGGATCATTTTGGTTTACTTATGATGCATCTTAAGTTAATACAGACTGCCACTTTATAATGACCTCTTCTGATAATAATGTTTCAAAAAGATTCCATCTTTGATACAATTTACGGAAATTTTTTCTTTATCAAATAATGGAAATATCTTCTGAGATTACGGCAACTTAGTCAAATATTATATTGTATTAGCAAATTTCTTATTTTACTCCCCTCCCTCTTATTAAAAACCTCTTAAATTATTGTGAAAAATGCATCGAAAACTGATGTTCAATAATGAAGCGTAAAAAGGAATCGTACGAAAAAACTATAAATTTTAAATATAACTCAACAATTGTTTCAGGTCAAAACAGTATGTACAGCTTTTCATCAGGGGAAAAAAATAAGATGAGTAAAACGTTGCTGCTTCCACACTGCACTTGTGCCTATATTTTCTGTCTAATGAAGGGTAATACCTAATTATTTCGAATCGAAACAACTGTTGCACGTTTTTGTAATTCATCTTATTAAGTTCTTTCTCTACGTTCTTAAGCACTACATTTGTTTTGAAGTACTATTTTTAATCTTCGTTTCAAAATTATCTTAGGAAAAACTGAATTTGAATTGAAAATCAGCTTAAATTATCAAATCTGACGTGATTTTCTAAAAATTATTTTGTATTTACCTGGGAGTAACATTTGCTGTTTTTATTTTGTGAATCACTGTTTCTGGAATTTCATGTGATTATAGGAGAAATTAAAATTGATTTAGAAGATAGGCAACTTTAAGATCAGCCATAGAGCATTAGAGGAAACTTTTACACATCCGAGTTCCTTTTGAGCTTATAAAACAATAGAAAGTATAAACATTTATCGTACACATCCCCCCCCCCTCCCGTTTTAAGGAAAAGAGTTTTGAATTTATAATTTTGTCAAAATTTTAGTCAATTGGTATTTGTTAAATCAAAATGATTTTCAATTAATATGTTTTTCCCCTGTTTTTACTAAAGAAGAATTCTTAATAATTTCAGTTACAAGATACCAAATTTTAAATCGTGTGTTTAAAAAATTTCATTTTTAACATTTGAATAACTTAACTAGCAGATAAAACGGCAAGTAATAAAATTAGTTATGTAAATTACAATATTTAATATATATATATTACGATAATCCAAAACAAGTTTCGGATGAGGAATTTCAGGTGTTTAAATGAAATGTGTACAGCTTAAATAAAATAAATTACTCCGGTAATCTTAAAACTAGCTGGCTTCACCAGCTAGTTGGCCAGAGACCTATGAAATTTTTTACCAAAAAACATGCTCTCGGGCGCCTGCGGCGCCAATCGTAATTTGTTCACTGTAAAAGTCGCATAATATTAAAATATTAAAAATTCAAATATTTTTAAATAAAATCTGAACGTAGCTCTAGTTCAACGTAAAATACACTCAAATCAATGAAAATCAAATAAACCAATCAAATCTCTCATAATTCCTCATAACGTAGATCTAGTTCAACGTAAAATACACTCAAATCAATGAAAATCAAATAAACCAATCAAATCTCTCGTAATTCCTCATAACGTAGCTCTAGTTCAACGTAACATGCACTTAAATCAATAAAAATCAAATTAACCAATCAAATCTCTCGTAATTCCTCATAACGTAGCTCTAACGTAAAATACGCTCAAACCAATGAAAATCAAATAAACCAATCAAACCTCTCGTAATTCCTCATAACGTAGCTCTAGTTCAACGTAAAATACGCTGAAACAAATGAAAATCAAACTAACCAATCAAATCTCTCGTAATTCCTCATAACGTAGCTCTAGTTCAACGTAAAATACACTCAAATCAATGAAAATCAAATAAACCATTCAAATCTCTCATAATTCCTCATAAAGTAGCTGTAGTTCAACGTAAAATACACTTAAATCAATGAAAATCAAATAAACCAATCAAATCTCTCCTAAGATTCGCCGTCATTATAAAATTGGGAAGTTTTGTTTTCATATTTTTATTAATTAAATGAAAAATAATCAAAAATTCGAAAAATCTGACTACGATGTGCACAATGACTTAAATCACGTGACTGTCCGATCTACCGTTTTCGAGAACAGTGAAATATACATATATATATACAAATATTGCTCACTTAATAGTATAAGATAAGGTGTAGAACTTCGGGAACTATGCGAAGTGTTTATACAGAAAGTTTGCTTATAACGTGTATTTAAGCTGAATGTAATGAAAATGCTGAATAATAATAATAACTTTGTAATAAAACAACATAAATTGCAAACGCACGCAATAATTGTTTCGGATCGAAATAATTAAGCATTTCGATCTTTATCATTTTCTTGCTATATTCGTGTCTAATTTTTTTACCTTATGAAATTGTCCTTAATTACTTCGACTCGAAATAATTGTTGCGTTTTTTTCTCATTCGTCATTCAACATATCTGTATTTCAATGTTTTCTTTTGTAATAAAATCTCTGATTTCATAGCAAAAATTAAAAGTTTGAACCCGTATAAAAATATATGGCATGAAAATAAAAATAAATGGGTATGAAATGGAAACAAAATTTTCTCACAAATAGATTTCATAAATATGAAGCTGATGAAACCTGCAAAATTTTAATTTTATACTAATCGTAATAAATACATTATTTGTTATTTTATATTTTAAAGTACAATTGAGGAATTGAAACCTTCCTGTGGGAAGGCTATTTAAGGAAGTACGTTTTAAATGTACAACAGAATGATGTTATTATTTGGGAAATTTCCTTGGTTCAGGGTAGGAATGAATTTCGCTATCCCAGTGTAGCTGAAGCATAAAATATTTTCAGAATTTCTGTTTTATATATATTTTTAGAAGGAGAAAAATTTAATTTTGTCAGAGGATAATATAATATTATTACAGATTGTATTGTTCAAAAATCAAGTGAATTGTGCATTTTTTTCCTTTTAATGCAAGTTTAATCAGCTCATTGAGGGTATGGAATAAAAGTCACCTGAATAATATTCTTTTAGAATAACATTTTGTTTTAGGCAAATAAAAATCCAGTTGAATCTGGCCAAAATAAAACACATGTAATGTGTTTGTTTGTTAGATTAAAAGGCTTTTTGAAAAATGAGCATTAGTTTTGAGATTTTAATCTAATTTTCACTTATGCATAAGCAATATGAAAGAATCAAACTGCAACGGGGGTTCTCGTGTGATTTTGCAGCTGGAACGCGCCTCTGATGGGAACCCCGCCGGTCCAGGAACATTGTAGATATAAAATAACAGTGATGGATTACGTATTGTATAGCATTTCTACCGATCTTATTACAGATTGCTTTGCTTTGTAGCATAGACTCTCCCCTCTTTTTAAATGTATTTCGTATTAGTCCGATTCTGTATAAACTCATTGCTGTATATTAATGCAATGGTTTCCTTATTAATTCCTTATTTAAATAACTGTGACGTAGAACATTTGTTCTCTTTTAAGAAGATCAGCAAAAGTAATTTAAAATCGTGGACGATTTATTTATTAATGTGAGTTTCAAGAAAAATTTTCAGTAGCCTTTATCTTTATTAATATATCTTATTTCTATTATTATATAGGAATAATAGTTTGGGAACAAAACATTAAATTTCTTATTGATGAAAATGTGCCATAAAATATTTGCTTTGATAATAATACATAAAGAAATAAATAAAAGTAAAAGTCAATTAAAGTTTCAAACTAGTTTGTTGATCAATTCGAAATTCAGAGAAATATTTTCATTGATAATACACTTGTCAGAGTTTTATTTTTTAACGTTCTTTTGCTATATAATGCCTTGACTTATATTATAAATATTCTGTTTACATAATCAAAGAAGACTTAATATGAAGTCCACTGACATAATTAATTTTATGTTATTATAGAGAATTCGTCTTGAATATCGAAATAGATTATTGTTATTATTATTATTATGCTTATTAACACACAAAATATTCTCATTTTTTAATGAATTCTGCTTAGCTGTTTAAAATGAATTCTGATATAGCACATATTTCTCAGGTTGTCCTGGAGATTTCCTGTCTTCCACAGAATATCCTGTGGAAATCCTGGTGAGAGTGTGGGCTATATGGAAAAATGTACAAATATTTTTCTCACTAGATTTGAAGCAAAAGTAAATCCGTTGTCTGTTAATGTGGAATGCAAACTGGAAGCAATACTTTGTAAATGGGCGTCAATTTTTCCATTTTTATGTTCGTTGGGGGGAAAAAATATGTGACATCTAGAAACTAAATTGTAGTTCTAGTAAAAGTAATTCTACGTCATCCTTATAATTCTAGTTCCCTTTGCTAGCGAGTTCTAAATACCCCTATTAGAATTCTAAAGTATTTTCCCACACGATGATGTGGGAAATTTTTAAAATCATTTAAAAATCTCTGAAAATAAATGCGAATACAAGGGGCGAGTTTCAGTAACTATAATTTTTTTTATGACCCAATTCTAGGAAATCAAGCAAAATTTTCTCGCAGTATAAATAATTTATAACATTCATAATATTGTTTCACCATCTAGACAGAAAATGACTGTTTATTCATTCTAGATGAAGGCGATATATATTTTTTACTTTCTCTTATTACTTTTTACTTTCTCTTACCCATGAGATAGAGAAAGTATTGTTTTGGGTCAAATTTTCGAACGCGAGATTTTGTTATATTTACACGTTTTGAGGTCCCCTGAATACGAAAATCATGTTTTTAGCAAATGATCTGTGTATGTCTGTGTGTCTGTGTGTCTGTATGTCTGTGTGTCTGTATGTCTGTGTGTCTGTGTGTCTGTCTGTTATCAGCATATCTCAAAAACAAATTATGGCAGAAAGTTCAAACTTGGTATTCTAAATGTGTATAATTTAGGGATGCTATAGTAAGCTTTTCGTTAAGATCAAGCAAATGGTTCGTGTACAGGGACAATCAAGAGAATTCTAATACATTACGTCTATGGGGGAAACTGCAGGAAAGTAGAGTTTAACGTCTATAGACTGCACTAAACCAAATGAAACGAATATATATATTTTATAATAGAGATAGTTAACTGGGAATTTTTTTTTTGTGTATGTAGGAGCCTCTCCTTCCCTCCGGGGGGGGGGAAGTCCCCCCTCGAGGGGAGTAAATTTTCATGATGGGTATCTTTCAAAAGAGCTCGCCAATACCTTTAAAACGAATGGTTGAACCATCTATCTGCGATAATTTAAAACAAAGTTATCGATTTTTTTTTTTTTTTTTTTTTTTTTTTTACTTTTAACGAAAAAAAAAAAAAAAAACTTTGAAAAAATCGTACCTTTTTTTTTTTTTTTTTTTTTTTTAATTTTGAGAATAAAATGGACTGTTTTTGGATCTTTGGTGTTATACTACTTCTCTAATATGGAAGTCGTCTGCCTTATCATAAAAGATAATTTTTTTGAATAATAATTTTAATAAATTATTTTTTAAAAAGAGAATTATTTTTTAATAACCGAATTAAATTCTGTATAAATGTAGGTGCATTAATGAAACGGGGGGTTGAGGGGGGCTCTAGCCTCCCCCCACCTCACACAGAACTAATTATCATATAAAACTCTTCAGAAGCCTAATATGAATTGTTTAACATAGGTTTACATAACAGTACTCGTTATCTTACCTATTAATCTGCAACCTGTATTTATAGTATTAAATTTCAGGGTAAGAGAAAGTCGTGTGAGTGCACACCAGATTATTTCCTCACTGTTTCTCACTAGAAATTAATTTAATAATATAGAAGCCACGTATGAGAACAAAACTCATTTATACACAAACCGACACTGTTAATTTCAATTCATATTAGCTACTCGATTCGAATTACCAAATTGTACCAAGGTTTTTGTACCTGCTTGTCTAATGCTGAGTAATCGAAGTGCCAGATTAAAATATTTATTCAGGCTGGGATATTTGTTGCGAGTCAATTTATACAGTCATTATCTTGTCTTTATCTTGAATCTATTACGTACCACAGAAATTTTCTATATATATAAAGCTTTGAATGCTCAAAATATTACGGTGCTAACACCACATATTTGTGGCTTATGCTTAGCAGATTTTGTTCAAAGAAAAGAATATCATTTCTCCTTAAAAAATGTTAATCATATACAGCTTGTAATTCAAAGAAATAATAAATAATAATCGGTTATTAGCTTTTAATATTAATTTCTGCTATATTCAAATATTTTTTTCAAAATTTTGAATTTTTGAACATTCGAAACTGAACACAAGTATTTTGTTTAATAATAATGCGCTATCAGCAAAAGGAAAAAAGAAAATATATGGGTCATTCTCTAAAAAGTGGGCTTAAAAAAAAAAAAAAAAAAAAAAAAAAAAAAGTTAGCTCAAATAAAATTGCTCCAATTTTTTTTTTTTTTTTTTTTTTTTTAATTTTGTGCATATACACGTTAATAAAAATAATAAAAATACATACACAGTTAATAAAAAATAATATTAACCAAGCTGTATCTGATAATTTTTGAAATAGTAATTATTTTTATTAATTAGAAAAATGAGGGAATGATTGTGAGGGAATGACAAATTTCTTCTAGAAACTACTTTATAAAAATATTATTAAGTTTAGCTATATTTCCAAACACTATATATATTAAAACATATTTTTATTAATATAATAGCTTAAAAAAGCAAATTTGATTTTTTTTAGTTAACTTTATAATGAGTGAGGGAATGACATATAATAAAAATACTATATTTCAATCTAACGTTTGAGAGCCATATGCTTTTCATTGTAAAATGTTTCCAACAGAACACAAAATGTTTTCTTTACTTTGCTTCTATATAAATTAAGTTTGACTTATATAAAGTATGTGCTGCCATTATTGGAGTAAGTAGAGGTATAATTACAGTTTGATGAGGGAATGATATCTATTACCAGGGACAACAATAATAAGTGTTCTAATTTCTTTCATTGCATAATATATAAATGTAGTATAATGAATACATATTTATTAAAGTATGTTTAATAAATTTTCACTTCAAATAATCTAAATATAGATGCTTTAATACCATAGAAACCATTTTATTTACTTACATGTGGGAATGGGGACACAGTGAGGGAATGATATTTTGCATTTTAAAATATATTTTAAAAGTATATTTGAATTCCAATAACCAAAGAATAACAGTTTATATGCAAAACCAATTAATATTGATAGTTTGGGCTGCTTTTTGTTTTTGTGCTTTTAAAAATATGCCCTCAAGACTACTGGGACATGAAATGACTACTTTTCAGAGAATTACTCATATATATACACTCCTTCTCATATTTATACGGATACTTTATATTTTGAAATAACTAATTTAAAAATAATTGTGAACAAGATTATACTAAGTGCACTTAATATATCTAGTATTCTAAAAACCAAAACTGCTATAATTTTTTTTTAATATGAAACAAAATTATTAAAAAATAATGGAAAATATTTTTTCTCCACGTTTTTAGATGTTCATAAATTATAGGGACAATCAAGATTTTTTCGTTTTATTTAACTTACTAGCGGAAAAATTATAGTTGACATGCGAATTTATTAACTACTAGGCTAGGTTAATTCATATATAAGCCTTTATTTTTTCTTGGACGGACATTACTGATAATTCCTCGCCATATGTAAAAATGTTTTGCTTAGTACAACCAAAAATTGAAATGATATGATAATGAAACGAAATACACAATGCTCTCTAATGATTAATTAATTATGTATGCTTATTAATTCCTTTACCAGTCTGTGTGTGTGTTAACATATTTAACCGTTAACAAATTTAATGTTAAACAAACTCGTGTAATTGTGACATCTTCCCTCATATATAGGGGGGAGGTGCCATTAGTTATGGGGTAAGACGCGACGCCACAATAAATAAGAAAAATAAGGCAAACAATGAAAAATTATCTGTGAATTAAAAATAACTATGGGAAAACAAACAAATTCGTAAATTGAAATAAATTTTTGGAAATTTACTTTGCTAAAACTTATAAGGGTACAAGTTTGAATGTTAGCCTGCACAACATTTAATTGAGTGCAATTGTAATCTTCGTGCTACCATTTCTTGTATTCGATGTGCAAGGCTAGTGGAGTAAATGACTTTTCTGTGCTGGTGGAGGCAACTGCTGGTGACATTCGACTGCCTCTTTCTCTGCTGGTTTAGGCCTGTTGTCACATGCGTCGTTTGTGAAAACAACAGCTGTAAAGCAACTGCTAGATTCAACAGAGGTAGCACATTCATGATCTTGGATTGCTTGTGGATTATAAGGATAAATCCCAATGAATGTCTCAAAACCCAGAAGTTCCATTCCCTACGGCGGCTGCCTTGCTCCGAGCTATATTCAGGACACATCCTTATAAACTTGAAAGTCTGTTAAAATAATAATATAAAAAGGATAATTATTATATTATTATCATTATAATTATTAATTCCATCTATATTTTACACTATAATATCATTATCCTCATCCTCATCATCAGTTTCAGCCTTTATCAATCCACTGCAGGATGAAGGCTTCTCGTAGGTGATTCCAAACTGCCCTGTTTTCTGCCGTTCTTCTCCATTCTGCTCGTCCAAACTTCACAATTTCATCTCACCAACGACACAGTGGTCTCTTCCTCGGTCTTTTCTTATCTCTTGGTATCCAAAATAAAACTTTGGTGGTCGATCTATCACCATTTCTTCTCGCAAGGTGCCCAGCCCAGCTCCATTTTAAATTCTTGATTCTAGAAATAACATCAGTAACTTTGGTTTGTTTCCTAATCCAAGTATTTCGCTTCCTATCTCTTCAGGTGAATCCTAACATGCATTTCTCCATGTTTCCCTGGGTTGTTTGAAGTTTTTGTATAGTTTTAAGCGTTAATGACCAAGTTTCTGAAGCATAAGTTAAAACAGGCAAAATGCACTGATCAAAAACGTTTCTTTTCCAACAAATTTTGAGGTCGCTTTGGAATATAGCGCTACCTTCTGAATGCTCTCCATACAAGGTTAAATGCTCATAAGATCTAAAATAGCGCCGATTAAAGGCGATAAATTAAGATAAGTTAGCAATCCTCGCGTTCACTGGGACAAGACTTCTCACGTATGCTGGACCGTGTTACCATCTGTTGACACATAGAAGTGCTAGGAGCAAACTTGAGTCTTTCCCCGAATTACCATATATATATATAAATGTATTAAAAAAAAAGTGCTTTAATTGCTTAACCCCATCCCCCCCTTCCGCGCTTTTTTATCAACTCTATTCATCCTGAAAACAAGATTCAAAATGATCTCCAAATATCCAAATTCAAAATTACCCCAAGGGTAGAAATATAACGCAACTATTTCGAAAGACTATCTTTTTCCTCTTTTGCAAAGTGCAAGGCCTATTGCATAACTATAGTCGGTATCTTAGATTAGGCATATTACATTCAAAGAACAGAGTTTCATTTCGCCTTAAAAGCTACTCATAATATGTAGCTCTATTAATAAAAACTATTCAACTTAGTACATAGCCTATAATCTATGTAAATCAGAATAAAAATTAATTTTGCAGTTGTTCTTAGCTTTCAATGTTAATTTTCGATAATATCCTTATAGTTAACTTTTTTTTTTCCTGAAGTTTTCTGCTTTAAATATTCGTACTCTTTCGTTTAATTTTAATATGTTATCCGCAATTAAAAGAAATCCCAAAGATAGAAATTTCGAAAAGAAAAAGAGAAAAGAAAGCTAAAGGTTTTGCAATTATTATTTTTATTTTTTTTTTCAACTTTGTCCACTCTTTATTCATCTTAAAATCAAGATTCTGTATCCAAAATCAAAATGACCCCGAGGGTGGAAAAATAGCGTAACTGTTTCGAAAGACTTTAGTTCCGATTCCAATTACTTTTCATTGGTACTTCTTCAGTTTTTACAAAAGTTTTATACTTCCCTTTTCATTTAACGTAACTATTTTATTATTTTTTTAAAGTTTTTGTAAGCTTTTTTCCGCTACAAATTTTTAATTTTTTTTATTCTTTTTTTTTTTTTTTTTTTTTTTTTTTCTGTGAATTTTTATGATAGCGAGTGTGTTTTAAACGAAACATAAAAAAAGAAAATCCGAGTACAATGTAGCGGAGAAAAAAAGAAAATTATCTGAATAGAAGAATATTTCTTCATTATCTTTCAAGACTGAGTTATAAAAAGAAGAGGACGTATTTGAGAAGTTTTGATCACGAAAATCTTCGGGCGTTTTCAAGAATAATAAATGAAATTGATCTTTAAAAATAAAACAAATCATTTGCACTCAACTATTCAAAAAAGGGCATCGGTAATCTAGAATTTTATTTAAAAAATAATAAATCTTTAAATTGGAATATTTTACTGTGTTTAAAAAATATTACAGAAAAAATATTTAAAATAAATAAATAAATAAAGATTTTATTAATAATGATGTAAACAAAACATAATGACTGAAGGAAAAAAAATTGTTTTGAAGCGAAGCTTACTAATAAATCTTACAGCATTTTACTAATTATGAGAGGAAGTTACATACCTTAATATTTTGATATGTGCTAAGATGGCGGGTAGTTTTAGTTTTCTAAATAGTGTTTAACAGGTATATTAATTAAGGAAAAACAATTAAAATTAATGCATTTTTACAAAAGCTTTTAGTTTTTGAACAAGTTGTATGCAATTTTCAATGATTATTTTATACAGTTATTTAACATTCCAAACTTTTTTTTTTAAGTGTCAGAAATTTTTTTAAAGAAAATTAAAAAAAAAAAAACTGAACATATTTTAAGGGGATTTAAATACTCTTGTCAAACTATTTACTTCTATTGTGATTACACATGCACACACACACGTATCTGCATGTATGTATAAGACAAATGTTTTGCTACTATACTGAAAAACAGTGCTTTATTACTTTCTCCACACTTAAAAAAAAAGAAAATAAAAGAAAAAGAGAATGCAGAAAATGGAAATAAGAGAAGAGAAGGTGGGGACATTTTTTTAGCTTCCAACTTGAAAATCCTCATTAAAAAACAGTGATTACTTAACGTATTTTTGAGGGCAACCAAATTTAGTCAATGAAAATGAATCTAAATGCAATTAAGTCCCATCATGGAAAAGCAGTATAGAATATGATAAAATTTAATGAAATGATTCATTTAGGTGTTGCCATTTTATAAATATCTCTGTATATTTTTAAAAAAAGTTATTGTCGCTTAATAAATTTTTAATTTTTTTTTTTTTTTTGTTTGCCTGTGACCACATCTCCTTGCGGAAGGCAGCGTCATGAGACAATCAATGTTTAACGAATACTCAAAGAAAGACATTTCAGTTGCTTCGAAATTTCTATCAACTTAAGTAACGAAGTTATTAATTAAAAAGGTCTGGTTAATAAAGGTACTCTAATTGCTACCTTAAAAAAAGGTTCTTTTATGACGCTGTTTTTCTGCCATTATGCCATTTTCCACAGGAAAATTAAAATGTGATCCATGGTGTAAAATAAATAAATAAATAAATAAAAAATAAAAAAAGAGGTCAATGTTTCTATTAGTAACAAGCAAAATTTTTGGTCATCAAATAATTAAAAAGATATTTTCAATGAAAAAATTAATTTCGGATTGTAATTTGTCGTCTGCAAATCTCTCTCTCTCTCTTTTTTTTTCTCTTGCAAAAAAACAAAAACAACAAAAAAAAAAACAATAATAATAATAATAATAATTTTTTCTTACAAGCAACCTCTTATGCTGTATATAATTTTTTTCATTTTTATTCTTTCCTTTTGTGAATAATGAAATAATGCCGTGCTTGTATAATTGCCTGCATTTCTTTTTGTGTTTACAGTACCTTTATCTTTTTTTGTTCATAAACATATTTTAAAATACTTCGGATGTAATTTGGCATAAAATGTAGAGTCAAATTTAAACACATTAATAAATGATTCATATAACTGATATATACGGATATAACTCATTGTAACTCATATATAAATTCATCTTCTAATTTCGCACTGATAATTTTTTTGAACATTACAGAATTAGACATTTCTATGACACATTTTATATTTCTAATTATGTCAAGAAAAAAATTCGTCACACAAAACTCTCATAGAGGATAGAGTACATTTTACCCTTCGTTATTTTAAGAAGTAGGTAGGAAAGAATTAAAAATTGAAGCTGTAAGAGATTTTTCAAGTTCAAATAATTATAATAATAAAAAGCATTTTTCCTTTTCAGATATTTTCGAGCGTGCAAAATTATTACCTAGCTGTACGTTAGAAATATATATATATATATATATATATATATATATATATATATATATATATATATATATATATATATATATATACTATTTTATACTGCCCTAAATTAACTAGAAAAATTTAGTAATAGAAAGTATAAGCATTAGAAAAAATAAGTACTTTTTATTATTTATTTTATTTTTTAACAAGCAATTATAGCAAAAAGTTCATTATCAAACAGTGTCAAAAATTTAACAATCGCCAAAGGGGTCATATACTAAAGCTGTGACGTAAAATGGTCTAGATATTACGAATTTATTTCTATTCTTAAAAAAAAAAAAAAAAAAAAAAAAAAAAACTGATTTATTGCATAAAATTTCATTTAAAAACAAATGTGGTATTAAATATTAGGCGTTTCAATTCGTCGTATTTAATATGAAGGTTTCTGTAACATTTTTCTACGAGGGGTTAATAAGCGAAGCGTGTCGGGGGTAGGTGAGCGGAGCGAGCAGGGGGCAGAACCTTTGTGTTTTAAAAATTTGTTTGGTTTTTAATTTTAAGTGTTCATTTTTAAGATATCCAAATGTATTCGAAAGTCGACTTTTGCCAAAATACCGATTTTTCAATTTTAATACAGTAATGAAGTTTCATTCTTTATTTTTCTAAATCTGTTTGAATTTTGATTCTGTCTGATTCTAGAATGATAGCCTTTTCTATATTACAATCTATCATTATTTTACTTACAGTTAAATCTTATTTAAATCATTTTCTCAAGATGAAAATTTAAAAATGTTTGCGTTTATGCAAAATGTCATAACAGGAAATACACAACCTTTTCACTATTAGGCGCTTTGTCAAATATCTAGAAAAATATTTGACGAATTAACCTGAAACTTCGAGCGTGTAAAGAACATATTATACTTCGTGTATTTCTGCGAAAGTTCTGCTCCGTATATGAATAGAGAAGAAATGACCAGTTAAAAAGTGAACAACGTTTTGGATCATTCTGTAAATAGGAATATTTGAAATGCTTTGTATTAGCTATAGCATATAAGGTTTGTTTTAATTGTATATTGTCATTTATGTTTAAATGATATGTATATTAAAAATATGAAAATTTCTTAAAAAAAAAATAAAAAAAAAAATAAAAAAAAAAAAAATAAAAAAAAAAAATTGGTTATAACACACCTGTATTCAATCCTGCAACGTTATTTTTAGAAAATTATATTAGACACAATATACTTGCAATCAGTATGTAAAAAATATTAAACATCTAACGAAATATAGACATTTTTACAATGCAATTTTTTTATTGTACATTCGCAAGTGTTGACATAATTTCTGTATCATAAATTATTAGGAAATGTTACTTATATGAAATCCCCAAACGAATATTACAAAAAAGTAAAAAAAATTATCATCGATAGAATGAACTGAATTTCAGTTTCTCTCATTAAAAAAGTAAAACGATGGCGGTAATCCATATTTGTTTACAGTCAAGGCACAATATTGACTGAATTATTACTGAACTATTGACTGAATTATTTATTTATTTATTATTATTATTATTACTAGGAAGCTTTGCCTTCTTCGCTGGTCACTATGTTTAAATGAGTAATAATAATAATAATATTTTTTGTATCGCTTTATAAACAAAAAATAAAAATTGCTCAGAACCTGGCTTCGTATTCGTATGTATTGTAATATTTATACAATATATAGATATACTAAAAATATTATGTTGATTTTTTACAAATAAAAAATAAAAAATAAAATAAAATAAAATAAAATATATATATATATATATATATATATATATATATATATATATATATTTATCATTAAATTTTACAATGTGCTTCTGGCTACTTGAGGCTTTCCTTGTTAACTTTGAACAATCCATCTATTTGCATAACAAAAATAAAATCTTATAAATATTAATTAAAAAAAAAAAAAATCTTTTAAATTTTAAATTTAAATTTTAATTTATGATGACCGCATTATAATGCTTATCCTTATGGTTGTGCTCTTTGGCATTATTGCTTGTAATTATGTCTTCTTAAAACTTAACACTTAATAATTTGACTTCAAAATAAAAATCTTAAAAATTATTTTAATCTTGCTGTTAATACTTCTAAATTATATTAATCTTTCAGTCAATACATCTTAAATAAAAATCTTAAAAATTATCTTAATCTTGCTGTTAATACTTTTAAATTATCTTAATCTTTCAGTCAATACATCTTATATAACTGACTTAATGTTATTATAGCTAACCGAAAGATGGCGCTTGTACTTAGTAGTCTTTAACCTTCATTCTTCAGTCCTTATCTTAAACGATTTAATTATTAATATTTTTGGTACGATTTAATTTAACTCTACTAGTATTAATTTTAACATTATCATTTAATATTTACTCTGTGTATTTTATCTTTAATGTAATTGTTCTGAAGTATTTTCGATTAATCGATATCTGTCGAGCTATTATTTTAACTTCAATTTAGGTTTTGGCATCACCCTTTTTTCCAGTTTGTGTTAACTGTTTTCCATGTGGTTACTCTGCTTATTTCATGTTATTAATCTGGTTTCCTTTAAGATTTTAATTAATATTTATTTATCCTTTGTTTTAATTTAATTTTTCACTTTTTTCTCATTCTTTATGGTTTTTTTGCTGCATTGATCGGGGCGTGAGATGATAGAAATTGCTATGATTAGCAATATCGTGTTACGAAATCATTGCAGCTTTCTCTGCTTTATGAAGTATGCGCCCCTTGATATGTATATTTCTAATTTTAAGCATTTATATCCAATTGATTATGTGGTTTATTATCTTTTTTCTCTTTCACAAGTTTAATGGTCCTTTTTTATTATCCTTCAGGTCGGCGTAAGTATTTTAAGTTAATATGGTAACTCATTGGTTCCTTATCTATATCGCAACTTTTTGTGTCATTCTTTCCTCTATGTTAAATTCAGTTCTATATTTTAGTGTGCTGTTATTGTTTTAGTTCTATTAATTGCTAAATTTTAAGATTATTACGTTATCTATTATATATATATATATATATATATATAAATATATATATATAATAAAATAAATAAAATAAATAAATGAATATATATATATATATATATATATATATATATATATATATAATAAAATAAATAAAATAAATAAATAAATAACAATAAATAAAATAAATAAAATAAAATAAAAATAAATAAATAAAATATAATTATTTGATTATTGATAAAAACGTGTAATTCACATAAAGAAAAATTTATTTAGTTTGCAAAAATATTACATAAATATTGTTATAAAATAATACAAAACTATTTCGTTTACGCTGCCATAGTTTTATATTTCTTTAGCTATTAAGAAATTAAGATATCATATTTTTGTTAAAATTTTGCTATATTTTTTAAAATAAGCAATGTAAGTCCCCAGAACAAATAGGATAGAAGTACATTCAATATCAATGTATTTCGCTTATTGTAAAAACATATACCAAAAACTCGTTATTATATATATATATATATATATATATAATAAAATAAATAAAATAAATAAATATATATATATATATATATATATATATAATAAAATAAATAAAATAAATAAATAAATAACAATAAATAAAATAAATAAAATAAAATAAAAATAAATAAATAAAATATAATTATTTGATTATTGATAAAAACGTGTAATTCACATAAAGAAAAATTTATTTAGTTTGCAAAAATATTACATAAATATTGTTATAAAATAATACAAAACTATTTCGTTTACGCTGCCATAGTTTTATATTTCTTTAGCTATTAAGAAATTAAGATATCATATTTTTGTTAAAATTTTGCTATATTTTTTAAAATAAGCAATGTAAGTCCCCAGAACAAATAGGATAGAAGTACATTCAATATCAATATTGAATGAAAAAATGAAAAAATCAATATTGAATGAAAAAATATGATATCTTAATTTCTTAATAGCTAAAGAAATATAATTAGCAATATAGTATTTCGCTTATTGTAAAAACATATACCAAAAACTCGTCCTTTTTTTTTTTTTTTTTTTTTTTTTTTTTGAGATCGGAGTTGAAAAGTAACGCTAATTTATCGATGGTATAGAAAAAATTGGCTTTTCTTCAAATTCTCTCCTTTAAGAAGAAAAAAAGTTATATACAGGGTGGCCATAATAAACTTGGTCTATTAAAAGTGGTCTATTTAGAGAACTTTGTAGTTGTAAGTAAAATGCGAATTGAGTCGAAAATTTGTATAGAGACAATTCACAGGATGCGCACAAAGATTCTGAAAATAAATAAATAAATAAATAAATAAATAAAATAAAAAAATAAAATAAAATAAAATAAATAAATAAATAAAAAGTTTAAAATTTTTCCGCTAGGGCACGAATTGCAGTCAAAATGCTTGAAATGATATGCAATAAATAGCTGTGGTCTATTTCAAAATTTTCAAAACCTTACGTCATTTAAGACTATTATTCTCACATTTTTCAATGATTTTTGTGGAAAAATTGTACAGATGAGAGTGTGATTAGCCGTTCATTTTCTAATGCTCAGCCAGTCCATTCTCCTGATCTTAATCCGTGCGATTTTTGGTTATGGGTCCATTTAAAGAGTTTGGATTATCATGGAAATCTTGTAACTTTGGCTGACTTGAAGGACCCCAAACGTTGCATGTACGGCAGATCACTGGTGATCAGCTGCGGCCAGTTGTTGAACACACTGTTCTTTGACTGCAGATTTTACAATTTAATGATGGGCCCGCATTAAACAATATGCTTTACACGTCTAAACAGTCTCTAAAATCTTACAAAAATATGAGTAATAATAAATAAAGATGTTTCTATCAAAATTTGTAGCGTGTTTTGTTTTGATGTATATCCCCCCCGCGGATTTTGTTTTTAAAATTATTTATTTATTGCAATTATTATTATTATTTTCAGAATCTTTGAACGCATCCTTTGAATAGTCTATTACAAATTTTCGACTCAGCCCATCTTTTAGTTGCAGCTACAGAGAGCTCTGAATAGGACGCGTTTAATTATGGCCAACTTGTATATTTATATTTTAAATTGCATTTTGAACAAATACAATGTAATTTTCCCGCATTTATGTGGTATATTAAAGTGTCAGGTTCGAGGAAAAATGCATTACAATTTTAGGGGAATTTTTCGCTTTGGCACTAACATGGCCGATTTTACGTCAGTGTCCAGTCTCTTCTAATATCGGATCGCTAGCTTTCGGTGTCAGCAGTCAACACACCCATGTTTTTCATTGTAGCCAGAGACTGAATGAAATAAACACGAATCGTTTCACTAACGCAGACTTTGTCGATATTTACTTTGTTCATGGCCTAGCTAATGGAAAAGGACGCAGTGTTATAAGTCTGTAACGGGAAAGATTTCACACGAGGCGAATACCAAATACCAACTCACTAAAGCTCGGTTCACTCATGCACGTGGTGTGGCGAGCAAAATTGTCATAAATTATCGAATATCGGAAAGAGGAAGGACATTATTTTTATTGCTCTTTGAAGTATATTAAAAAAGAAATAAAAGTTTTCCATGCCAATTATCCCCACAGGAGGTGATGATAAAGTTGCCAGAGGCAGAAAACGCCCCGTTGATGCTCCCTTGCGCTTGTGGCAGCTAAATACCCAGATCAAAGGAAATTTCAATAGAACCGATTTTGCTTTTGCTGTTGTGAAGCAAGCTTAAATGTTCACTCATGTGTATCAAAACCTGTGTATACGTGAATCCTTGAGAGTCCCGATGCAAGCCACCGGATGTGTTCGAACATCTCTGATAATCGATTTAGAAGAGGGTCTGTTGAATTCTTTGAACCGAAATTTCAGCACAAGTATGACATGCGCTTCCTGCTGCAACAACTACATTCGCATCAACTGTGTGTGACGCAGGTTTTGCACGGCGAAGTCTTGCACTCTTTTCATCTTTAAAGAGTCAAGTACTGCTGGATCAATAGTATTCACGACGTGTTACGTTTGTACACTAGTTTCTACAAAAAAGTGTATCCGTAAGGCACTTCCCATATTCTGTTTTGTTTACTGATGAAGCGTCTTTTACAAGTAAGAGGATGTTTAATATTCAAAACACTCACATGTGATCCGTAAACAATCCACACGGAACCAGAACAGGTGTCGCAGAACACTTCTTTGCTAACAATGTGTGGACAGGAATTGTGGCTGACTGTCTGGTTAGCCCATCCATTTATCACATCGAATGAACGCTAATACGTATCTCAACTTTCTTGAGAAGGTCCTTCCGTAATTGTTGGCTGATGTTCCTGCACAAATTTAATGCCGAATGTGCTTTCAACACGATGGGGCTCAATTTAATTTTTGAATTTCGGTACGTGATCATTTGGACAGGACATTTGGAGGTAGATGTATTGCGTGTGGTGGACCCGTCACATGGCCCCCAAGATCGCCTGATTTATCATCGCTTGATTTTTATTTGTGAGGTGCCATGACGATCATTGTCTACAAAACACCAGTAGATTCTGAAATGGACTTTGTTGCAAGGAATGACATCGCTACTGCTACGATCCGCAAAACTTTCGATACTTCTGAAAACATTCGTCAATCTATGCAGCATAAATGACGACTGGCGGAATTTAAAAAACTTCCTGTTATGCTTCTAACTATTGTACTATTTTTGCGAAATTAAGTGCTTAATATTTCCTGTATTATGTTTTTATTTTGTCTTTATGTTTCTTTACCACTTAAGGGCGGCATTTGGGACCCTGCTTTCCTATGTGATTATGATTCCTATAAATGCTTTCTGCTTTCCCTCGAAATTTATACGTACAGTACAGAAACAGACTACATAATAATAATAATAATAATAAAGAAACAGACACTAATTAATTTTCTTTCTTTCTTTTTTCCCCTGAAGTAAGCTTTACATCTCCATAAATATACGTGCTACTGACATAAAAATGAAAATAGATGATTAAGAAAAGTTTCATAATCATATGTTACAGCTGCAACGCATTTCAGTCATTACGTTTTACAAAGTGATCCCAAACATTCGGTTTTTTCTTTAATTTGGTGCTCGTCTCCTTTTTGTCTTCGAAAGGAAAATTTCATTGAAATACTCGTATATGACATATAACATGCTTTTACGCGCCCGAATAACTATAGAGATGCAGCTTCTTATTACCTGTGATAAAATTTAGGATTTACAATGCATTTTTAATAACTTTTGCTTCGTTGGGTATTTAACATGTATATTTCATTTTTTTATATATACAAGTTACAAGTATGGTAATACTTCCTTTCAAGGACACTGATTTTGTAATTGTAGTAAAACTTACAAAATTTAAAGATGACTTGTCATTTTTTGCAAAAATTATTTGCTAACTGTTACTCATTTTTTTGTAGCAAAATATATGTAAAATATAGTTTAAAATATATATTTTTTAATGGTGTTTTAAATTTTTAGCAACATTTTTAATATAAAAGGCAAAAAAAGGCCAAAAAAAAAAAAAAAAAAAAAGTCATGTTAAAAAAAAAAAAAAAAAAAAAAAAAAAAAAAAAAAAGAAAGAAAGAAAGAAAGAAAGGAAAAAGCCATCTGAAGATTTCTTAAAGCAGCATTTTGAGCATCTCTCTATATATGAAACAAATTAATAATTTTATTTTGAGTTATTTACTGTAACGTTGAAAATTCTTGGAAATATATGATGTCGAAATAAGTCTAGTTCTGGTTTTGACAGGACATTTAAAGTCATAAATAGGGCGAAAAAAAAGATCATTTAGTAGAAAAGAATTACGTCGCCATCCAGAGCTATAATGTCATATTTTTCTTTGACGTGAAATCATGCAGAAGTACTCGTTAGAAAGCAATTTTATTTTCTATCAATATATATTAATTGTGAATCTCCGTTTTAAATAATTTTTCAAAAAATTTCATTTCATTAGTGTACTATTCATCTTTATTGCTCCTGAATGTGAAAGGTTTTCTAAAATAAATTTTAGCGATAGAAAATAAGTTTGTACAAAAATAAAAGCAATAAAAATGCTACTAATTATAAACAACACTTTTTAACGAATTTTCAATATGGTTAACATCTAAATTGGGAAGCATTCATAAAATTTAAAGTTCAAATGTAACAACTTTATATCCCATTTCCAAATTTTTTGAACTATGGATAATTTTAATACATATATGAATAATACAGGGAGCATGTACTTCCTTAAAGCAGAGGAAGCTGCATAAAACAATATAGCTAACAATAGCAAAAATATTGTTCATGCTCCAGTCTTGCAACAAAACCATTTTGAAAGAGGAATGAAATAAAATATTAAATCAAACCATCAAGGAAGCCAGAGAGAAAAATGGAAAAAAAATCAGAGTAACCACATGTCAAGCTACCACACAACACGGAGAAAAACATATTGCCATCATAACAATGAAAGTAAAAATAAATTCCTTGCAAACATCCATTATCGATAAAGAATTAACAAATGAACATTTTCAACAACGATAAAATTCACTTTGTAATTCTATTTTAAATTAGTTATATTTTAATTTTTTCTTAAATAACATAACTTAACAACTTTCATGGAAAGGAATTTAATGACAGCAAACATTAATACATTAGTGTGCTAGCGCCATCTGTCATGAAGCTAGATAAACAGTAAAAGTCAATTAAAATGTTTTAGGATTAAACAAGTAATTGTTATTAAGTTTATTATTTAATAGAAGATGTTTTATCCTAATGATATAGGTGAATATGTTGCACCTTTTAATTAAATAGTTTTGATCTTAATTATGTTAAACCTGAAGTAATGAATCTCAATCTTAATTTTAATAATAAGAATTAAATGTTAAGTTGTAAAAAGTCTCAATCACAAGCAATAATCCCAAAAAGCACACATGTAAGGATAAGCAATTCTAGGCTATCTTAATTTATTAAATATTTTATTTTTTATTTATTTTTTAATTTTTTTAATTTTTATTATTATTATTTTATTAATTGGATATTTTGTACAATTTAAACATAGGAAACCACTAATAGCCAAAATGCACTCAATTAAATCTAACATGTGAAGAGTTCATAATGCACAATATCAACCAGAAAAAAATAAATAACGTATCTTGCAATAGCAATAATCCCTTATATATATATATATTTAATTCAACAACAAACCCTCCCAACCAACCAGCCATACAACACCACTCTTCCTCCTTAATCAAACATCTGCCGACCCATCCTCCACATTTTTTTAAAATTATTATTATAAACTTTTTTAATACCTTAAATCGTTTTTTTAAGTTATACAGAGACATTTAATGATATACTATTGAATAAATAATTTTTTGGGGATAACCCATTTTTGTAGCAGCTTCAGTTATGTGGGTGATATTTTTGTTTTTATACTTAAATGAAAAAAGATTATGTATGCGAAAGAGGTGATTGAGAATGATATTTCTGTAAACTGATATATGAAGACAAGAATGAAAATGTGTAAATAAATTTACTTTGAAACAAAAATCTTGTCTTTTGTCATATAGATCAGTATACATTTTACTTCTTTTAAGTTTTAAATCTGAGAAACTAATACAGTTTTTGTTAAGGAGATTATAAGTTAAAGTAAAGTGAAGAGGATATTCTAATTTGATTGAATTAGGGAAAAATTATGGACATAAAAAATTATAATATCATCAATTTACCGGTAAATATAGACATTTTCATTACAAAATCCTTGCTCATAATGGTAAAGGTATAAGTCAGCTAACAAACTCGAGCTATTTCCTCCTTGTGGAATACCGACCTTTTGAATATAAATTTTATTATTATGTAGAATATAATTATTAGGAATAATAAAATTTAAAAGTGTCTTAAATGATGTTACAGAAAAGTATTTAGGTAAAGATATTTGGCTTTTAAATTTCTTAAAAAGACTAAAGATGATTTGATGAAGATCTGTTAAATTAATATTATTAAACAGGTCAGCAAAATCATATGTCATAATATCAGTGACATTGTTCATCGATAAGACTTTAGCTTTAAGTTGATAGCTATTTTTAAGGCCATAGAAGTTTTTTGATTTACTAATTAAGCCATAGATTTGTTTGAGAATTTCAAGGAGAATTTTGTTAGCATTATTATTGTATGTATTACAGCCAACTGTGACAGTTCTAAATTTAATAGGAATTTTGTGAAATTTTGGAATAAGTACAATATATGAATATTTGAAATTATTAAAAGGAAGTTTTAGTAATTTATAACAGCAATGAATTTTTCGGTTATTAATTTTAATGTCATTATTGGTAGTATGAAAGTTAGAAATCGAAGATATGGATTTACTGAAAAGAGAAAGATAATAGTGTTTACAGATTATAGGATAATTATTAGGAGATTTCAACATAAGTAATAACAAAGTTTTGTTGCAATTCTTTAATAGAGTTAATTAGATTTGATTTATTGTAATGTATTATTTTTAATCGATGTTTAATTAATTCAGCTTTAAATTTTGAAATCACTAAAAATTTTATTGATTAAAAAATTCAATAGGTTTATTATAAGAGATGGAGGTTTTATAAATAAACAAATCAATATCATGTGACAACTGTTGTAGAATTTGTGAAATATTAGTTTTTGAAGGAAGTCGATAGTACCATAATCCATAAGTTTGTTTAATTTAGAGTCATTAATAATTTCAAGGTTACCAGTTATTATATGTCCAGGGTCCCTGTCAACATATTTTACATAAGAAGGACTGTCACAACTACAAGATACATCAGAAGATAAATTAGACTTAGAGACTGAATTATAGTTAAAAGCAAGCGACCAAGTGTAATAGGATATCTTTAATTGGAAACATGCAAGATTTATCATTATTTATGGATGAAATATTAATGTTATTAAATATTTGATTTGAAAAATTTATAATAAACTGTGAATTAGGTTGGATTTTTTGAGGTTGTTTAGAAATATTTAAATTGAAGTGTTTTATTTTGTATAATAGTATATCATAGAATATATCAGAAAAATGTTGATTATAACTTTGTTTTTTAAAGACATTTAAGTAATTGGTCATTTTTTTTTTTTTTTTTAGCAAATAAAAACTTTCTAATGGTGAGCCAGTCATAATTATTAAGATAATTTGACTACAATTCAAGGACATTCTTAATAATGAGATTTTTTTAATATTAAACATCCATTAGATTTTTGACCTCGTTTTGAACGAGAAGTTTTCTGGTTGACACTATGATTAAGAGCAGAGTAAACAGGGGAATAATCATGGAGGGGATTTATATTAGTATAAACCTTGAAAACCCTATTGAAATATTTATGATTCAGACTATAGGGATAAATTGGATTAAAATATTTCTTGTAGTGAGATTCAAAGAAAAGGCGTTCGCTTTTATTTATTTATTTTTTTTTTTGAATCGAAGAATTTCAATTGTACATGAGCAGAAATTGTGTAAATTAAAATGTTTCAACTAAATAGTTAATTTACTAGTAAGGACAGTTGATGATAATTTTTTAGAGTCTGAGCGATGTTGATTAATTCCAATATGTAATGGGGTAGAAGTTTCACCAATATATTGCATTTTACACATACCACAGCTTAATTTTTATATGACATTATAGACCTAACAAAAAAGAATCAATTTTAAATCATCATAAATTTGGTGCTTTAATGCATTAGGGAAAGTTTTGCATCGAGATGATTCACAATTTCTAAACTTAAGATTGGAAGGAGGAGAATAGAGGTAACATGGTTTCGATCCAGGAATATCCTTATAAATATTCCTGTACCGGGCAGGTAACCAAAGTACTGTGGGAAACCATACTGTGGGAATACTGTGGGAAACCAAAACATTTCTTGCCAGGCACTACAAACTTACTTAGAACATTCATAATTAAAGAGTGATTTTATAGAACATATGTAATCAATTTTAAATTTAAATCCAAAACCAACAAACTAATCATATTATAATTTTTTTTTTATATTATTACATTAACACAATCAAATTGAAAATTAATAATTTCTTGATTAATATATGGATTACATTAGTAAGATAATATATATATATATATATATTATTTAACCTTGCATTTAATCTTGGTTAAATTCCTAATGATCTATTTACAATATTTAAAAAATCTTCCAAACCAAAGCATAAAACATTCCAAAGCAAAAAGAATACAAAGCATACAACCAAAAAAAAAAAAAAAAAAAAAGAAGCTAAAATTTAATAATAAAATTTTAAATTTAGTTCTTAAATCCAATAAAATAACCATTGAAAATCTATAACGGGCAGTGCGAAAAGTAATGCTCATAATTGTCAAAATTTAATCACATGAAACACTAGAAAACCCTAAATTTAAGTCGTTCAGAAAATTTAGCATGAAACACTAAAAAATCCCTTAAATTTAAATGATAAAAGTCAAGACTTAATTAAGACCATTCATACCATTGAAGGAATTTCCCAGTATTTATATCAAAATCAAACCAATTCTCCATAAAAGAGTTGGTAAAGCATTACATCCACAAATTAGACAAATAACGTAAATTAATTATCACAAAGTTAATCAAAGTAATTAAATTAAAAATTGAAATGATACGCATAAGATTAAGCGCAATTGCAGCTGTAATCAAAGTGCATGTATTCTTTTTAAAAATTAATGGTAGAGCCAAATAGGCAAAGATATGTATATATTTAATTATATATACATTTAAGCATAAACAAGATTTTAAATTAAATGAAAAAACTGTTTATATTAAACAAAATACATTTAAATTTATTGTATATACTATATATTTAAGCATTAACTTTTAAAATATATTTTGCCTTGTATAAAGCTTCATTTCCATATGTGGTTCTTTGTTCATTAATTCACGTATTCATCTCCTGGTATTTAATCAATAAAATGGTGAAATAAACACACATACGTATATATATGTATATATATAATATTTCAAGTATACAACATACTACTACAGACAATAATTATTCCAGTCAAAATTCTCTAAAACTACAGTTGAAAGTATTTCCACACATTTTAAGCAGAAAGTTGCTCATTGCATAAGATAAGATATACGATCTTGCAAGAAATAACAAATTGTGTTCATTTCAATTTTATTTCTTGAGTTGTTATAGATACATTTTAATAACTTTGAAAAGAGTTGTTGAATCTGCGATTCGAAATGTACGTGACATTTTTTGTTAACTCTTATGATAGCACTGGAAAGGAAGTTTCTGATATATACATAGTTTCAACGAACTTTCACGACAATAAGTGATAATACTTAGAAACGTACTCATACTGTTGTGCACATAAGCTCATAGTGTACAATCGTTTATTTAGTAATTACTTGTAGTGATATCTTTCAGCAACTCCATTAACATGTTAGTGCCATGCGAATTTTAGAAGGAAATCTTCGTCAGACCACACGCGTGGCTTAGAAGTAAAACTTATTAAATTTGAAGTAATTACTTAAAACAATGTTTTAATTTTATTTTTATATCGCATTTTACACTATCAATCACCAGTGACAGACAAGTTCAGAACGGAAAACTCAGTGTCAGTTACCAAAGAATGACGTGGCTCTTAACGTGTTAAACATCTGCTGTGAAAACGTTCACATGTTTCCTAAAGATTTTTTTTGTGTTTACAAAGATAACTGACGGTATTCATGAAATTTCTATCTACTTCGGTGCCTAATGCTGGTGCATCACTCGCACCATCTTGTTATGGGTAGTTGAATATCGAAATCTAATTTTCAGTATTTTTCAGTGATAGTTATTTGCAGCAGTTACCGTGTTGCCGTCTCATCCCTCTGTTTCTCTATCTCTCTCAAAATAACTTAATATATATAATTGAAAAATAGTTTTTCTAAATGGAAGCAAGTATTTATACATATAAAATTAAACGGATCAGGATCATTTGCAGCATAGTAAATGATTGCGCCAAATGCAAGCTGTCATGGAATCTTCTTTTCTTCATTTTTTACTTCATTATACAAAGTGTAAGATAGTATAGTAATCCCGATTTGCGAAATGGATTTTGTATCTCGCATAGCTCAAAAACAAATGATTGTAGAATATTGCAAATTTATATTCGTGTCTGCAATGATGTCTAATATGTAGACCTGCAACTTTGGTTTTAATGCGAGCTCCTGTTTTAGAGATATCTACGACTTTACACGATTTTTCGTGACGTCTGTATGTAAGTATGCGTGTGTGGTGTGTGTGTATCTCGCATAACTGAAAAACAATTCAACGTAGAACGTTGCAAATTGGTATATAGGTTTGTTATAACATCTAGTTGTTCACGTTCCTTTTTGGTCTTTCTGCGACATTCCGTTTTGGAAATATTTGCGAAAGTTATATTTATAATGACTAAAAATACAAAAGTTTTGGTCATTATATATGAACTACCATCATAGAGATTTCAAAACAAGCTAATGATAGAACCCGTTTAATATTGTTATGAGAATTGTCGACATTTTTTAGTGTAGTTAAATTATTCTTGAAGACATAAGCAGGTTCTAGTCAACGAATGCATTTTTTTTAATGAATATTCACCTCGTAGATAGAGACCGTAATGATATTATGAAAGTTGTCGACAGTTTTGCGTATAGAAAGTAATTTTTGCAGACATAAGGAAGTTCTATTCGACGAATGCACTTTAATTAATGAATATTCAGCCCATAATAATATTATTATAAAAGTTGTCGATATTTTGGCTTGTAGAAAGTACATACGCAGGTTCCAGTCGACGAATGTATTATATTTAATGAATATTCAGCTCGTAGATAGAGCCCGTAATGATATTCTTATGGAAGTTCTCGACATTTTTGCACGCAAAAAGTAATTCTTAAAGACATATGCAGGTTCTAGTCGACCAAAGTATTTTATTTAATGAATGTTCAGCCCGTACATATCGCCAGGGCTTGATTGCCCAAAAGGCTCGGGAAGCACAAGCTTCCCCTCTAAAATTTAAGAGGGGCCCCCAAAATGACTAAAAACAGGGTCTTGAATTTTCTGTTTTATATTTTCATACTGAGATTGAATTTTTCTGAGAAAATTCGCCTAAAGCAAGATAAAATACTCACTATTTCGGGAAAAGTCTATTTAACCTCAATAATCTGAATGTTCTTAATTAACAAGTTATACGATTTTACTGTTGTGTGTAGAAACCATCCAGATATATGAATGAAAAAAAAAACCTATAAACGCACACTAATTTTTGGTCTATAACGTTTTTATATTATAATATGTAACAGGAAAACAAGATTATCTGAGATGAAAGAGGGCCCCGAAATGATACTGAACTTCCCCTAGCTTCAAATCTTAATCGGGCCCTGCATATCGCCCGTAATGATACAGTCTTTCAACACGTTTGGATGTAGAAAGTAAATCTTAAAGACATAAGTAGGTTCTAGTCAAGGAATGCACTTTATGTATTGAATATACATCCCGTAGATAGAGCCCGTAATGATATTGTTATGAAAGTTGTCGACATTTTTGCTTGTAGAAAGTAATTCATAAAGACATAAGTAGTTTCTAGTCGATGAATGCATTTTATTTAATGAATAATCAGGAAACAGTTGAATAAAACACTTATTTTGCTATTAAAATCAATAATCAATGAATATTCTCGAAACAATCCAATGAAACAATCATTCTTACTACAGAAATCAAATAAACACTGTTAAATACACTACAGAGCAGAAATTTTGCTAATTTAGGAATAACCGAAGATTTCAAAGTCTGAATGGAATTTAAAATCATCGAGACTATTGTCACAATGGTTTGTGGAATTTTCGAGGTATTTTCGCGGTGGAAACTAACGAATCATTACAAAAAAATCTAGAACTCGACTCCTACTGAAGTTAAATTTTTCAAACTTTTGTAATCCTAAACTGCCACTTTTCGCCGTATTTGAATACCTAATTTGACGCGGAGTCAACGACTACCCTCGTGGAAATGAAAAAACTACCGTTTCCCTTTTACTGTAATACCGTATAGATACGGCACGTAAGTACGTGCGTATTACGTGCCGTATAGCACGTAATACGCTACTATACCGTATAGCACGTAATACGCTACTATACCGTATAGCACGTAAAAATATAATCAAGTGTTAGTCTACAATCATCAATAATCACTCTTCTTTTTTCATAGTCTTGCTAGTCATTTATAGAATAATTAAAAAAAAAAAGATTCTGCGCTATAAATCAATGAAAGTTTCCAAAAAATTCTAGAACTCTCTTCTTGTTAAGGTTAGAGTTTCCAAACTTTGGCAACCCTAAACAAAAAAATTTCGCCAAATTCTTTCGGTAAGTCGCCAAAATCGATGCCAGAACCAAAATCTGCGCTGGCTACAAATTTGCGGCTTGGCGAGATTAGCGATGAGATTTGGCGGCAAATGTTGTTTCGGAATAGCCAGAATTAGTAAACATTTTCTCAGTATTAACGGAATTAATTGTTTTGGTAAAATGTATCGTTTCTCGCCACTAATTTTCGCCAAAGAGAAGAAAAGTAGGCCATATATACTCGAATGATTTTCATTCAACTCAAGTTGTTCATTTGGCAATGACAAATTCTGTAATAAGCCGTGGAGCAATATTCCTGAAAAAAACTACTATATTTGTCTCCGTGGTATATAATCCAATTATCATGGCTTTTTTGGCTGGAGTATCAGCTTCTTTTTTCCTTGCATGTTTTCAGGAATTTTCTTAGACTGGAATCTGCCTGTTTAATTACGAATCAGTTATCTCACACAAAAATGTGAATTTTTTCATAAAATATATATTATTGCGTACTCGAGGATTCGTGAATTATCTGAAAATGAAAAGCGTATCTTGCAGAGGCTTAACAGTTTATTTACAGAATTAATTAGACGATTACAGTTCTATAAGCCAAATGTCAACCTCAGTTTCACCAGAAAACACAACTTAAATAGCAGCTGACAACATCAAATTCACAGTACAAACTCTTTCATACCATTAACACACAGCAATAGACTGCATTAAAGGAGGCTCAATTAGAAGCATATTCCAGTAAGGTGGTTATCGTGATACTGACTGACGGCCGAAATCCAAATTTTTTATAGACCCTTCTATTAATCCAGAATTTTTCATTAACTTGTAGAATAATCAAGTTACAGCTTAGATATTTGGTATATCGATAATAAGGATTTTCTCGCCAAAATAAGTCGCCAAGAAGCTAAAAGTCGCCAAATTTGGCGCCAAGGCCATTGCCTGCCTTGGTGAAGCTGTTTAATGGGCTTTTAAAGCAAAATTAGCTATTTTAATGTGAAAACAAGCTAGAAATGCAGAAAATTAACATTTTATAGCCTGACTAAGACTCTTTGAATGAAATTATATTAAAGTAACTACTATTATTTACAAATGCGTAACAATATATATTCCAATGAGTGTATAAGGAAGTCATGTGGTGCCCACATCTGATTTTTTTTCCTTTTAAATTCGAATAGTTTTCTTATCATTCAATATTTCGTGTAAATTCCGATGAAAATAAAGCTGCTTATTATTTAGCATTGGCAATTTTTCAAAATGTAAAATACTCGAGGATAAAAAAATAATATTTATATTACGTAGGCGATATTTAAGCATGCGGACTCAGTTAATTCGTCATTTCTCGCAATTGTGATATATGAGATTTCTAGCAGTTCTACTCATTCTTGACACGAGGAAAAAAATTTGAAAGCAAAGCCAATTAATTTGGCGTGTTTGCAAGAGGTTGTTTATTGTCATAGTTCTGATGATGACAAAAACTTGTTAAAGTCTATTCGAAAAATTCTGTTGGAATCGGAATTTCAAATCGGCGTTATTTATAAAATGGAGAATGGCAACGGCATCTGCCAGAAAGTTTTAAATGAGCCTCATGTTAGGCTTAATAATGGTCTTGTAATTGAAAATTACAAAAGGTAGACTTAACAAAGCATTTCTCTTTTAATATTCTGAAATTCTTACTACTTCCATTAGCTACGCTTTCATATTTAATTTAATTATATTAAATTGTTTCTATTAATGGAATAATATTGCTGGATATTTTATTATAAATATACCTTTATGTACTAAATAAAATCACTAAATTTGAATTTATATATTTTGTTGTACATAGTGTTTTTGAGTCACTTGGTTTCCGACGATTCCATTAATGAAATAAGGTGACAGAAAATGTTTCTATGGTAGCACAACCAAAGTAACTCGAGTGGTTTCCGGATTTGACACTGCTAGCACGTTTTTTGGTGAAAAATTATAACTTAAAATTGATGATAAACTTAATGTCTGGATGTTTGAGTGCTAAAAGTAGTTTCAAAAGTTTCGGCTGTCTAACAAAATTTAAAGGTAAATTTGATTAAATAAATAAATAAATAAATAAAATCTCAACTGCTTCGGGAAATTTGCATTTAGAAACAAATTAAACATAAAAATTATTCCATTAGAATATTTTATGTATCTTTTAGCTCATTAACTATGAAATAAATCTTCTTTTTCATTTGTAATATTATCTTTCACTGTGTGACTTTAGAAAAGTATACCTTTAAGATTACTTTTGTAAAGTCTGCTAACGATAAAAACAAAATTTAATAGTGTCGTTTTTTGATTTTTGGGAGTCTCATATAAAATCCACAAAACTTGCTTAGGTGATAGAACGCCCAAGTTTTATATTACTTTTTAGCAACGTGTGCGTAGAAGTTCTTCGTTATATTCCTGAATGTATGCTCGTTAGCTAAGGAAATTCTGAACTAAAGAAAGGGGAAAAAAAAAAAAGAATGCTATATCTTTTTATAATATGATATACCAGTTTTTGAAGAAATAAGGCTTATGACATAGAATTCTTTTCTCTTAATTAGAGCATCGAAATAATATGAGATTTTTTGTAAAAAGGGACGTACAAATTTTCAATGACATTAATTTTTTATTAAAAATTTATTTATAAAAAAATTCTAAAATTTAATATATTAAATACAACAAAACTTCTACATTTTTTTTTTTTTTTTGTTCTCTGAAAGATATTTTTTGTTATAAAAAGTTTCTGTGCATTTTAAATTTTCTTTTACTTTTTATTCGCAGAATATTATTAAAGTAGATCAAAAGCTTAAAAATTATTATACATAATTTATAAATAATTATAATTATTTAAAATGAATAAAATTTTACTAAAAAAAAAAAGTATCTAATGCATTTTTGTCAACAATGTATAAAACCAAAGGTTAATTTTAAATTTTTTATAGCGACTTTAATTTCCTTGCATACTTTACTTCAGTATGTAGAAAACAAACTTATTTTTTAATAAAGCTATATTATTGAAAAATGATACAATGCGTCATGGAGTTTCATAAATGAAAAAGAAGTCAATGATGTTAAACATAGGTTATTTTGGCATTGATAAAGAAATACTTTACATGTTTTATTGCTTTTTATATTTTTATACATTTGTACACGTTTTGTATATAATTATTACTATACTTTTTGTTCTACTATAATTGTAACCCTTAATCTATCGGCGTTTTGTTATTTCGGGTCCAAAAATACTAAAACGACTGTCTCTATAACGGTTCATTGTACGAATTATCTGTCAGTTCAGTAAACTAAATACGAAACTCCACGGCATGACAGTAAGCTGTGTTTTCAATTTCGTGCAAAAAACATTTTAAAAATTATATTAATTATTATCTTTGTTTTAAATTATCTGATCAAGTTTAAAATTTTCGCAATTTGTATCTACCTAAAGAATTGGCTAAAAGTATTTTTAAAAATGCATTGTCATCGCGTTCTGAGCTTTTCTAAAAGTTTCAAATTTCTAGCTAGTCGGGAAGTTATATGATTGTTGAATGATATAAACGCTACCGAAGGCAGCGGGGACCCGAAACAATTGGCTAAAAGTATTAAAAAAATGCATTGTTATCGTGCTTTCAGCAATTCTAAAAGTTTCAGATGACTAGGTAATGGAGAAGTTAGTTAAATAAATTTTCTGTTGAATCGTATAAACGCTACCGAAAACAGCGGGGACCCGAAACAATAGGTTAAAAGTATTTAAAAAATGCATTCTCACTGTGTTCTGAGCTATTATGAATGTTTCAAATGTCTAGCTAGTCGGTAAGTTAGTTAAAAATTGATTGCAAGATTTGTACTGGATAAACAAACAAACAAATAAACAAGAATCGAAGTTAATAAAAACATGGTAAAAAATATCTCATCATACAACTAACTTGTGATGCAGGAAATCACAGAATTTAATACTAATAAAATAATACAAATACTTCTAATTTTTTAAAAATCTATCTATTTATCTATATGTGTATATATATATATTATTTATTGCTGAAAACAGGACAGTTTGGAATGACCTGTGAGTGGCCTTCATCGGGCAGTGGATTGATAAAAACTGAAATTTATGATAATAATATATATAAAAAAAAAAAAAAAAAAAAAAAATCCTTATTTTCCTCACATCTTTTCAGAAACAAATACGGAGTAAAAAATAAGTAAATAAATAAATAAATTCGCCTTTGCGGCTGTAGGTCGGCAATGTATTTTTTACATGCCGCCACGTTGTTTCTATTGTATTAGTATGAAAGTCTGTGGACGGATTTACAAAATTCACACAGTTCATGCAGTTACATTATTTCTAAAGTGTTTTTTCAATTTCTTGAAAGGGACATTTTTCTTTGACAACTCTATATTTCATTAATAAAAGCGTTCTGATTTATATTTTAAAAGTATGATGTTGACTTTTACTGATATAAGTCTACAAACTTACTCACACAACTAATACTCTCATACATTTAGAAATGCACCCTCCACGAACAAATTACCTTGTATAATGATTTCTAATATTTAAGGTAGTTTATTTTTTACATCTGGCAACGAAACAAACCTCTAGAAAGTATCACGACGCTATATTATAAAAGAAAGCATATCTGCTTTGAACTAAGAAATTGGAAGATAAATTAAAATACTAGACTATCTAACATAATTATGGAAGCTATTTAAATTTTTTTTCCTAAAATTTCATTAAAAAAGAAAAAAAAAATAGATTTGTTCGCTATAAATTATCAAATTTAAATAGTGTGCACTCTCTTTGAAAAATAAAAAGTGAACATTTTTTTCTTTCATTGCAAGTTTAAATTTTATGTGGTGAATAGAAAATTTTTAAGGTTAACAGTGGTCAGTGAGTAGGGCAACGTCTTCCGAATAAATATTGCTGACCATAACGGAAAATTTAAGAGAAAGAACGACCACTCTGCATTGTAAAACGGATTTGTGTAATAAGAAAGGGAACATCAAGACATCTTGTCAATTCAGCGAGTTGTATTGAAGGGAAAAAAGTCGTTTTTTAACACTTAAAAAATACTTTTCTCTTAGATTTATAAGCATTTGACCTGATATTTATCGATTTTTTATTATTGCATAAATGTAAATGGTATTGAAAACTAACAACATAACACAAAAAGGGATTTTTGAAATTTACTCTCTGATTATTATTATTATGTTCCTCTAGAGTGTGGTGTATATATATATAGTATGAACGCCTTGTCAAACATTGCACAAGAAAAAATTATGTATCATACGAAGAATAGGAAAGAACCAAAAATAGATTAAACCAGTAACAATTTAATTAAAGATATGAAAAAAACCCACAATAGTCACTTGATTATTATACCGTAAAATCCCGTAGTTTTAGAGACATAAAATTATAAAAATATAATGTTAAATTACAAATAACCAAAAGCATGAATGAAAAACTTATTAAAAAATTGAAAAAGTTGTAAAAAACTCAAACGCTAAAGTGTTTCTTCACCTACAACTGTTCAGAGAGGATGAAAATTTACAAGATTTCACACCATAGTGGCCAAATATATATATATATATATATATATATATATTATAGTGTACGATGTGCCTTGCAAAGAATAATGAAATTGATTTGAAAGAGAAAAAACACAAATGGGAAGTTACCCTAGATGTTGCATGGCGATATATAAACACAAGTTTAGTGGCATTCAAAATACTCAAAGTGTTGAGTTGTATAATTTGCTTATTTAGAAGTGACAAAGGGTAATATGTGTATAATTATGAAAAAGAAATTCAGTTTCGTATAAACTTCTATTATTTATAAAAAAGTTTATAAATTCTAAAATGTGTTATTTTAGGAAACAAAAGCTTAACATTGTCGATTATTTGTTTTGGCACGTGCAAAATTGTTATAGGAATAATTAGTGATTTTTTCTTCTTTCTTTCTTTTTAGAATATGTTCAAACAGGTTAATTATACGCTACATACTATCAGTATTTGGTCAATTTCGCATTTAGACGTTTTGTCAAATATCTAGAAAAATTCTATATGAATCATCTTGAAACGTTGGGAGTACAAAGAACGCATACTTCAGCAAAAATTTTTTCCTGAAGAGGAAAAGAGGCCAGTAAAAAATTAAAGAAAAAATTAAATATTTTTCCTCACCCTGTAAAAGGTAATGCTTTAAATGCGTTTTGGCTGTAGCATGTGATTATGAGGACTTTTCTTATTATCTGTATAAAATTTTATGAGGCTACCAAATATATTCATGGAGATATAACGGTTTCTTTATATCAAGTTGATTATTTAATACTTTTAATTCTTTAAATTGAACTAATATTAGGCTTTTAACTTAGTAAGTTTATTTATTAAGTGTTTCATTAACTGTACTACAGCTACAATTAATTAAGTTTAATTAAGATTATCACAAAGATCGTATATATTTAGATAGAACATATAAAAATTAGATTAAGTGTTGTGTTCTCTAAAAGATTATATTTAAATTTTAATTTGTCACAATAAATTAGGTCCGAATAAGAAGAGAACCTATCGTAGGAAATTTTTTTTTATAAGTTAACTAAAAATGCCAAAATCAAAATGTTTTGGATCACCTGTAAAAGGTAATGCTTGAAATGCGTTTTGGCTGTAGCATGTGATTATAAGCATTCTTCTAATTATCTGTATAAATTTTTATGAGACTACCACATGTATTCAGGGAAATATAACGGTTTCTTTAAAAAGTTTGGAAAAAAATTTTCAACTTTTTAAATTATAATACGTAGGGTATTAGACCCAGTGCAAAGCCATTTTCAGGGATCTTGACATACTATATTAGACACAGCATACTGCAATCAGAATGCAAAAATGTTAAATATCTTACGAAATATGAGTATTTTTATTAAATAATTTCTAACTACGCATACTCAAGCTTTATAAAAATTTCATTTTCATAATTTAATAAACAAAAGTATTCAGCTTCTTATATGAATACCCTAAACAAATAACGTGTAAATTAAAATAGTTACGAGTTATAGAATGAACAGAATTTCAGTTTCTCTCAAAATAAAAGCTAAACTATAAGGGGTTTTACTCGCATTTTTATTTTGATTCAATCAATGCCCAATGACATTACAGTGTTTTCGCTGATTGTGAATAAATATTGATAAATCCCCCAATCATCTTTCTTTTTTTACTTTCTTCTGTATGTATATATAGAGAAAGAGTTGGATTCGTGAAAAATTTCGAACTTCCAATTTTTTAATGGATTTACACGTTTTGAGATGTCATGAACACGATTCGACTGTTTTTAGAAAACGTCTGTCTGTCTGAGTGTCTGTTCGTGTGTATCACAAATTTTGTGGACGCTGTATCTCACGAACCAATGAACGAAATTTAACCAAACTTGGTATTTAGTTGAACCTTGACATAAACTGGTGCTGATTAGATTTGGGGAACAATTGCTCAACAGGTGGCGCTGTGATGGTCATCGCATTTTTTCTAAATTTTTAATGTGACAGTATAGGACAAAATTTCGTATAAATGTATATAATGAGAGTTATTTTAAACGTGTGATTGTAAAATTAATATGAATTATTTATAATAGAAGTAGTTAACTAGGAAAAAAAAATGTGCATGTCGCTTTGTGTTTATCGCTTTCCCCCTGCGGTGGAAGTACCCCCCGGGGGGAGTAAATTTTCAATATGGGTGTCTTTCAGAAGATGTCGTCAATGCCTTTAAAATGAATGGTTGAACTGTGATAATTTAAAACAAAGTAATAGTTTTTTATTTTTATCCTTTAACAAAAAAAAAAAAAAAAAAAGAAAAAAAAGAAAAAAAAATCTTATTTCTTTTGATATTGGCAAAAAAATGGACTTTCTTTCGGCATTTAGTGTTATAATTCTTTCAGATAAAAATCGTCTGCATTTATAATGGAAAATAATTTAATAATTTAATAAATGATTTGTATTTAATGAATTTTGTGTAAAATTATATAGAAGAAAGTCATGTGGTGGCCACATCATACTAGTTTTTGAGAGGACTGAAATTCTTTTCATTCTAACACTCAGAACTGTTTGACTTTACACGATATTTACTTGGGGTTTTCATATATGTAACTCAATGCTTTTGACTATTAAATTATGCAAATGAAATTTTTAAAAAGATTGCGTATACTTAGTTAAAAATTATTTAATAAAAGTGCTCATATTTCGTAAGATATTTAATATTTTTGTATTGTGATCACTGTATGCTATGTCTAATGTAGTATTCCAAGTTTACTAAAAATGGCTTTGCACTGGGTCTAATACCCTACGTGTTACAATTAAAAAAGTAGCATTTTTTTTTTTTAATTTTTTAAAGAAACCATTATATCTCCATGAATATATGTAGTAACCTTATAAAGATTTATACAGATATTTAAAAGAATCCTTATAATCACATGCTACAGCCAAAACGCATTTCAAGCATTACTTTTTACAGGGTGATGCAAAATATTTTGATTTTCTTTAATTTTTTATTGGTTCTTTTTAGGGAAAAAAATATATGAAGTGTAACATTTTCTGTATACTCTTAAAGTTTCAGGATGAGTCCTAAAGAATTTTTCTAGATATTTGACAAAACGTCTAAATTCGAAAGCGCCCAAATATTTATTGTTAGGTGGTATATGATGTATAAAGTTTTGAGGGTTTTATCTTTATAATGTATTCGAAATAATTAAATAAATTATAAATATTGTTATTAATTTTTTAAAAAGTAAATACTAATAAAAGGAAAAAGAGAGAAAAATAAATTTGTTATTAAACGAAACCTTATTGTACAGAAATCTTTCAACTATATAGTATTAAAAAATACTATAAATTGATCTGGAGTTCGTCTTGATTTTTGCCCCTAGTTTAGTACTACTCGTAGCTAGTAGATCAGAGGTACCACATGCGAATCTTGACCAAGCTCGCTGGTCTAGCTGCTTGGAGTTTTCCATGGTTTCCTCTGAAAATTGTGGAAATACAAGCTGGTGTTAAGTAGATTGTTGAACTTGCTTTGATATAAGGATTAGACATAGATGCAATTTTTGACGATGCGAAATTTCTAATATTTTGATGAAGCGATGTATTGATAAAATGGAGAAGAATGTTCGAGCTAATTTAAAGTGATGGCCGTAGATTTGTGCTGATCGCAGAACACCCAGGAAACAGTAGCTGACTTCAATTATATTATTTATTTGAAATTCGTGACAAAAATATTCTTGATAAAATATTCCAATATTATAAGATTACAGCAGGGCAAAGATTTTCTTGAAAACATCAAGATAAATTTTTTTAACGAATAAATGGACACGGGGAGTTTCAGAGAGAACTCGGAGCTTCTTACTTATCCAAGAGCAGTCGCAAAAGTGATCAAAGTTTGGCTCATTTACTTCCCATCAAAACCACAAGATATATCGCCAAACTTTATTCTGACAGACAACTGAACAACACCCACTTTTTTCAATTGCGCAGAAATCAGTATAACTTTTAAAAATATATTGGCGATTCTGTTCTTAGCCAAAAATACCGTTATCAGTTCGTGAGAAGATTGGAAATGTACGTTAGAAACTCAACCACAAAAATTTATGGTTAAAACCTTATCCTCAGTCTTTTAGCCGATACAAAGTACATAATTTCTATTTAATGAGCGGATGCATCTGTTCTATGTTCAAAAGTGACACATCAGGAAATATTTTATTCTATTTTACTTTACTGAGATGAAAAGATTTGTACTTTACAGAACATTATGCGAGCGAAGCCACATCTCTTACTTTTATATTTATTTATTGAAAGAAACAGAGAGAGAATGAATTTGATATTTTGCTAGAAGAGAAACCCTAGATTTTAGACCGCTTTTTATAAAGATAGAAAATGAATTCGAAGATAATTAAATTTTGAAATCTAATATATAATTTATAATATGTGATTTTCGATATCACAGCTGGAATCACATAGAAGTCCCCACTACAATTGTAGTATTAAATAATAGATGTGGTATTAATAATTTTTTTGGCCGGAAAAATTGTATGAAATAAAAAAAAAATATTATTACAGTACTTGCGAAGTAATCCAAAAACATACCAACGATCAAAAGAATCAGGCATTTATTTTTGTAGATATTATGGTGAATTTTATTATACGTATTGTTGTCATATGTAATATGACTATAGGTGACTATTAGATAAACGTACTATTATAAAAGGCTAAATAGAATTGGCTAATTGAACAACTTCGAGTGGGAGCCCAAAAAATCAACTTCACAGCTTACATGATGGGGATGAAGTGACGCTCCGATTTCTTCACTAATTCCGCCAAAGCTCTAATCGAAGCCAAATTAATAATAATAGAGAAAAATTGGTTGTAATTGTGTTACGTATAAACACATACAATTTTTGAAAAGGTTACCAGATAATTATAATTCAAACGGTCCTCAGTAAAAGCCAACCCTCGCCATGGGAAGACAGAACTTTTCAACAAAAATAATATACCATATCGTGAGACAAGGAATGCACACACGGCGAGCGACTAACTGCATTTATTTGCAAAATGAAAAGAAATCGAATTAGAAAAAGTCAAAACATGTTATTGTAAATCTGCATTACGTTAAAGATAGAATAATACATGATGAAAGATTTATATATAGTTGCAATTAGCAAAAGATACACATAGGTGGGTACACATAAAAATTTAAAGAACACACTGTATGTGAATTTAAGTTATAATTTAGAGGTCATAAAAATGCGTTCGTTACGTTAAAATGGTTTTATTTACGATAATATATACATATTTTGGAATATGTGATAATTGACATCACAACAATAGCAACACTACACATCACAATTAGCTTATTAAAAATTCAATTGAATTTCGTATAGTATTCACCTCTATACACTGTAAAAAAAAACTCGTGAAAAAAACGGAAAAAAATTGTCAGCCCAGGACGCCAATCATATTCCGTTTTCTTTACGGGGAAAAAATGTTTCAAATTAACACAAGAAAACCGTTATTCTTAACAGAAAAACACTGTTATTTTTAAAGAGAGTTCTGTAAAAATTTACAGAAAAATCTGTAACTTTTACGGAACAAAAAATTTTTTCTCTGTAAAATTTACAGGAATACCTGTAATTTTTACAGAACAAAAATTTTTTTTTCTGTAAAATTTACAGAATTATCTGTAATTTTTACGGAACAAAAAAATTTTTCTCTGTAAAATTTACAGAAATATCCGTAACTTTTACAGAACAAAAATTTTTGTTTTGTGAAATTTACAGAAAAATCTGTAATTTTTTACAGAACAAAAACTTTGTTTCTTTAAAAATTACAGTGCACTTCTGTTAACATAACGATATTCTTATGTTTATATAACAAAATTTGGCTGTTCTTAAAAAAAGTTTTATCCCATCAAGAAAACAGTTTTTTACTGGCGTCCTGGCTGACAGCTTTTTTCTGTAAATTTAACTTTTTTTTTTTTTTTTTTTTTTTTTTCTCCTTTTTCAAATATAGTCACATTTTGATTGCTATTTCAATAGGAAAAATAATTTCAACAGAAGACAGAGAAATCTTTTTTCGTTTAGCAAATGAAACATTATTAATAATAAACAATACAGATTTTTTTTATTTTGAAGAATTTGTTCTGATAAATACAAAAAATTTAAAAAGAAATATTTTTCTTTAAAAGGAATTAAATAAAAAATAAATTGTATAATGGTTACTGCCAGGAAACGCAAAAGATTGAAATGTAAGAATAAATTTAAGAAAATGAGGCAGAAAATTCAATTGATAAAATTCACAATAATAATAATGCATCACTGTTACAGAATAAAAATTTTCAGGATCTACAATCATGTCAGTGCTTATGCACATTTTTTTTTTTTTTTTTTTTTTTTTTTTTATGGAAGATGATGCTCCTCTAAACATTACAGGAGTGAAACTTCCCAACATGCAATAACTTTGAAAACTATTACTTGCATGAAATTATGTAAGACTCAGTAATGATATACCAAATGACTACCTATAATAAGTGATATTTACGGCAAATTAAGCATTTATAACAAGAAATTTACATAAAAACAAAATATTTTATCATGAAATTCAGAGACCAAAAATTTTCAAAATTCTTGAATTTAGGGTATGCACCTGAAAAGTTTCACTCTTGATATTAAGACAACCTGAAAAATCATGTGTCATCAATTATCACTTTCATAATCTGTGGTCTTCCCAAACCCCAGCCTTAATCATATGGGAATTTTGCCTTTGTGAGTTGGGTATTTGAAATATCTAATAATATATGAAGTGTATATTAAATGTTCAATTAATTACAAAACTCTCTGGTGACGAAATATTTTTTATTAGCTCAAATTAATTCCCATCTTCTCAATTCTATATACACAAAATTTTATAATTTTCTGAACATTGTTTTGTCTGTAGACAACTTTAAAATAGAGTCATTTAATTATGGACATTATTTTTCCCCCCACTTTTATGACCTGACACAACACATGCCACTTGGACTTTTTGAACCACCCTGTATATTCCAGCAAGAAAAATCTATATATTTTTTTACTCTATTCAAAATTTTGAAGACGCATAAAACAACAGGGGTCAATCTAGATTTTCATTTTTTGGGCCTACTTTTGGGAAAAATCAAAATTTTTCTGATTTTTTAATTTATTTTTTGTGAAAAAGAAAAAATATATATACACACATATATATATATAACACATTTTATAAATACTGTGAAGAGGACTATTTTATGGATATGAATTTTGTAAAGGAGGCCTTATAATATGGAATTTCGTGAAGAGGTATAAAAAAAACTAATTCTTGTCTGGATTGACCCTGAGTAGGCAAATGAAATTAAAACATTTATTCGTATAAAATACATAAATAAAATATATAAAAATTAAAAATTCTTTTTTTCTTCCAAATTTATTTTGATCTTCGACTCCGATTAATTCCAAGAAAACACCTAAAAAGAAACATATTTACTTTAGCAAGTTAAAAAAAACATTTCTGTAAAATAAATGAATAAAATAGATAACAAATAAATATACATATTTTCTATGCAAATGAATAATTAAATATTGCAAATTGGAAATAATCGTATACATTCATTAACCCTCGCTTTCCTAAGATTTTGACCCCATTTTGAAGATGAAATTTAGTTTACCCCGCCTCATTCGAAAAGTGCACTAATTCGTCAGAAATAGCAAACATAATCAGTGGAGTGCTGCAACTTCTAAAAAACAATACAAAAAAGTGCAGTGCCGCATTGGTGATTTTCGGCAAACGTGCCGAGCGGCACCTGAAAGCAATTTTTCTGCAGTAATGCCTTGATCTTGGGAAAGCGAGGATTAATTCCAAAATCCTATTTTCAAAATTAATTTATTTCATACAGGGGCATATTCAGGATTTATTTCGGGGAGGGCTGAGTTAAGTTTAATAATGTTTCCCAATGTACAGAATTCATGCATATTATTCTTAATCTTTATTTTTTTAAACTTTCTGCAAAATTTTGGAAGGGGCTGCAGCCCTTCGGCCCCTATATGCCACTGATTTTATGTCTTAAATACTTTAAAGCATGACTAATTTGATACACACTGGGTGCAATCTAATTTGGTATCAACTTTTAGCCACATTTAAAACTTAGTTAAAACTTAACTTTATCAAAATAGATAGTAATTTAAAAATAAAAATTATATACTTTAAGTAGTGTGTGTAGACCTTCCAACTGAACCCCCAAACTTCATCATTGCTATGATGATCTTCCTCTGATTTCGTAAGCAACTTCTCTTCTGCTGTTACTTTCAGATAAACGTGGCAGCACCATTGCACATCTAAATTTTAGCTGTGTTCGACACAATCATATCTTTGTTCGTTAGCTAACATTTAGACTGTATCTTTATTGATTTAAAAACACTTAAAAACCTTGATAATTAAGAAGAAATATATTTATGCAATCACTATAGAAATGGTCAAAATTTTATCCAACAAATGTAACTAACTGTACCAAATCCAACCAAAATTTGGACATGATATCGTGCTGTGTTCTTGAACAAAAATAACAGCAGAAGCAGATTTGCCAAACCAGAGATATAGCATCAAAGTGATGATGAGAGTCAGTTGTTCCCTAACTAAAAGATATATCCACATTATTTCAAGTATGTCACTTTTCGTTATTAAAATAACAAATATTTAACTTTATATATATATATATATATATATATAACAGTTTTGCAATATTTTTCCCTTGTTTTAATCAATTTTTAATCTTTTGTTTCTAAATTAATCTTTTGTTTCTAAATAAAGTGCATACATTGACTAGAACCTGCCTATTTCTTTACGAGTTACTTTCTCCATACCAGAAAGACAGTATTTTTTGTAGCAATATTAGTTTCCGCTATCTTCCCCACAGCATTCCCAACTCTCCATTTAAATTTAATATTCTTCTTCCTTAAAAGAATGATTTTATGATATTAATTACTGCCTTTTGAAAATGCTTTGAAATGCAACTTGCAAAAACTTTTTTCTACATTGCACGAAATGCGCTACCTCATGTTCAAAATTTAAGCCCTTAATTCTTATTTTAGATTTCGCTTTCCCTTAGTCCACACAAAACATGTACTAAGTTTTAACAAAATACATCTAATATCACATGATATATAAAGGTCTAAAAAGGTCACTTTAATTATAATCACCGTGTATTTTTCTTAACATTTGAGCAGGCACATGAGCAAAAAGAAATTTAACATAATTAAGTTTTAATAAATATATAAAATATCAACAATTAACTATTGGGAAATATAACATTTAGTTACACATGTGTATGTTTCATAATACAATAATCTATGAACAAAAACAAGTTGCATCACTCAAACAAAATAACATACTATCTTAAATGTACAATAAACACAAATACCAATTAACAGGTTTTAACAGCAGGTACATGTTATCATCAGTTTCAGTTCACCCTCCTTGATTAAAATATAATCCTTACATAGATACTGCTTGTGTGTTGCACATGTGTTAATATAATAAAGCTCATTCTTAGTCCTCTGATGATCAGTTGGAGTTGGAAAATATATTGCTCAAAACAATTAACCATCTGATTGTCACTAACGGATATACCCAGTCATTGAGTTGTTCTTTTCTGCCAGATACACTCATAATTCAAAATTATATATTTAAGAAATTTTAGCTTGTTTTTCAGGTTTGAGAGCCTTTTATAATAGTCATGAGGAATATTATGATGTACACAGTTACATTTTTAATCTAAAGTTGAATTAAGCGTATTTTAATACATTAAAGAAACTAAGCAGCAAAAATAACATATTTTTGCCCTTTTCAAAGGCAGTCAAAGGATTAAAGAATATTGTAAGTCTTATATTAAAAAAAAAAAATTAGTGTTAAAAAAAAAAAAAAAAAAACATTTTTCAGAAAATAGAAGAAAAGAGTCTCAAATAGCAAATTTTTCTCATTTTCAAACTTTGGAGTATGCATATTTTTAGTTTGACATTGTTCAATATTCAGAAAGTGTGTTGTCTCAACAAAGTCATTTAATCTATTCAAAAGCTTGAAGAATTGTTGATCAGTTGTAAGGGGGGGGGGGAGGAAGGTCTAAACACAAACTACAGTCGCTGAAACCATTGGAGTTTCACAAAGTATGATTTCCAAGCTATAAAACAGATATCTGGAGACTGAAAATGCACGCCAAAGATAAGGGTAGGTCGTAGATGTGCAACAATGCCCAATGAAGATCGGTATTCAATGCTAATGGCTCTAAGACATTGAAATATGAAGGCCACTCTTCATTAACACCTTCGTTCAGCTACTGGCACCACAGTTTTAACTCAAACTGTTCGAAACTGGCTCCATACTGTAGGTCTGTATGCTCACCTGCCAATACTGTTACATTTACAATAAGGCACTGATGTGCCACAGAGAATGGGCAACAGAGTCTCTGAAGTGGAAGAGAGATGAGTGGTGCAACATTATTTTCTCTGATGAGTTGTATTTTGCTGTTCATCATGATAATAGGCATATTTTCATCTGAAGTGAATGAGGAACTAGAAACAACCCTGCATTTGTGCATGGAAGTGTCAGATTTAGCAGTGGGGTAATGGTCTATGCTGGCATCTCCAATGATGGGCACACCGATCCCCACATAATTCAAAATGGAGTTCTTACTGTTCATCAATATAGGGATGAGATCCTAAAACTTATTACTACACTGTGGGGCTGATTTTGGACAATTTGGGTCAAAAATGTGGCTTCAGTAGCCAAGAGAAGTTGTTGATGAAGAAGATTGGCATTCATATTTCGGTGCTTAAGTGCCGTTAGCTTTAAATATCGATCTTTAATGGGCGTTGTTGCATGTCTATGACCTTGCCCTGGTCTTCGACCTCCATTTCCAGTCTCCAAAAATCAGTTCCAGATCCTGGAAATCACACTTTGTGAAACTCCAGTGGCTTCAGCTACTTCAGTTTGTGTTTGGACTCTTCTCACTCTAACCAACCAGCAATTATACTCATCTTCAAAATTATAGGAACAACCTGCTTTCCATGTTTTCTTCTTTTACTCATAACTTTTAAATGATAAATATATGAACATAAAATTTGGACGGCATGTTCATTATATCATATCATTAATTGGATTTTATACAACCTTAGCATAAGTATTAAAATTATAATTATTCATTTTTTCTCAAAAGTAAGCTTGGAAAAAATGAAAATTTAACTATTATAAGAAAATAAAACTTAATGAAAAATGGTGCTAAGGATGAATTATAGATGCGTGATGACACACACATCTCCAAATGTAAAACAAAATCCTGATTTTTCTTTCAGTATTCACTTTTATTTTACTTTTTTAATGGAATTTTGGAAAAAGTATAATTAGTAATTTGTAAATTAAGATAATCATCAGAATAATAATAATGTCGAGGAATAATTTAATAAAGAACATCTCATCCGATTTTCATGTTTGTATGTATATAGTAGTATATATATTTTTTAAATTATTCACATGCAAAAAAAAAAAAGAAAAAAGAAAAAAAGGAGAAACAGAAAAATGAATACAGGAAGAAAAGTACAGTTTTAAACTAACACATGCATGCACTTGTATTTTCACCTTTCTGAAATGCCTCCTTAACACCATTTTTCATTAAGATTTCTTTTCTAAAACTATTGAAATTTTTCTTTTATCCGAAGTTTACTTTTAAAAAACTGACTAATTGTTAGTTTATACATTATCACTTACGTTAAAGTTATATGAAATACAATTAATAAATAATATGACAACAAACATTTTATCAAAATTTTATGTTTCTGTGTTTATTTGTTTAAAAATTACATGAAAAAGAAGAAAATGAGAAAACAGGTTACTGCTTTAATTTTGTACACCAGTAATATTCAAAGCTTTTGAATGTTTAAAAAAAACTACTAAATAAACCTTACTTACGGCCTGTTCCTGAATCATTTTCACTGGGGGCCTTTAGTTATCATTCAAAGGCGACCTTCTGTGGTAGCATTCCTTATTCGAAGTGAGCTTGTGCCTTTGTTGTTTGTTTCAGCTGGATGATCCTCCAATAGGTGGGTTCCGGATTTTGTCTTTTCAGCACGGGGCTCATTGCCACTGCATGATTTAGAATTACTCAAAATTTCAATAGTTTCTCGGAAGAAAGCATATGCCAGGTTCTTGTAATCGGCAATTTCTGTTGTCTTATCGAATTGGATACTGATGTTTTCTTTTTGCAGGTTTTTTGCTAAGGCAGTAGTATTTTTGTGTTCTTTTATGAAGTTTTTCTTTTTTCGTCACTACCGTAACAAGCCACTGTCAGAGTTGGGTCTAGAGAAAAGAATATTATAAATCCTGACAGTTTCAAGGGGATAGGTTTGATTCTTATTACTACGGATTAGTTGATAAATATTGCAGTTGGCTTTAATCATTGTTTTATCAACTGTTAGTATTACCCAATTACAATATTTATTAACTCATCCGTATTGATAAGGACCAATACCGATCTTTTTGAAACCACCAGAATTTACAATATCCCTTTCTCTAGACCCAACTTTGACAGTGGCTGTTGCATTGGTGTTACAAAAAGAAAAATAAAAACCACATAAAAGAACATATTTCCAACATTAAGTTCAACAAAAATACTACTGCCTTAGCAAAAACTACGTAAAAAGAAAAGATCAGTATTCAACTCAGCGAGACAATGAAAATAGCTAATTACGAGAACCAGATGCATGTCTTCTTTCAAGAAGCCATTGAATGGCAATGAGCTTTGAACTGACAGACCAAATCTGACACCACCTGTTGGAGGATTAGTCAGCTAAAGCCAGCAACAATGGCAATACACAGAAGGTCATCTTTGATAATACTAAGGGCCCTCGTTGAAAGTATCTCAGGATGAGGTCTTAAGTAAGGTTTATTTAGTAGCTTTTACATATGTTAGTAGGTTTCATGGTACGGATATTTTTGAGCTTTTAAATCTGTTAAATGGCTAGGTTGAGACATCACAATCATCAAACCAACATACACTTTGTGACTCTACTACCATTTTCTGCAAAAAAAAAAAAAAAAGTTTTCACATACGCCATTATTATAAGACTTACAATACTGTTTAATTGTTTTGAGCAATGTAATATGCATCTGTATCATTGGCATCTTTAGAGTCTGTAGTAGGTTAAAGTATGATTTGAGAAAATTTCTCCCCTCCTCCTATTTTAAAATTTCTAAACAAGAACATTTTTTATTACAATGGTTAGAACATTTTTTTTTTTTTTTTTAAATTTGTTTTCAAGTTTTTCCTTCTTTACTGGATGACCCTATAGAAAAAGTTTTATTTTATAAGGAGAAATGCATTTTCTGCAGGTTTAGCTTTAATTCATGATGCATGAACAGTAGCTAAACAATCAGAATTTTGCCATTTTCTCTTAAGTAAAAGTGTTTTATTCTTATTCGTGACAACCAGTGGTACGTTATTTTATACCAATGAAGTTATATTTATAAGTGAAATGTTATTTCAATTAAATATATTCACCCGCAAATTCACGAAACATGTTTTATTGTGCTCTTTTGTATAAAGCCTATATGCAGAACTACAAAACTTTGCATGGAGGCATGTTTTGACCTCTCCCAATGCATTTTGAAACCTCATTTTTAAATTTTTGTTTAGTTGACATTTATTTATTTATTTATTTTTTTAAAGCACCATTGATTACATTTTAATTTTCCTGTAGAAAATGATGTCATAAAGTGAAAGAACAATTAGTAGAAACTATTTGCATGTTGGCAAGTAGAGTACCTTTACCAGCCTGAAGTTTTTAATTAATAACTTCATTAAATAGGATGACAATTTTTAATTAAGAGACGTGTCTTCCTTGGAGTATTTGGCGAAAAGTTATGCCACTCATGATGACACACATGATGGACACATTTATTCACAAGGAGATGCAGTCGTAGAGAAAAAATTTCACGCCAGCAGCAGCAACTTCTTTTAATATATATAAATATATCTATATTTTTCATTTTAATTTGAAAAATGTTAAATGGTACATAAAGCATTAATATAATTAAATTATTAATGTAGTTAAATAAAGAAAGGTGAGAAAGAAACAGAAAAGAGTAAAATTGCTTAATAAATAGAATTTTAAATCATAGAAAATTTGGAGGAAAAGAAACACTTCATTAGAAAATTGTTTCTTTTAATACAACTTACATAATTATATCATTCAGTACAGGCATTGCAATTTAGCAATAATTTAGCTCAGTTTTTAAATAATACACTTTACTTTTTGCCTTTTCAGTACCTAATTTATTTTTTAGGTTGTCCTAAACCTAAACAAAGCAATATGTTGAAAAATATCTTTAATTCAAGCTAAGATTGGGCAAAAATTTTACAATTTAACAAATTAGTCACAAAAATTATAAGGTAATAAATCCCATTTTTTTTTCTCTCTCTCTCTCTCTTTCAAGTTGAAAAGAAATAGCAATTCTTAATCTTTATTCCCAACTCCCATATTCCTTTAAGTGGGATAATTTTATAGGTTGGCAGATCATTTATTAATCCAATTGATTCTCAGATCAATTCCCTCTTATTGCTAGTAAATAAGTGCTAGCAAAAGTCAATTTCTTTCTTTTAATATAAATATGAGAAGAAACAAGAACAAGAAAGTATTTCGTACACTATGATTATGGAAGTATTTAATTAAAGGAAGAGAAGTACTTGAAACTCTAAATATAAAAAATGGAAATTATGCAAATTGATAATGAATTTTGCATCTCAATTGTAACAGTGTAGTGAGATTAAAATAATAATAATAAATTAGCCATGGTTTGCCTATTCTTGAAAAATTTCTTCAAATATTAAAAATTAAATATACAAAATTCATTGGTTCATTTACAGAGACATTTCACTTAAAAAAATTATTTCAGTATAATCATATAGTGTATTAAATATAATTCTTACCGATGTATCATTGCAGAAAACAAAGATTTGAATAACCAGATAATTTTTCGTTATTTATCCATCCATGAAATGAAGCTTTATTTTCCTGTGCAGAATTTTTCTATGTGAGAAAAACATAATATAATCAGCAATATAATAAAAAATTACAAATACATAATATTTATGTGTATATATATATATATATATATATGTAGAAAGATAGCTGAGAAAATAATGCAGGGGTCTGTCCAGACTTTTCAGACAGGGTCTTGTTTTTGTGAAATTGTGAAAAATTCTACACATAATTTTGTTAATTTAAATTCAGTGTGAAAATAAAGTTCTTCTGAACTTTTCATCTAGGGTCGTATTTTTGTTAAATTGAAAAAATTAATTTTGCAAAATAAAATTATAATTAAGGTTTCAATGTTTCATTTTAGGCAATGATGGTTTATTTTTATAAGGAGCAAAACTCACACACATGCACAGAAACCTTTTATGAATTAGAAATTGAATATTAGCTTCTCTGGGAAATTAAGTAAAGCACGTCCAATTATTCAGTCAGCCTGATCGTTCTATGGAAGATTAGTTTTTGAAATGAAAAAGATTTATCAAAGGTCTATTTCTAACAGGCAAAATTTTGTGAAGGATCCTTTTTCAGGACATAAAACTTTGTGAAGGGTTCTTTTTCAGGACAAAAAATTTTGTGAAGGGTCCTTTTTTAAGATATAAAATTTTATGAAGGGTCCTTTAACGGACCCAGATTTAAAAACCAGTAAAAACTACAATGTCAGAAACGCCAAAGAAAAATATTTGGAAAGCAGACAGCTGTTTCAGTAGCCTTTAGCATACAGTCTTACGTGCATAAAAAAATCCGAGAGAAGTGCTTATATATATAGAAAAGGAACCAAATTCTGCTCAACCAATAGTATGTGGAAGGCCGGAGGGGGGAGGGAGTGGCCAATAGGAATTTCAGTAACACTAGTTGTGAAAACTGTAGAAAAATTAAGAAAGTATGAACCAAATGTAAAATTTTTAACAATCAGACAAATAGGGTACAGTGAAATTACAATTAACGAGATTTTTAAGATTTTTTATAAATTTCAAAAGCTTCAAAGAAATCAAGTTCATGAATGGATTTAGGCCAGCAAATATTATTCATGACAAATATTATTCATGATAATTGCAGCTATCATTCATGATATTTGCAAGGCATATATCATCATGGATTAGCATTAGACCTACAAATCGATTCATGAACTTGATTTCTTTGAAGCTTTTTATATTTTTAAAAATCCTATTAATTGTGATTTCGCTGTACTCTATTTGTCTGATTGTTGGAAATTTTACATTCGGTCCACATTTTCTTAATTTTTCTACAGTTTTCACAACTAGTGTTTCTAAAATTCCTATTGGCCACTCCCCCCACCTTCCATGTAATTCTATTAGTTGAGCAGAATTTGGTTCCTTTTCTATATATATAAACATTTCTCTCGGATTTTTTTATGCACTGAAGACAGCATACTAAAGGATACCGAAACAGCTGTTTGCTTCCCAAATATTTTTCTTTGGTATTTCTGATGTTGTAATTTTTATTGGTTTTAATAATACAGCGCCAAGCCTCCTTTTAACATCTGGACCCAGATTTCCTATAGAGAGACCCCTGTAATGTGAATCCTTTCGCTTTTTTTTTTATGTTTTGTCATATACCTTAAAAAGTTTGTTAGGAATCATTTTGAAACTTTGGTAGTGTAAAGAACATGTTATACCTTATATTTTCCTTTTCCAGTAAAAGTTGTGTCATGAAAAGGAAAAGGGGACAAGTAAAAATTTGAACAAAAATCAAAATGTTTTGGATTACCCTGTAATGCTTTAAATGTGTTTTGGCTGTAGCATGTGATCATAAGGACTTTTCTCTTTATCGGTATAAAATTTTATGAGGCTATCACATATATATTCATGGAGATATAACAGTTTCTTAAATAAACTGCAAAAGCAATTCCATTTTTTTAATTATAATACGTAAGGTATTAGACCCAGTGCAAGCCCATTTTCAGGAAATATGGCACACTACATTAGACACAGTACACAATCAGAATAAAAAAATTTTAAATATCTTACGAAATATGAACACTTTTACTAAATAATTTTTAACTAAGCATGTGCAAGCTTTATAAAAATTTCCTCTGCATAATTTAATAGCCAAAGGTACTGAGCAACTTATATGAAAACACCAAACAAATATCATGTAAATTCAAAACATTACAAGAAATAGAATGAATAGAATTACAATTCTCTCAAAATGAAAGCTAATCTATAAGGGGTTTTACTCACATTTTTATTTTGATTCAATCAATGCTCAATGATATTACAGTGCAGCCACATACCCTAAACCCAGCAGTGAGGACGCGTCCAAAATGCTGGTGGGATGCCAGCTTGACTGATAGTTTGAAATTTGGAAGACATCCAGTAATTCTGCGCTCTGTTATTGCTCATTTTCTCTGAGTCAGATGACTGTCACCCCTATTTTACCATTGGACTCGTTGAGTTAGCACTTGCGCAGATGTTTCCATGGTTTCATGAAATGTGGTCGAATAATACAGTGTTTTCGATGATTGTAAATAAATATTAATAAAAACTCCTAACACCTTTCTTTTTTAGAACTTAAATTCTGTTTATTTATCTCTCCTAACGTTTTGAATTTACATGATATTTGTTTGGGGTTTTCATATAAGTTGCTCAATTACTTTGGCTGTTAAATTATGTGAATGAAATTTTTATAAAGCTTGCACACATGCATAGTTAAAAATTTAGTAAATGTGCTTGTATTTCATAAGATATTTAAAATTTTTTGTATTCTGATTGCTGTATGCTGTGCCTAATGTAGTATACCATATTTCCTGAAAATGGCTTTGCACTGGGTCTATGTGTTATAATTAAAAGAGTAAAAATCGTTTTTGCAATTTTTTTAAAGACACCCTTATATCTCCATGAACATATATGGTAGCCTCTTACAATTTTATACAGATAATGAAAAAGTCCTTATGATCATATGCTACAGTCAAAACACATTTAAAACAATGTTTTTTACAGGATGATTCAAAACATTTTGATTTTTGTTTAATTTCTTACTGGTGCCCTTTTCTTTTTCATGACACAACTTTTACTGAAAAATATGAGGTATAAACATGTTCTTTACACTACCAAAGTTTCAAGATGATTCTGAAGAACTTTTCAAGATATTTGACAAAACGTAAAAAAGCTAAAATTGTTCATATTATTTTGTCAGCTATCTGTATATATACATTTTTTATAATAATATAAATAAATAAGTAGATAAGTGCTTATAAAACTTCAAGAGGCACAGACCAATTAGTTTTTACTGGGTAAAAAAACCAGAACAAAACTTATAATATACATATATATATATATATATATATATATTAAATATGAAAACATTTTCCATTCATGAATAGTTTGCAATGATAATATTAAATAAAATATTTATGATAGTTTCTATAATCTTAATAATCTAGAACCATTTCTTAAAAACTTGTACATCATTTGCGATGCAAACCCAAGCAGATATTCTAAAATAATAATTGTAAGTTTTTTCCCCTTAATGGCAGATGCTTAGTTTTTAAAACAAAAGGGTCCCAATTTTTCCCTTGATTTACCCCTGAACACAGAAATATTTTTTAAATATAACTTCATAAATTGTTCTTTAAATATAACTTTACTAATTTAAACATATTATTCAGAAGGCTACTAATGAATTATTAAAAAAGGCGAATCAGCTGTTTAATTTTATATATATATATGTGTTACAATTTTAGTATTTTAAAGAAGATGCAAACGATAGTGACAGGTTTTGCTTTATAAATAATGAATTAGTATGATCAAATGAAAACCATTTAACTCGTAATTAGAAAAAAAAAAGAAGCACTAAAGCGCACTTATATATGAATTGCATACCAGTGATTTATCAGTTATCACTGTCATCTGATTAATATGAAATGTGCACTTATTCTTAATATTTACATATGAATATTATACAAGTGGTCATACCTATTGTATATCTAATATTCATTTGTAATTTGTACCTGTATGTATATAAAGACCTGCAAATAGGCATGTAGTGTAGTTTATATAAGTATATCTATTAAAGTTTAATGATATTACCTGGCTGTGAATATGCTAAAGGGGATGCATGGACAGCCAAATTTTGAGTGTCTTCAATCTCTGACTCCAAATATTCAGCTTCTACATTTTTTAGAGATTGAAAAGTTGTTTCCAAATCCGCGCTGTATAAGAAATGAAAATAGAAATAGGCTCAATAACAATTTTATTTAAGTTATCATCCTAAACATCACTGACACTAATTATCACTTTGAGCATTTTATGTATGAATTTATATCTAAAAAATTAAATATATATGTGCAACAACAAGAATAAATAAATATAAAATTGAATCATATTAAAACGATTAGTTTATTCAAACTGAGATTTTTAAAACAAATCCCTATCAGGGTTTTAAAACACCTTTATTTTTTTTACTTTCTTCTATATGTAATATAGAGAAAGTAATGGATTCGTAAAAATTTTCGACCTCGGGTTTTTGATGAATTTACACGTTTTGAGAGCTGTAGAACACGATTTGACAATTTTTAGAAAATGTCTGTCTGTCTGTCTGTGTGTGTGTGTGACAAAATTTTGTGGCAACTGTATCTCAAGACCTACTGCACAGAATTTCATACAAATTGGTATGTAGTTGCGCCTTGACATAAATTAGTGCCTATCAACTTTTGGTAAAAATTGTCTTACAGGTTGCGTTGCCATCCCGCTTTTTCTAAATTTTTAACATAGTGATACAGGACAAAATTTTGTATAAATGTGCATAAAGAGAATTATTTTTTAGTAATCATTATGAAATTTATAAGAATTATTTATAATAGCGATAGTCAACTGGGAAAAAATTTTTGTATGCGTAGGAGCCTCACCACCCCCCCTGGGGGGAAAGTCCCCCCTCGAGGGGAGTAAATTTTCAAGATGGGTATCTTTCGAAAGGTCTCGTCAATACTTTTAAAACGAATGGTCGAACTATAAATCTGTGATAATTTAAAACAAAGTTATCGATTTTTTTTACTTTTAACAAAAAAAAAAAACTTTGAAAAAAAAAATCGCTTTTTTTTTTTTTTTTTTTTTTTTAATATTGTTACTGCGTGAATTTGTATAAGAAAATATAGAAGAAAGCCTTGTGGTGGCCACAACATACTAGTTTTTATTTATAATTATTATTATTATTATTGGAGAGGGGGTTTAATTGGAGTTTTGGGTTTTTTAACGTTAAATCTAGAATAATACTACTGGGTTTGAATTTTAAGTTTATTTCAAAAGAGAAACAGTTTCAGACTAAAATAAAAATATAATTTAATTCATTCATATTCTTAATGTTCGGTTTGGTATAAACTGAAGAATGAACTCTTGTTCCATTCTTTTCAGTATTTTAACATAATTTAGAATTTTTTTTTTTTTTTTTTAGTTAATTTTGTGTAAAATTAAAACTAGTAACAAATGAAAAATATTTTAATCCTTCCATGTAGAATTTTCCTAGAACAAAGAATTATGTATTTTTATATGGGTAAAGTAAAAAATAAAAAGATAATGTAATTAGAACTTCTGATAACAATTGTTTAAAACATTATTGCACAAACTAGCATTTTTTTCCCCTGTATCTATCAGTAGCAAAACAATATTTGTTTGTGACTTAGAAATGCTGAGGCCAGTCTCATATCACAAGGGAAGTATTAGCAATTTATAAAATCTGTAAAATATACAAGGAAAATAAATTGTGAATATACAAGAATGGTTATTTTGAGACATAATGCAAATCATATGTAAGTATTTTCAAATTTAGTATTTCTTCTTGAGATGTTAAATTAATTTGCAAAGCTGATAGCTTTTCTGCACTGTTTCTGATACTGGATAAGTGCATATTTTTATTAATTTCACAACTTAAAAGTGTGTGCTAGATGCTAGATAGGGAGGGGAGAAATTTAAAATTTATAAATTTTAAGATATAGCTAAGAATTACAAAAAATAAATAAATAAAAAATGTTAAAGAAAGGAGGGGGGGGGGGTTAAGGAATCGATTTGTGCGTACTTCCGAAGCTGTAAAATTATAGGAAAAGAGACAGACATGAATTTAAAAATTAAAAAATGTGTTCGGTAGTGAGCAAACAAGCTGTAGGCACCTGGAAAGAAAACAGAGCACTGCAGATACTACTACTTAAGAGCTTAGTGATAAGATAAGATTTTCTGTATAATGATAAACACTCATTCATAAATTAGTAACAAATAAAATTACAGTGCAAAGAAAGTTAAAATTTAATACTTTCTTACATCCATGCGTTAAAATTAAATAAATAATAAAAAAAAAAACTTTTTAGCATTTAAAACCACGAAATGCACAAAAATGGTACATTTCATAACAGAACAATTGTTTTTTGAAGCACCATAATGTGAAATAAAAATAATTAATTTCATCGTCCCTACTCTCCTTAATAAACAGTAATCCACTGGCTACAATTTAAGGTTTTTAAATAATTATGAACTGATAAAAAAAATTTATAAACTGAAATTTTGCATTTTTGAAAATTTTCTGCTAACTGTTAAAAATGGATGCTTTATTTTTAAATTTCAACTGTCTAAATAGCTTTTTTTTTTTTTTTTTTTTTTTGTAAGTGAGGAAAAAATGTGCAGTTTTTAAAACTGAACTAACTGCAAGTGTCCTTATTCTCTTTGTACAAAAATAGCAATTTTCTATAGAATTCAATGTGCAAAATTTATTCTTTACCTAACTAGTAGTTTATAAATCAATGGCTTAATAAATATTTATAAATGCCAAATATTACAAAAAATGAAATCAAAATTAACTTACTCGGGTATCTCTTCATCTGCAAATGAAAAATCTAAAAGGCTATACCGGGGCCGCCACGAAGAGGAGATTACACTTTGCTCTCCAGGCCTGGCTGGGCACAGATATGATGATGTCACGCTAAGCGATGGTACTCAGTCACACATGCATTCCGCTTGCTTCATTTATAGTGTTTGTTGCTGTACTTTTTCCTTTTTTATTTTTTCAGACGCTACTCATTCTGAAAACGATTATATACAATTTATATAAGTCATGAGTATCTCACCAATATATTTTCTGTAATAAATAATTTTAGAAATAATTTTTCTTCAAACAATTTCTTCAACAATTCAGAAAATAATCTTCCAATTTGCTGTGAGTGTTTTGTGTTATCACAGGTTAAAATATTGATTTCTTTCTTTTTTATATTTTAGAAAATATTTTCCCCTATATATCATAAAGTGTATTTTAATATAATTCCCAACAGAGCTGAAGTGTGTTTATGACTTCGGTTTGTGTGTCTGGCCGTGTTCTAATTCCTGCAGGTTATTTTTGAACTGATATAATCTATTCAGGTTCACAATAACACGTTTCCTGTTAAAAGTAGTATGAAGAATAAAACTAATAGTCTTTGAACAGTCTCACAAAAGAAATCCAATACACTACTGTCTGAAATAAATATATTTCAGAAAAGTTTTATAGCCTTTATATCGCACAAAACACGGCAAAATTAACATGCATTATCCAGATGTACACAAGCATGTCTCCTTTTGCATGAGGTACAGTAAAATTGGTATCAATGTTTTTATTACAGGGCCTCACAAAATATTCGGGTACATTGTATTTTTGACTGATAATTTCTCAAAAGGCATTTTCAGCAGCAATTCTTGATTATTTATACTATTATAATTTTTTAATACATTATACGAGAAAAATTATATATATATATATATATATATATATATATTTTATACATATAGTATGCAGAGCTATATAAAAGCAACCTATTTTAAGATTAATCTAAAAAAGCAAATCTATAAATATTGTTTTTGTGAGATTTCTTTCTCTATAATTGCAATAAAAAGTAAAAAAAAAAAAAATGTTATTGTTACAAATGAAACAACAAAAAAAAAAAAAAAAACTAGTATGTTGTGGCCACCACAAGACTTTCTTCTATATTTTCCTATACAAATTCACGCAGTAACAATAAATAAAAAAAAAAAACGATTTTTTTTTCGTTAAAAGTAAAAAAAATCGATAACTTTGTTTTAAATTACCACATATTTATAGTTCAACCATTCGTTTTAAAGGTATTGACAAGACCTTTCGAAAGATACCCATCTTGAAAATTTACTCCCCTCGAGGGGGGACTCCCCCCCCCAGGGGGTGTGCCGAGGCTCCTACACATACAAAAATATTTTCCCTGTTGACTATCTCTATTATAAATAATTCTTGTAAATTTCATAATGATTACTAAAAAATAATTCTCTTTATGCACATTTATACTAAATTTTGTCCTATATCACCATGTTAAAAATTTAGAAAAAGCGGGATGGCAACGCAACCTGTAAGACATTTTTTACCAAAAGTTGATAGGCACTAATTTATGTCAAGGTGCAACTACATACCAATTTGTATGAAATTCTGTGCTGTAGGTCTTGAGATACAGTTGCCACAAAATTTTGTCACACACACACACACACACACACACACACAGACAAACAGACAGACATTTTCTAAAAATGGTCAAATCGTGTTCTACAGCTCTCAAAACGTGTAAATTCATCAAAAACCCGAGGTCAAAAATTTTTACGAATTCAATACTTTCTCTATATTACATATAAAAGAAAGTAAAAATCTAAAAATGGATAACTTTATTATCGCAGTTCGATGGTTCAACCATTCGTTTTAAAGGTATTGACGAGTTCTTTTGAAAGATACCCATAATGAAAATTTATCCTCATCAGGGGGAGGGGCGACCCCCCCCCTCCCCAGGAGAGAAGCGATGCCCTATATATCAAAAGCAATTTTCACAATTGACATGATTATCTATCAGTATTATAAATAATTCATTTTTATTCAATAGTGATTATTAAAAAATAATTCTCTTTATGTACATTTATACGAAATTTTGTCTTATACTACCATATCAAAAATTTAGAAAAAGCGGGGATGGCGAATCCTACTGTTGGAAGATTTTCACCTAAAGTTGATAGGCACGAATTTATGTCAAGGTACAGTTAGTTACATATCAAATGTTATGAAACTCTGTGAAGTAGTTAAAGTTGACACACAATTTTGTCACACACCACACACAGCCATTCTCTAAACATGGTCAAATCGTCTTCTAGATTTCTCAAAACTTGTAAATCTACCGAAAACCCCGAGATCGAAAATTTTTAAGAATCCAATACTTTCTTTTATTGAATATTAGAAAAAAGTAAAAAGGTGGTGCACAACTAGAGGTTATAACAAAACTACATAGAAATTTACAACGTATATACAGACGCCACGAAGACAAATCGTTTAAAATTATAGATATCTTGATAGTGGAAGCTCAATTCAACACCAGATTTGGTGATGCACAACTAGATGTCATGAGAGTTACAAAAATAAATATTTAGGGCCATTAGTTTTTGAGCTATGCGAGATACAAAATCCATTTTATACTTCGTATAAGAAAGCACTGTGATTGTCTTTGATAGTCTGAAAGAGTGTGGAATACTTCCTTATATTTTGTATAAGAAAGTGAAAGTCCATTATCTATATAAAAGAATTTTCTTTTTCATTACATCCAAAGCTTTAATTGGATCAAAAGACTGGTTTAAGTTTATAACTGCAATTTTAAAATTTCCTTCGTACATTAGTAATATGTAATAATATGGAAGAAAATAAAACATGAAGAAAAACTGAAACAATTAGTAAAATTAATGATTTTTTTTTCTTTGAAAACAACTGGAATAAAAATGCACATGCAATGATTTATTTTTTCGAAACAATTGTCTTTAAAGATACATATAAACTTCTTTTATTCTTGACTAGCCGTCTATGTAGATTTATTATTTGCTTCGTCTTTTAGTAAAAATAAAGTTAAAAATCACAAGTGGAACCTAACTTGAACAGGCTAATCACTAGCTTGTTCGCGACACGTGAAAAATCTATCTGCTTAGAATAAAAGAGGTCTGCTTATGCATTCTTCTATACTCTAACTTAAAAAAATTAAGTTCTCTGAATGTTTTTCAGATAATCAGAATCATATATTATTGTAAATGGTATTGTATTATACACACTATTTTTACATAGGCACATTACAAAATTAAAGTTTTCTATAAAAAGCTTTAAAGTCTGTTTGAAACATATAGATCATAAATAGAACTGCATTTGATATTTTATAAAACATTAGTAATTACGCACTATATATTCATTAAGATTTTTTTTTTTTTTTTTTTTTTTTTTTTTTTTAACTTTCTTCTATATTCAATATAAGAAAGAATTAGATTCGTAAAAATTTCAGCTTCCAGTTTTTGATTTATTTACACGGTTTGAGAGTTCCAGAACATGCACGTTTTCAAAAAATGTCTGTTTGTCTGTGGGTGGGACAAAAATTTTGGGGCAGTTTTATAATTCAATAACTAATGTACAGAATTGCCTATAAATTTATGTATAGTTACATATTAACGTAAATTAGTACTTGTTAACTTTTGTAGAAAATTGCTGCTAAAAACGAGTACTTCTACTAAACTGCAATTTCACCAATTTAAGTGATGGCTATATCTCATCTTCTGTTACATATAAATAAAAATAAAAAAACCTTAATATGGGAGAGAACCATTATGAAAAATTACGTTGATTCAATCTGGGTGCATATCGACTTACAGGTGGCGCTGCTATGCTGCAATTTACACTGTGAATAAGTCTAAATATCAACATCTAATACATAAATACACTAAACTTGATATGTGAGATAATCATTATGAAAACGAACGATTACTTAATTTGGATGTATAATGCCCAAAATGTGGTGTTGTTATTATTCAAATTCTGTGATTTTCAACATGGCTACATCTCAGCATCTGTTGGTTAAAATTGCGCCAAATTCCATATTTGAAATCTTTTTTGTAAGAAGATATAATTAAATTTTTGTTTATGTTAAACAGTATGTGGCGCTGTTATATTGAATTATATAGAAGAATGTTTTGTGATAGAAACAACATAGTACTAATTTCTAACAAAATATTAATTTTAAAGTAAAATATTAAGTGCATAAAAAAATAATTTTATAAATACAATATACTTCAAAGTTCAATAAACAAACTAATATCCATGCAAATTCTTTTTCTTAAAGTTATGATATAATTATTTTTTTATAATAAATTTTACTAGGTAAATAATTTCAAAATAAACGTACAATTGTAATTATTAATGACATGATTAGTAGAAATAAGTACTAAAATTCTAATAATTATATACCATTAAATAACTGAATATTTATTTTAGAATTTTCTATAAAAGAGGACTATTTTGAAGACAATTATTTTTAAATGCTGATTAAAAGGAAAGTTATTAAAACATGGGTCAATTGAAGCAAAAATTCTGAGATTTTAACTGACTTTTGACAAAATTCAAATCGATAAATTGGGCCCTTTTCTCAAATTTCAAATTCATAAAATTTGCTATTTCACAATATTTTGTTCTATAAAGACATAAAGATAAGCCATTTATTAAAAATATGTCCATATTTTCAATATTATTTCAGCTGACTTGATATTGTATACTGGACATTAAATATGATATAGAGTGACTTTAAAATGGAAGATCTACACTTTACATGATAAATTTTTGTTTTCACAAAAAAAGTAAAATATTTCATAAAAAATATTCTGTTTTTACAAAAATTTACCCAGAATAGTGTCAAAGAATAAGATAAAATTAATGTATAAAGTAAAAACAAAATAAAAACAGCAGGATGTGCATTATCATAATTTTGCAAAATTTAATCTAGAAAAATAATTTTTATATCAGATTATTTGTAGAAAAAAAAAAAAAAGAATATCCTCTTCGGATAAAAAACATTACATTTAGTAAAAATTGTATTCACAATATAGATAATTTTAAAGAATAAACGTGATATACACTTATCATTTCACATTTAAGACTATAATATTCTTTCAAGATCAAAATTATTACATTGCCGATTACTGTGTTATTCAGACTGATTAATCAACATGTCAATGAACAGGCACAGACAAATATAATCTGTGTGAACAGGCTTAAGAAATTTTAGTTTGTTCTTTAAATTTAAAATTAGTATTCAATTCAAAACACTATTTTAATCTTTCAATGAACATATACGAAGAAAACAGGCATTTTAACTTACCTTGTATAATAGTTTCATTTTCAAAAATAGTTCCACCTTTAAACACTTCCGATCTTCCGTTCTCATTTGGTTTTAGTTTCTGTTGTTTCGCGCTCATCGCTTGCGGTCACGTGATTAACGGCGGACACGAAATAATCACGAGATGAGTCACATACCAGCGACAACATAAATAAACACAATTTTGAACCAAGACATCTGTAAGTAATTAGCAAACGAACTGATTATTTACTTTCTGTGACTCATGCTGTCATTAATTTGTAAGTGCAGTAATTTATTATCTGAATGGCTTCTGATATAAATTTATAACCTCATATTCTAAACATTTTTTAATCTGTCTTTAAAAAAACTGCGTAGGTTTTAAAACCATCACTCCTGATTTTAATCTTAAAAATTTGAAACTTATAGAATTATACACACATACACACACATTTAAAAAAGAAATTAAATAATCAAATTTTGAATGCTATTAGAAATTTTCATGAAGAAAACTTTTTTTTATTTTTTACTATTTTGTCAGTCAAAATATGAACTTTAAAAATGTCTTTTATCAAGTAAGCATATTATATGGTAATTATAATACAATTTAACATATAGAGTAACTTTAAATTTTTTGAAATAACTTCTGATCCCATAGAGATCCCACTCGAAAAGTTTCAGGTTATACAGCTTTTAGTATAACCAAAAACATATTTATTTTTGAAATTTTTTAAAAAGCACTCTGTTCAAAATTTTTAAAATTTTCACTCAACATAATGATGTTGCATATCAAATTAAACCTTATGAAATACTCTTTAATGTTAAAATACATTTTTGCCAAATAAATTACATACAATTTCAAATTACGATTATACAAAACCTAAAAAAAAGAAAAATGGGGCAGAGGGTCCCTACGCTGCAAAAAAAAAAAAAAAAAAAAAAAAAAACAGTACACGGAAGGAAGTATAGTAATCACGATTTGCGAAATGGATTTTGTATTTCACATTGCTCGAAAACGAATGATCGCTGAATGTTGCCAATTTATACATGTGACTGTCATGATGTCTAATTGTACACCTGCAAGTGTCATCTTAACACGAGCTCTCGTTTTAGAGATATAAGTGACTTCACACGATTTTTCGTGACGTTTGTATGTATGTGCGTGTGTGTGCATGTCGCATAACTCAAAAACGGTTGGACGTAGAAAGTTGCGAATCGGTATATAGGTTTGTTATAACATCTAGTTGTGCATCTCCCTTTTTAGATATTGTATGATTTTCCATTTTGAAGATATTTAGGAAAATTAAATTCATAATGACCAAAAATACATAGGACATGGCCATATCAAAAGACGGTAACTCAAAAACGGTTTGGACAAATCTTGCAATCGATTTTTAACTGACTTCCCTACTAGCTAGACATTTGAAACTTTCAGAAAAGCTCAGAACACGTTGACAATGCATTTTTAAAATATTTTTAGCCAACTGTTTCGGATACCATCTGCCTGCAGCAGCGTTTATATGGTTCAACAGAAAATTTATTTAAGTAACTTTCCGACTAGTTAGACATTTGAAACTTTCAGAATAGTTCAGAACACGGTGAAAATGCATTTTTTAAATACTTTTAGCCAACTGTTTCGGATCCCTGCTGCCTTCTGCACGTTACCAGTACAATTCTTGCAATCGATTTTTAACTGATTTCCCGAATAGCTAAACATTTTAAACTTTTAGAAAAGCTCAGAACACGTTGACAATGCATTTTTTAAAATTATTTTTAGCCAAATGTTTCGGATACCTGCTGCCTTCTGCCGCGTTTATATGATTCAACAGAAAATTCCTTTAACTAACTTCCCGACTAGCTACACATTTGAAACTTTCAGAATAGTTCAGACCACGATGAAAATGCATTTTTAAATACTTTTAGCCAACTGCTTCGGGTCCCTACAGCCTTCGACAGCGTTATCAGTACAAATCTTGCAATCGATTTTTAACTAACTTCTCGGCTAGCTAGACATTTGAAACTTCCAAAAAAGTTCACAGAAGACGGTGACAATGCATTTTTAAAATATTTTTAATGAATTGTTTCGGGTCACAGCTGCCTTCGGCAGCGTTTATATGGTTCAACAGAAAATGTATTTAACTTTTTTCCCGACTAGCTAGACATTTGAAACTTTCAGAATAGTTCAGAACACGATGAAAATGCACTTTTTTAATACTTTTAGCCAACTGTCTCGGGTTCCTGCTGCCTTCGGCAGCGTTACCAGTACAAATCTTGCAATCGATTTTTAACTAACTTCCGACTAGCTAGACATTTGAAACTTTCAGAAAAGCTCAGAACACGGTGATAATGCATTTTTTAAATATTTTTAGCCAATTTTCTCGGGTCCAATGCCAATGCTTTTTAACATTATGTATATACTTCTAAAGGTGTATAAGGAAGTCATGTGGTACCCACATCAGATTTTTTTAACAGGTTTTTTACGCTTGGCAACACGTTTCTGAAAAAAAAAAAAAAAAAAAAAAAAGATATGGTTTCTTTTTAAAAACTAGTATGTTGTGGCCACCACAAGACTCTCGTCTATATTTTTCTATACAAATTCACTAAGAGCAAATAATATATTAAAACTATTATTTATTAATATTATCTAACATAATGAATGCAAATGATTTTTATCTTAGAGGAAACTAATACTAAATATCCAAACAAAGACAATTTTATTGTCTGTAAATAACATCATAATAAAAGCTTTTTTATAACGGTTATCTCATATATCAAGTTTCGTATTGTTATATTCAATAGAAATTGAGATATAGCCTTCATGTTTTCGAGGACATTTTCAGTATTGCAGCACCACCTATTGGCCGATAAGCATTCAGATTGAATCAGCGTCTCGATGTCTCGTAATGGCATTCTCGAATATCAAGCTTTGTTTGATGATGCGCAATAGAATCTGAGATATAGCCTTCCCTTAAATTGTGGAAATCACTGTGTATCAGCGCCATCTGTTGATTGGTTGATACGAAAAGTTTATAGGCGCTGATTTAGGTCAAGGTGCATCTACATGTAATTTATATGCAATTCTGTGCTGTAGCTCGTTAGCTACAACTTTCCCTTAAATCGCGGAAATCGCTGCATATCAGTGCCACCTGTTGGCCAATAAGAATTCAAATTGAATCAGTATAAGGTCTGAAAATGACCTTCTTACATATCAAGTTTTGTTTGATTGCAAGCAACAGAACCTGAGATATAGCCAGGCCCACCAGCGGCCGAGCGGTTCTGCGCTCAAAGCTGGTAGATGGGAGGTGCCGGGTTCGATCCCAGGTCGCGCTCATCGACCTAGCCGTTCGGAGTTTTCCGTGGTTTCCTCCGAAACTCGCGTAAATACGGGCTAGGACCCCTTAGAAAGACCGCCACGGAGGGCATTCCCCCCTAGGCCTAGGACACATCAGGAGTCAATCGGCCTTAAATCCTACAACCAACCAACCAACCTGAGATATAGCCTTCAATTTAAATTGTGGAAATCGCTGTACAGCAGCGCCACCTGTTGAGCAGTTGACACCAAAGATTGGTAGGCAGTAATATAGGTCAAGGTGCATCTACATATAAAATTATATGCATTCTGTACAGTAGTTTCTGAGATATAGTTTTCCCTTAAATTACAGATATTTCTGTATAGCAACGCCACCTTTTGGACCGTAAGCATACAAATTGCACTAGCATAATGCCTTATAATGGCCTTCTTACATATAAAGTTTTGTTAGATTATACGCAATAGAACCTGAGATATAGCATCCCCTTTAAATTGCGAAAATCGCTGTATAGCAGCGCCTCCTGGTAAGCAGTTGACACCAAAGATTGGTAGGCAGTAATTTAGGTGATGGTGCATCTACATATAAAATTACATGCATTTCTGTGCAGTAGTTTCTGAGATATAGCCTTCCCATAAATTACAGATATTGCTGTATAGCATCGCCACCTGTTGGCCAATAAGCATACAAATTGCACTAGTATAATGCCTTATAATGGCCTTCTTATGCATATAGAGTTTTGTTAGATTATACGCAATAGAACCTGAGATATATCCTCCCCTTATATAGCGGAAATTGTGTTATAGCAGCGCCACCTATAGCATGCACTAATTTAGGTCAAGGTGCATCTACATGTAAATTGATATGTAATTCTGAGCAGTAGTTCCGGAGATACAGTTGCCACAAAATTTTTGTCACACGCACGCAGACAGACATTTCCTACAAATGGTCAAATCGTGTTCTAGACCTCTCAAAGCTTCTAAATCCGTCGAAAACCAGAAGTCGAAAATTTTTACGAATCCAATACTTTCTTTTATTGAATATAGAAGAAAGTAAAAATGGAGTTAGTGTCACGTGGGGCCCTCAGGTTACCAAGGGGCCCATTTGTGATACCTCAGATTATTTGAATCCAGGAAACATTTGAAATCTATGTGTTCAGCGAATTTACTTTCCTTTCAAGAAATTTTGGTGTACCCAGACTTATCAAACACCCTATATATATATGTATGTAAGTGTGTGCATGTCTGTATTATTCTGACATAAACCGAACACACAAAATGTGACTTCTGGTTTACTGACAACAAAAGAAAATTGGCGGATTCCTTTTAACTCTGTGGACACACCCCCTTGTGATTCCACGGCTCCATACTACGGTTACAGTTTAGAAATTTTTGCACCCGCAAAACAGAAAAAAAAACTGTTTTTTCTTTAAAACTGATTTTTTCTGTAAACAATACAGTTTGTTCTGTAAAAATAACAGAATTTTTGTTTTCAGCATGCTCAAAAACAGAAAAGGGGAAAAAAACAGAAAAAAGAAAAAAAACAAACAGAAAAAGGGATAAAAAACAGGAAAAATCTGTTTTTTCTTTAAAACAGCTCTTTTCTGTAACAAATACAGATATATTCTGTAAAACCCACAGATTTTTTTTACAGTGTACTACTGTTTTCAGTGCACTGAAAGGATGCCACAAAAACGTCAATACCCAGAATGCAAGAAAATTTCATTAGAACTGATTCCTAGCAGACACAGATTTTCATTCATTTATACCAATTTCAAGGCTTACAAGGGAGGGTCACGAACTGCTCAAGAGGTATTTATACATATTGTATATCATCTGGAGGGTCTTCAGAGTTGACAACGGAAATATCCATCTTATTGGCAAATGCGTGCCCTAGCGCGAGTTATTCACAAAAGTTTTTAAATTACAGATCCTTTAACAATGTATTTCGTATAGTTTCTATCATTATAATAAGTTTTGTAAAAGATTCTCATTCTATAAACCATTGTATATATTATTATAAAGGTCGCCCGTATATTGTGGTTAGCGTCCCTAACTCCCTCACAGTGGGGCCGGTTTCAAATCCTGGACACAGCATGGATTTGTTATCCCTGTAAGTGGTGGCGATGGCCGCCCATTGGGTACTCCTTCACAAATGGTTATCAGTTCAGCGACCGCACAGTCAATGCTCATTTGCAAGTAACTCGCCAATGAAAAATAAATAAATAAATATACATGTTAATATATATACATTACTACATGTAAAGTATTTTACTGTTTAACAGTTACTTTGTGTCAACAATAAATTTATACTTGCTAAACAGTATGAAAAGTATTAAAAAGAAAGCAATTATTAAAGTTAAAAAGAAGTCAGTGTAATTTTTACATTAACGAAGAAAACTATTATTTCTATATATTCGTTTTCATTAAAATATTATATTGTAGGTAATAATATAATTATTAATTTTTTAAAAGTAGAAATGTATTTTTCCGCTTATTTCCCCCCTCCATTACTACATTAGTGCATTAAATTTCTTTTGTTGTTCTCCCATGCAATGTCAATATCCAAAATATCGATTATGTCGATGTACAGGAAAATCTTTCTTATTGTAAATATTTTATGCATGGCTACATATATAAAGTATTGTATTTATAAATTTAATGCTGTTAGAAAATATTAAACACATAATAAAATACGATGCTAACAATATAAATAGCTATAATTAGCACAAGAATCTTTTAAAAAACTGATTCAAATGATAGAAATTCTTCAAAGTACATTACTGAAGAGCCTGCAATTTACAAACTTTAATTGAGAATAAGTCACGCTAGGGGGCGCATTTGCCGATAAGATGGATATTTTTATTATCAGCTCAGTGAGAGCTTTAAGAGAATATATATTATGTATAAATACCTTTTGAACAGTTGGTGACCCCCCCCCCCCTTGTTAGTCGAAAAAAATTTACGCGTAAAAATCGAAATAGAACAATTAAAGCCTTCACATTACCGTCAAATTATAGATGCATATAATTCTGTCCGCCCAAAGACAGACAAAAATAACTTATTAGAACTAATTATCTTCGATAAACGAGCGTTTGTGTTATAGTGTATAATCCCCCCCCCCCTTCCACACACACATACACACAAAGAAAAAAAAATATATTTCGTCTGTGCTGTACAGTCGGCTGCAAAATTATTCGAGCACTAGCAATAATCCTTGCCAAAAAAAAGTACACTTAATACAGCTTTGTTAAATAAATCCTTTTCGAGTCATGTTCTTAATCAGTCTAAGAACATGATTAGACAAGAATTTACTTAGCAAAACAGTCTTAAGTGTACTTTTTAACCATAGGAATTATTGGCTAGTGCTCGAATAATTTTGCAGCCGACTGTAGATTTAAAACAATCGTGAATTTTAGTATAAAACACTAATAATCTTAAAAATTGCAATTTGGAAAGGGGAAAAGAAATCATTGATGGAGAAACATTTTCTCATTGTTTTATGAACAATATTTAAACTCTAATAAATATTTTTGAAAAGAAAGTTTCCATTTCATTCAGCACGATTTTAATTCTTTTTACATTATTTCCTTATCCTCTGGACACAAGGTCCGATTTTCAAAAAGGAACCAATCTTGATTTCCATTATTGATTTTTTTTTTTTTCATAGATTAGACATTATTTTTAGTTAAAATTCGCAGTGTATATGAACTTCCCCATTATACATTAAGTAATTTGGCGTGAGTTAATATTTTCTAGAAAATGTTGGAAGCTTTCTTCGAATAATATATCGCGAGGGAAAATTTCGCATTAGGAAATCAGAAAAATGGGAAAAACGCGTAACTTCCATACAGATTCTCTCTCCATCTGATTTGTGACAATGACGAATGACTTGGGCGTACCTTCCTGAGGTGAGGTCCCGAGGGAGATCTCGATCCCCTACTCCCACGCGTTTCTAAATCGATAGGCTTTGCTCTGTGGAGTTCTAATTGACGGTGTCGTGAATCTTAGACCATTTAGGTCTAACGTAAAAGGAAAGAGAATGTATTCACTTGTTAATGAAACAGGCTTTGAGACAAAAAGAATGTGCGATCAAACTCATGAACGACACGAACTGTTATCGGCGCTTGACTGCTGGAAAGGCGATTAAACGAAAACTGTTTAGAGAGTAATGTTGCAATACGTTGTGCTGAGTTTCTTCTTTCTATTTCAACCAGTTTTAATGTTTAGACATATTCAGGAATTGGAGACAAATTATTAACGAGAAATGCTATTTTATGACCCTTATATACTTTTTAAATGCTTTATTTAAATAGAAAAATACATTTTAATAATAAAAAATAAAGGGAATATTTTAAGAATACATGAAACGACTTCTGTTTGATTAAAAACCCATTTAATTTATATTTTTATCAATTTTATAAAACAAAAGCAGAATTGACCTTTAAAAATGCCGTTTTCACGAGTCTTTCAACCGTATAGATCACAATGAATAAATAAATGGAACAATTTAAGAGTGGGAAAAAAAAAAAAAAACTATACTTAAATGTGAAAATAAATATAAATAAATAAATAAATGGACTCTCTTAGGAATTTAAGTTAGGTGGTGTACTACTCCGATTAAAAAAAAAAAAATAGAATAATGAAAAGAAATATGGTCAAGGGAAATGAAAATCGAATTTATCAAATAAATAATCAACAATATCAAATATAAAGTACTATAATATGAATCTGCATATTTTGCAGATTATAAAAATGTAAACATATTACAATGAAATAGAAAATATATTTAAATCAGCTAACAACAAAAAATTCAAAATATTAGAATACTTTCTAACATGGTTCAAAAAATTAGAATAATGAAAATATATTGAACATAATTTAAACTCTAAGTATTTTTACTTGCTAATCAGTACTTTGTTGCATCACCCTTAGCTTTAATGACAGCTCTTAAACGTTTTGGCATGTTTTTAACTAAAGGTTCACAATCTTTTTTATCCAAATTCGCCCATATGCTCTTTATACTAGAAATAAGTTCTTTTTTGTCTCTAGGCGCAACTTCTTGAAGTCGTTTCTTCATAATTCCCCACAAATTCTCGATAGGATTTAGATCGGGTGAGTTTGCAGGCCAAGGGAGTACAGGTATGTCCTTCTCTTTGAGCCATTTAGTTGTTGATTTGGAAGTGTGGGGAGAAGCTGAATCTTGCTGAAACAAGAAATCGTCATCACATAAATCCTCAGCTGAAGGAATCATGAAATGTTCAAGAATTTCTTGATAGACTTCTGAATTGACTGTTGTGGAAACAATACACAACCTGCCTGGGCCTTCAGCAGTCATGCAGCCCCATACCATAACAGAGGTCGCAAATTTAAACGAACGTTTTAAACATTCTTTCTTATAAGCTTCATGTTTGAGTCTCCATACACGTATACCTTGATTTCCGTGAGACACACAAAACACACTTTCATCGCTGAAAAGTATCTTTTTCCAATCGTCGTGATCCCAAAATAGCCTTTGTTTACACCATTTAACTCTAGCAGCCCTTTGCTTAGATGATAAGAATGGCTTTATCTTAGGCACACGTGATCTAAAACCTAATTTGCGAAGTCGTCGTAGTGTTGTAGATTTGGAGACATTTATACCCATTTCTTTCCATTTTCTATGCACATATCTCACACTCCGAAAACGATGTTTCTTCACAATCTTTTTCAATTGCCTTTCATCTCTTCTTGAAGTTACTGGCTTTCGACCACTTTTAAAGTGTTTATTTTGAAAACACTTATTATTAGAATATTCTCTCAAAACTCTACTCACACTTGCTTGAGAGCATTTCACTTCTTTTGCTATAAAAAGTTGTGTTTTTCCTATTTCGTGGAAGTACACAATACGATATTTCACATCCTCAGATAAATCGCTCTTTCGTCCCATATTAAGCAAATACTACGCTACAATCAAATGCCAAACGACTTTTCATTTTCAACGGAGCACATTTTATAGTCCCACAGATGTTAATCCCGCAGCCGTTCTCTCAACTTATAAGAAAAATTTGAATATTCTAATTTTTTGAACCATGCTATCGAGGTATTCTATTTCTTTGAATTATTCTAATATTTTTTAAATAGTTAATTATTAATATATCAGATAAAAATAAATATTTATGTTATATTTATAAATGCTCTGAAGATAATTAGATACTTTTAATATATTTTTTCCTGGACGCAGTATGCAAATTGACGCGTTAGCAACATCAAACTCATTCTTTTTTACATTATTCTAATTTTTTGAATCGGAGTAGTAGGGTTAAAGAACGATTGACTGCTCGTGGGTCCAAGGACTGGGTGGAATGTCCTCCGTTGGGGTCTTCTGAAAAGGTCTTAGCCTGTATCTACACTAGTTTCGGAGAAAACCATGGAAAACTCTGAACGATTATGTCGACGAGCGTGACTTAATTTAGGAATTTGGTACATCGCAGATTACACAAATATCCATAATTACTTTCATATTTAGACATAACGTAAACTTATTTTTACTTGTTTTCAGTAAGTCTAGCTCTAATTAGCATTAAAAATCCTACCATTGAGCGACAAAACTAAACCATCTCTATTCTTTATTCTTTGTATTTATTTTCTTGAAGTGAGTTTGTATCATTTTTTATTGCGTTTCAGTTTTGCTGTCTTGAGCCGTTACATTGCCTGCTACAGAAATACCACCATTTTTTTTTCTACTTTCTAGATCACAGGAAGATATATATAAATGCACAAGTATTTGAGATGTTACGGGTTGATTAACGTCGTACTTCAGCTCTAGCAATTGGCGACTACAAACATTCGCAATACCAAGCTCTCGTTTTTACAGATTTGATAGGTTTTCGTTTTTCAGCATTTTTGAACGGTGCCTTAGATCAAGGGTCGGCAAGTAATTTTAAGTGGGCCAGGATGCTTTTGAAAATTTTTATCGCGATCCAGGAAAAAAATTCATATTAAAAATGCTCATATATACATTTTCAAATATATTTAGCTTGATATGTTTGCCCTTCACACGCGAAATCGATCACGTAACCGGCGCATTCTCCTGCACTACACACCATGCCAACTCTGTATTTAATCTGCCTATATAACTGACCATTAAGAACTCAAATCAGTCACTATATTTAAATAATTTGAGTAATTTATGCTTTAAAAAAGTTTTTTGGGTCCAGTTTTTGATCTTTTGCGGTTCGGACTGCGGTCCACCAGTTGCCGACCGTTGCCTTAGATAAAAACTTATATGTATATAACGTTAAAAATTAATGAATTTTTTTTTTTTTTTTTAAGAAATAAGAGCCCTTAATTGTAATTTAACATTGTGATTTTTGACTCGAATTTTTTGCTTAAGTTAGTATTGCATATTATTGCAAAATTCTCACCTTTTATAAGTGTAATATATGTTTTACTTTGATACGTAGAAAGGACTTTTATAATTAAAAAAAGATTTTTCTTCAGTTTTAAATCTCCAAACAAGGTGTGGTTGGTTGGTTGTAGGATTTAAGGCCGATTGACTCCTAATGTGTCCTAGGCCTAGGGGGGGGAATGCCCTCCGTGGGGGTCTTTCTAAGGGGTCCTAGCCCGTATTTACGCGAGTTTCGGAGGAAACCACGGAAAACTCCGAACGGCTAGGTCGATGAGCGCGACCTGGGATCGAACCCGGCACCTCCCATCTACCAGCTTTGAGCGCAGAACCGCTCGGCCCAAACAAGGTGTGTTACATATGGATAATTAAACTGATGTTGCCTTAAACTGACAAAAGCTCTGTTATTCAAGAAAAATGAAGCTCACTATTGTTAAAATTCGTCAATTTAGAATGTTTTGTGTAATATTTATACGGTATAAATAAGCACGTGAGTAGCAATAAAAGGCCGGTTTCAGCCCAGGAGGAGGGACCGAATGAGTGCCACACCATGCCCTGTGGAGTGCAGAGACACCCCTCTCCTGACCTTGACCTTGATGGAGTCGTGGAGCCTGTTTTATCATGAAAGGTGGCAATATGGTTTATCAATGAATTTTTAATTACGGGTTTGCGTAAAAGGTGATATTGTTTTTCATTCAGATTTATTTTGAAGTCATTTTCTATTGCGTTTCAGTTTTGCTGTCTTGAGCCGTTACATTGCCTGCTACAGAAATACCACCATTTTTTTTTCTACTTTCTAGATCACAGGAAGATATTTATAAATGCACAAGTATTTGAGATGTTACGGGTTGATTAACGTCGTACTTCAGCTCAAACAATTGGCGACTACAAACATTCGCAATACCAAGCTCTCGTTTAGATTTGAAAGTAGAATCTCTCACCCGCTAGTACAGTCTTATAGAATGCTACTTTTTTAAGTTAAAAAAATTATAGACATTTATGTTAGTTTTTTACCGATTTCATATTTAGTCTTACTTAATTAATAGAATACTTTAGTAATTATTCTATTTACTTATTATACAACTCATCGTAGTGTATTTATCACAAGTTGAGTAAATCAAAAGTTTTTGGGTAGAAATACAAACTATAATTAAACAGGTTGAACTCTCATCTAATAGACTACCTATCACTCAGTTCGATACATTTTTCCTTATCTTAATTAAATTTTGTAGTTTAATAATTTTTCATACAATTTCCTTATTCTTTACATTAATGTAGAGTAAACCTGTAGAATTTATTGATAAATACAGAAAAATTATAACATCTAATAAGAAGTTGGCATGATTTTTTTTTGTTAATATTTTCGGATATATATTACAAGTTTTAGGATACATTTAACAGGATTTATAATGTATTTGGCGATTAATCAGATTTGGCAAGAAACATATAGTACAAATTAAGAGCGAAAGCAAATTTTATCATTTGCTAACTTACTTTTGTAGAGTGAGGACGTTTATTTTAAAACCTGAATACGGTGTAACATATTGACAGTTTAAATTAAAGCAAGAGATGAATGTATCTGTAGCAATACCTATTTTGAACCAACAGTTCCCATTATCGCGAATCGATGAAAAGAAGTTGTCCAGACTTACGATTTGCTGAACCTGCAGCAAGACATTTTTTAAAAGGTCTAATTTAATTCGACACATGAAGATTCATATGAATGGGAAATACTTTGTTTCTAATATATGCCAAAAATTATTTAGTAGATCGGATGATTTAAAGAGACATTTAAAAATCCATGAAAAGACTCCCATCGAATATGGGTGCGAACAATATAGTGGAATCTTTAATCGCATGTAGGACTTATTGGATCATATAAGAAAAAAACGCCAAAAAACTTCACCTCAACATACATGTGTTCTATGTAGTGATGGTGTGTATCTTCAGATGGAAATGTGAATTATTAAAACACATAAGAAAAAATCGTCGAAAGCTTTCATCGCGACATTTATGTGAAACATGTAATGAGGTATTCAAAAGTAAAATAGAATTGTATTATCATTTACGCACGTCAGTCAGACATCAGTCAACTTCAATAACTGTAGAAAATTTTTCTCAATATCTGCTTAAGGAGAAAACTAAGTATTTTAAAAGACGAAATGCTCTTATTGTATTTACAACTACTACCTTCGACAATAAAAATAATGATATGGATTTGTTACCATTTTTTAATAATTTAAGAACCCACATTTTAAATGAATTGAACTTTCAATTAAATGATAAAAAAGAAATGAAATGCTATACAGTTGTGAAAGTTATCCTTAAACGTACTATTGAAGGTGGAGAAGAAGAATTTATTTCCCGTCATATTTACAATCAAAAACTTTTTCCACATTTTTATCAAATGATTTGAATAATGATATTGAAAATGCTTTTAACAAGATGATAGAGAATTTTGAAGAATTTACCAAAAAAGGATCGGACTGTACTTTAGTAGAAATTAGCAAATCACAACTTTCTATGGTTAATTATTAACTCATTTTTAGAATTAACACCTAGCACATGTTTTTACATTATGTTCAATAATTTGAAAAATAAAAGTGTATGCATAGTTTATTCAGTTTAAATTATTATTAATTAGTTAGCTATTTACCTCATACGAATAATCTGAATTTAGAATAAAGTACAAAAATTAAAAAGTTATGAAATTATTGATTTTCAGAAGATGATTATTCTCGTACGAAATGTGTAATGCTTAATGCATATACATTCATATTCTTCCTTGATGCAGAATGTGTTCGACTGCTGCTCTGACCTACGCGTTCTTCTGATCTCGCACCAATAAAAATGACTGTTTAATCATTGAAAAGCGACTGGCATGCCAGTACTCACCAGTAACTACGGTCAATGAATTGCGGCATCGTGTCGAAGATTCATACCCGAATATGTGATCCAATCGCTGTGCGATTCAATGCCTGCACACAGAAAAATGGAAAATCGAAACTTGTCAAGAAACGTGTCATCTTAGTGATAGTACACGTTTTCCTAGTACATTGACAAATTTGCACAAAATTACGCAAACTTTTAAAGAATCAAAACACTACCTGACAATCCCATTTAGTCATGAGACACAAAAGTCGTTTTATTTTACCATGTATCTTTAATGTGTTTCGTCTGATGATCCGTTTTGGCTCTAAAACTTGTCAGATGACTAATTTCCCAGGTACAGTTTTCATTTTCCTCAAATTTGACCGGTTAGTCAGATGAGAGAATAAAAATAAATTGTTCCTGTTTTGTCAATTGACTAAGAAAGATTTGTTTGGCTAGTCCAAAAGCTCAGCATTATTATTTTTTTTTTCTTTATTATCATTTGTTTATTTATTTTTTGTCTCCTTCTGACAACTTGAGTTAGTCAACCGAAATCGAACAATTTAACCTATCAAATCTGGCGGCATAATGCAATCGCAGAATTCGAAATTCAAATACTTAGAAATCTGAAAGTGTGGATCCGTTGATGTCATTGCGGTTCCGTTTCCATATTTGTGATAATTTTCATTTTAGAAAGAGACCCAGAGATTTTAATTATCTGTGACTCGAGTTTACGGTCAAAAGTAAGTGCTAAATACTTTATTTTATTGTATATATATATATATATATATTATTGTAAGCTTTGTTAGAATAGTAAATTATAAATTTGTAAAATTCTAAGCTTTAGCAATCTTCTAACAATATCAATCGTATTCAGAATTTGTTTTAATTTATAAAGTTGTTTAAAACGTATAAATTTTAAAATACGTTATTATAAATCTTAGTTTTGCGTATCGTTGTATTATAAAAATAAGTATTTTAATTTGTCTGAACTATAGATTTTTACATATATTTTTAACATTAAGCTCATATTAATATTTTTTATATACAGAATAGTAACGCTTTATTTTCCCCTAAAGGTGGTTCAGAAGGTATTTGGATTCCAAGAGATAAAAATTTAAAAAAGATATGGAAAAATGCTATTTATAAGGATTTTGAATAACTCCGAATTCTAAGGTATGTTTTTAAATTATCTTTTGCAACATTTTATCTATCTTATCTCAGAACAATAAAGAATAATATTCGTACTTTTTTATATTTAAAATTTTTAATGACATGATTAAAAAAATAAATAAATAAATAAATAAATAAAAGTTTCCTCGTTCCTCGTTTATCTGTTATTTGTTCTATTTTTTTTTTTTTTTTTTTTCCAGTTCTAAATAAATAAATATATCTTTATAATTTAAATATTTTTGGCAAATGGTTGATAATTGTATGTAATAAAAAATGTCTTTATTTATTATTAAATGTTTGATAACAATTTTTTCAGAACAAATTTGAGCAAAAATTATATGAATTTAATATCACATACTATATTCTTTTCTCAATTTAAAGTTAAATTGTTCTTGTGTACAATATTAGTTATTAGCGATAAATAATAGATGTCTATAGATTCAACTTCATGCTACTTGTTGCATGCAAATGATTGATGATTGTAATAAAAGGTTGATATTTTTAGTTATTAAAAATTTGATATCATATATAAATATAAATATATATATATATACATATGTTACCGCTAAAGGGCAGAAATCAGTTAATCTGCAGATTAGCTAGGTAATCTGCACATTAACTAGTGCGATCCATTAAAGTGAGGAAAATTGTTTCATTTCTCAAATTACCTAGGTAATCTGCGAATTACCTAAATAATCTGCACATTACGTACTAGGCACTCGTTAAAGTGAAAATAAGATCTCAGGTGTTGTAATTTTACAACACGCTGTGTTGTATTTGTTTTTTTCATTCGGGGAAAAAAATTGTTTTCTTTCCTTTTCTTTCTTTCTTTACTTATTTTAATATGTATGTGTTTTAATTTTTATGTGTTTTAAAGTTATATTTGTTTTAATTTTTTTTATTTATTTCATCTTTTTTATTCTGTCAATATAAGTTTGAAGATGTTATGCATTTTTAATATGAAATGTAACTTTAATAGCTTTCAGTAAATTCTATTTTATAAATGAATGTTAGAATTGTAATACAGTAACGATTTCTTTTCAAAAAAAAAAAGAAAAAATATAGATATATATATTTAACCATTTAAAAAAAAAAAAAAAAAGTTTTATTAACAACTTACATTGCTATTACTATTTTTTATTTTTTTATTTTTTTTTTATTTTTTTTTAATGTTATGCACCAATTTTTAATTTGATAAAGAAATATTAAATTAGACAATTCAGAAGCATTATTTAAGAAGTACTTCAAATAATTAAAACTACTTTAATAATTTTTAGAACGCATGAAAATTAAAACGACTGTTTTCCAATGCTTTATTAAACTATATTTTGCAGCATACATATATCTGTACAAGTTTAGCAAATATATTAATTTTACAAAAAAAAAAAAAAAAAAAAAAAAAAAAAAAACTTTATTAACACATTTTATGTGATAAACTACAACGAAATTATCTGAAAAAGCGAACAAAATAAAAATAAAAATGTAATCATGATATATAAAATATATAAAGGAAACTTGAAATTGAAAGAAACAACAACAACAAAATGTAATGAAATGCTAAAAAGTGCATAAAAATTTCATATTAAGTATTTATTAAAGAAAGCCATAATATTGAATGCTATATTTTTTAGAGTTAAAAATTAATACTTTTTTTTCAGTAAGTAATAGTAATTTAAATCAATTTTTAAATCAATTAGTTTTAAAAAGTTGTGTTTTTAATAGTTTTATTTCGGGAGGAAATAATTACTGTGTTGTAAAATTTAATATTCATAATTCAAAATGATGTTTCAGGAGATAGAGCGTTTATTTAAGATTAGATTTCAATAATAAAATGCAGTGCAGACCCTTATCAAACTTATATTGACAGAATTAAAAAGAGAAGAAATAAAATCAAAATTAAAACAATTATAACTTACTTGTTACTTTAAGTTTTGTGTTGGTCAGAATAAAGAAACCTATAATAATCATGTCTTCGATGCTCCACGTTTTGCGTTTTGCGTTTACCAATTTAGCATAGCGGAAGCGAAGCGGAAAGGATGAAAGTTTTGGTTTGTGTTTAAAGGTCATTCGCGTATCTGTATCACATGACTGTTTGACGTCATAGTGAATGTAAAAATAAACTAAGGCTCGAAACAAACATTTGAACTTTAACGACACAGAAGCCGTTAATCTGCAGATTACCTAGTTAAAATGCGGAAAGCTCTTGATTCCACACTAACGGATCATTTTAGTTAATCTGCTGAGTAGCTAGGTAATCTGCACATTAACGGATTTCGAGCTTTAACGGTAACATATATATATATATATATATATATTTTTTTTTCTTTAGAATAAATTTAATCCGAAATAATATGTGTTTAAATTATTAGATACTTTTAAGTATTCGTTATAAACAAAAGTTATCTTGTTAAAAATATGTACTTAATTTCATATTATTTGTTTCATTGAATAAACTGAAAAAGTAAAAGTTATATGCTATAAAAATGAGACAAATTACTATAAAGATACAAAATGCACAAAACATGGGCAAATTTTAACCTTGAACAAAACGAGCCATATAGTCTGAGAAAATAGTGTTCAAAAATTGAATGACAGAATCTGCAGCTAACAGGCATTTGTTGATATGTATCATTACAAAAAAAAAAAAAGTATAAGAGTTTAAAGCCTGATGCCTTTTTTCCCCCCCAGGGAGAAAAAAAGAAGAAAAAAAAATTTTATGTTGAGGCAACCACAAAACTAACTTTTTTCTACATTTGCCTATATAAAATCATGCAATGGAAATTATTTTTTATTTTTATTGTTATCCATTATTAATGCAGACGATTTTCATATCAGAGAGGTACAGTGGCGTCGCCAGAAAAAATTTCAAGGGGGGGCACAACCGGGGAAAAAAAATTGTTTTTTAATAAAATTCTGATAGCATAGTTTTAAAGTTAAAGAAAAAAACGCTTACTAGAATTTTCCAAGGGGGGGGGCAAGCGCCCCCCCCTTGCCCCAATGTGCCGACGCCCATGGAGAGGTAGTCTAAAGGTCCAACGGAAGTAAATTTTTACCGTGCAGATGATCACGGGGAAAATTGCAGTATAACAGCGCCACATATCGCCTATATACACCCAATTTAATAAGCATTATGTATCATAATGGCCTTTTTATACATTAAATATTGTTCGATTATACGCATTAGAACCTGAGATATAACTTTCCCTTGAATTGTAAAAATAGCTGTATAGCAGCTTCACCTGTTGAGCGATTAGCACTAAAAGTTGGCATAAATTAATAATTTATGTTAAGGTGCATCTACATATAATTTTATATGCAATTCTGTGCAGTAGTTCCTGAGATAGAGCCTTCCCTGAAATTGCAGAAATCGACGTATAACAGTGCCACATGTTGTGCAATCGGCACCAGAAATTTGATAGGCACTAACTTATGTCAAGGCGCATCTTCGTACAAATTAATATGCAATTTCGTGCAGTAGTTTCTAAGATATAGCCTTTTCTGAAATTGCTGTAGAGCAGCGTCATCTGTTGAGTGATTGGCACCAAAAGTAGATAGACACTAATTTATATCAAGGTGCATGCGTATATTAATTTATATGCAATTCTGTGCAGTAGTTCCTGATATACAGTCGCCACAAAACTTTTTGTCACATATAAACATTTTCTATGGTCAAAACATGTTCTGGACCTCTCAAAACGCGTAAATCCATCAAAAACCGAAAATCGAAAATGTTTACGAATTCAATGCTTTCTTCTATTGAATACAAAAAAACTAAAGAATAGTATGTGTGTTACGGTAATGCAAAATAATTTTAAATTGAAAAAATAATATAAAACAGCTTAAGCATAAGTTAAGATTAATAACAATTAATATGAAATGATTGGGCTTCTATAAACATCCATAAAAGAACAACAGAAGTTTTAACTAATTGTTAAAATTCTTATGTGAAAACTAAAATTTAAGACACAAAAAGAACCAACTCATTCAAAAATTTATGTTTTGTCACTCACAGCTAACTGCTCAAGTTCTTTTTCTTTCTTTCTTGTGTTTTATTTATTATTATTATTTTGTGTGTGTGTGTGTACGCGCGGGGTTTAGTTACGAGGGGGGGGGGGGGAGAGCAATTGATGAATGCACAATCGAAACTGAATCAGACTCAAAACTATAAAAAGCTAAAATAAACAAACACGTAATTTTTCCCATCCGCCGGTCATTAAAGTGTTTGTTTATTTATGTGAATTGGATTATTATTCTTGTAGCATTTTAGCTAATTAAAAAAAAAAGTTGGAGATTTGATATTTTCTCTAGCTTGAATGAATCACTAAATATATATCACCGAACTTCAAATACTTAACTTTCGAGGAGGGTGTTTGAAAGGGGATGTAAGTTACAGGTATTTAAAAAAATATATATACTTGTAACAGAAGAAAACAGCTGCCAATTTGTTATTTAATATTAGAAATTTTGTTTTTTTCAGTATATTTTTACTCCATTACCCGACTACCGTAGGTAATGGGAGTATTGTATTCGGTCCAAAAATTCGATATCAAGATTTCATCTGATTCACATGTTTTAAGGCCCCCTGAGTCCAAAATGTGTTTTTTGGCAATTGGTCAGTATACGTGTGTCTGTGGGAGGGGGGGGGGGGTATCCTCTGTCTATGATATCTCCTAAACTAATTCAAAATAGAATCACGAAACTTCAGAATTGAGACAGGTATGGTGTGGTGTACATATGATTTTTTAAGTTTTGGTGAAAATTGGAAAAATAGGAAGTGGGATATCCGAAACCGGAGGTGAGTTCGTAAGCCCGTATCTCAAAAACGGCTCCAACGATTTTCTTCAAAGTTACTGTATAAATACTCCATTAGATGTCCTTTCGAATGATATAGTTGGTTAGTTCAGGACAATTGACAGGCGCCCTGTATGAATAACCCAATATCAGGTACTGCAAGTGTGTTCCTTCCAAAACGACTGTATGTATTTTTTTCAAAGTTGAAATATTAACCCTCTTTTAAATATACTTTTGTGTGTAATTGTTGTTTTCTGGTCAAGAATTGAACATGCCAAGTTTGGGTAAAAGTCGGTATCTCAAAAATGGCTCTAACGATTTTCTTGAAAATTGTTACATAAACCAATTTTAGGTATCCTTTCTCATGCTTTACGTGGTTATTACAGGACAATTAATAGTCATCCTGATCAGTTAGATCTGTTTTAGATCTTGGAAACTGGTGTTTAAAACACTAAAAAAATAAATAAATAAATAAAATAAAAAAATAAAAAAAACTACCCCCCCCCCTTTTTTTTTTTCTCTTATTTTTTTAACTATGTAAACTCTGTTTCATATGTCTTTACGCTTGTATTAACTTTCTCTTACTGGAAAATTTTTACTTATCTTTTTCATTATGTCATTTTTTTTTTCCGTTTTCATTTTTATTTTATTCTAAGAAAATAGGTATTCAAAATTTCCCCCGAACATAGTTCGCGCGTTCGGACATATTCTGCACCCCTGGAAATATGTTAAAAGGCACTTTAAAGAAATTCCTTCCATAGACTGTACTGTATTGGACCTTTTGTATTTGTTTGAACATATATAAATTATATAGATAACATTTATAATATGGTTGTCAGCTTCCAAATATGTTTAACAATTGTGTACTAACAGCGATATATTCCTTAAAAAAAAAAAAAAAAAAAAAAAAAACAGTAAAACCAGATAGATTTAAAAAGAAATCTTGTGCGTGCGTAATCAAGTAGTAAGTAATCATATATATGTATATATATATATATATACGAGTATATAATAATTTATGCATAGATTAAGAAAGGTTTTGATATATGCAACTTCCTAACTAAATGAGGTGAATTCCTATGCAATGAGGTGAAATTTACACCTCATATAATGTACTTCTTAGCGATATCCTAATGACTTTTTTTTTTTTTTTTTTTTTTTCTTTTAAGGTTTGCGAGCTTCATTTTAAGCCTGATGAAATTATACAAGCAGTAACATATTTTAATAAAAAAGAGAAAAGTTATATCAAGTCCCAAGAAATAAACCAATTGTTAAAGGTGGTGCTATTCCTACGATTTTCAGTGATTTGCCATCAAATCTATCAAAGCCAAGTACATGAAGACAAAGTCCTGTGGAAATATTTCTTTTTTGCTTAAGAGCTATTTAGATTTGTAAATAATTAAGTTGGAAAAAGTTAATAAATAGTCACTAACAAAAACTTGAGAAGTATTGCAAAAGCCAAGGCAAAAAATTTACGTTTTATTACCTAATGATGTATGTGCTTTTATATCATTATTATGATTAATTTTTATGCAAATTATAGAACAATCTTCTTTATGTATATGAAACATATTTATAATTTTCAATAAAATTATTTTTTATCTAAAGAATGTTGAAAGTATGTTATCAGGTAAGTGAGAGTTATTTTGGATGATCAAAATACTTGTAAATTATTGTTATACATTAAAATTTCTCTGTGCATAAAATTAACAGAGATGATTAAAGGAAAAAAAAATCTTATTATATACGGTAAAATGTGTTTTTAATGCAAATTTTATATCCACCCTCACCTTAAAAAAAAAAAAAAAAAAAAAAAAAAAAAAAAAGTGTATCATTAATATTTATGATTTTAAAACTTTAAATAACCGGAAATTTGGAGTTTGATGTCATTTATAATTTAGTACATTGTAACTTCTATACCTTATATATCGTTTATATTGTCTATATCAATACGTTGTATCGTCGTACCTGTTTATAATTTTAATCTGGTGAAAAAAATCCATTATTTAAAAAAATATATGCATATATTCAGGTGGCTTAACCCTTTGTATCCCACCGGGACTTTAAAGTCCCACCAAAAAAATTCCTCAATATAGCCTAAATTTACTACAGGCTTTCATTGGAACTTCAAAGTTCCTATAGTTTAAGCTTTCTCTATTGTTAAGCTATAGTTTAAGCTAAATTTAATATGAAATGTTTCTCTTGCAGCAAAGAAATATAATAAAAAAGTTTCAAACTATTTTTCCAAAAATAAGGTGATTTGGTATATAAAGGGTTAAGTAAATCAACTGTTTGAAATATCTTTTATTTTATTTTTTAATGTTTATAATTTGTATTTTAATTAATTACAACATGTATGTTTTCTAAAATTTTGATATTTTTTTGATATTTTTATTGAAAAGTTGTGATTATTAATGGCATCAGTGGTTATATTAAACATAAATAAACACCTCTCAGTTCCTTTGTTAGCTATATTAATTCGTACTCTGCTATTACTCCTATTTAAAAAAAAATATTTATATATATTACCTTTGAAATAAATTTATGGCTAAATATAAGATTTATTGTTTTATGGAGGGAAAAAATTGGGAATGAAAGGGGTAATATTAAAAAAAGGAACTTAAAAAAAAAAAAAAAAAAAAAAAAAGGGGCTTATATTTATTTTTCTAACCACAGCGTATAAAACGAAAGCACCGAGGAAAAAATATATATATATATATATTTCTAAATCCATATATGAGGATGTGCATAAAAAATGGACTAAATCATGTGGCGCCACAATCCACTTGGAAAGTCTTGATAAGAAGGTGTTGGATAAATGCGTGCGTTAACCTATAATAATAATAATAAATAAATGTAGGGAAGAATGTTTAAAATAGCGAATTCTTTGTTTCAGTAGTTTGTTAAATTTCCAGTATTCATAACTGCTAACTTTTTTAATTGATTCCGGAATGTTGTTAGTACCGCCGTTTTTTAAAACCATATTCTTTGAGGAGTAATTTTCTTCATATTTAATTGTAATTGCATGCTAAAGAAAATTATTCTAGAAAGAATATGGTATGAAGAAAAGGGCGATTGTTAACAACTTTCCGGAATAATTTGAAGTTGGCAGCTATGAGTATTTTTTTCCGAATTGATAGACAAGTAATATTTTTTCAGAAAAGTTCTTTAAATGTATTTTCAAGGTTGAACACCTTAAAGGGGGAAAAATTAAACAATTACAAAAGTAAAGAGGTTAAGACTAATAACAATGCTTTTACAAAAACCCCGGCAAACAAGCATGAATCTCTTATTCCTCATAAAATATGAAGGATTTTAAACAATTAAAATTTTGATTAATCTGCATACTTGCCAACTCTACTGTTTTTACCAGTAGACTACCGTTTTTTTAGCTATTTCTACTGGTCAGCTGTTTTTAGGAACTTAAAAGAAAAATTGTAAAATTGAGCAATTTTACTGTAAAATATATAGAGGAAAATATACAGAAAATAAATATAATAATGAAATGAGGCTTATTAAATGTATGTGTAAAAATTACAATATTGATTTTAATTAACTCAAAACAAACTTAAATTTTTGGGTTTTTTACTTCCATCACCTAACTACCGTAGGTAATGGAAGTATTGTATTCGGTCCAAAAATTCGATATCGAGATTTCACCTGATTTACACGTTTTAAGGTCCCCTGGGTCCAAAAACGTGGTTTTTAGCAATTGGTAAGTGTGTGTGTATGTGTGGAATCTCCTGACTATCATATCTCCGAAACTAATAAAGATAGAACTACAAAACTTCAGAATTAAGACAGGTCTGGTGCACAGATGCATTTTCCAAATGTTGGTAAAAATTGAAAAACCGGAAGTGGGACATCAGAAACCAGAAGTGGGACCGTAAGTCCGTATCTCAAAACCAGCTCTAACGATTTTCTTCAAATTTGCTATATAAACATTCTATTAGAAGTCCTTTCGAATGATATAGTTGGTTAGTTCAGGAAAATTGATAGGCGTCCTGTACAAATAACTCAATTTCAGGTCTCGCAAGCGCGTTCCTTTAAAAACATCATCTGTACGGATTTTTTTCAAACTCACCATAGTAAATCACTTTTAAATATAGTTTTGTATGTAATTATTGTTTTCCGGTCAATAATTGCGTTTTGGTAAAAGTTGTTGTCTCAAAAACAGCTCTAACGATTTTCTTGAAAATCGTTATATAAACCCATTCCTTTCTCATGTATTACGTGGTTATTAGAGGAAAATTAACAGTCATCCTGCTTAGGTTGGGCAGATTTAGATCTCGGAAATTGGTGTTTCAAAAAATAACTCTACCATTTTTTTTTTTTCTTATTTTTTATCTCGCTAATGTAGGCTTCGTTTTATATGTCTTTACATGTGTATAAAATTTCTCTTACTGAGAAAATTTTTAGGTTTCTACTTCTTTAAGTCACTTTTATATCTTCTGTTTACATTTTCTCAAAAAAATCTGGTATGAAACAACCACACGGCTTCCATTACCCACTATTACACGTATTATATGCATTTTTAAAAAATAATGTGGTCAGCGAAGACGTAAAATTGACCTAACGAAGTAGACACCAAAGAAATTTACTATAAGAGAAAGCTAATATATATATATATATATATATATGTGTGTGTGTGTGTGTGTGTATATATATATATATAAACATGAAAACAAAATTTACATAGCGAGTTAAAAAATAAGGGGGGGGGAGGGAATGAGTTATATTTTCAAACACCAATTTCCGAGATCTAAAACTGACCTACTTAATCAGGATGACTGTTATTTTTCCTGTAATAACCACTTAATACATGAGAAAGGATATCTAAAATAGATTTATGTGACAATTTTCAAGAAAATCGTTAGAGCCGTTTTTGAGATACTAACTTTTACCAAAACTTGGCATACTCAATTATTGAACGGAAAACTATAATTACATAGAAAAGCATATTTAAAAGTGAGTTAATATGGCGAGTTTGAAAATAATCCGTACAGCCGTTTTTAAAGGTACGAACTTCCGAGACCTGAAATTAAGCTATTTATACACGGTGCTTGTCAATTTTCCTGAACTAATCAACTAAATCATTCGAAAGGACATCTAATAGAGTGTTTATATGGCAACTTTGAAGACAATAGCTGGAGCCGTTTTTGAAATACGGACTTACGATCCCACTTTCGGTTTTTCAATTTTCACCAAAATTTGGAACAGTTATCTGCACACCAGACCTGCCTCAGTGCTGAAGTTTCGTAGTTCTATCTCTATTAGTTTAGGAGATATCATAACCAGAAGATTTCGTTCGTACATACACACACACACACACATACACACTATTGCCAAAAACTACTGATTTGGACTCAGGAGACTTTAAAACGTGTAAATCAAGCGAAAACTCGACATTGAAATTTTGAACCAAATACAATACTTCCATTACCTACGGTATTCGGGTAATGAAAGTAAAAATGCATATAATTCGTGTAATAGTGGGTAATGGAAGTCGTGTGGTTGTTTCACACCAGATTTTTAAATAATGCTTTGTAATTAAATAGTATATTTACATAGTCATTGTGAGTGTATTTTCAGTCAGATAAGATAATTAAAAACTGAATTTTGATCCTCATTATCTGATAAAAATCTGGAGAACATTTTAATTTCTAAATGCAGTGAAAATTTAGTTTAAATTTGCTATGAATAACAATTTAATTGTTCTTTTCTTAATGAAGCAAAATCTGCTACGAATGTAAAAATTTGTATTTAAGTAAATATCATTGGCAATATTTTCTTTTTCCCAATTTTTAGGATTTGAAATTAATTCTTGAGAAACATAATCTCAATATTTTATTTGTTTTCGTTTGAAAGATGAGTGAGTTTTATTTAAAGAAAATTTTTATTTATGAAAAATATTTTGTAAATATTCATATATTTTTCTTTTCGTCTACTATATATTTATATAAATTCAGTCTCTATTGTTAAAAATGTCAATTTACAAAATCTACTGTTTTTTTTTTTCCGATAAAATCTACAGATTTTTAAAACAAATATGTTGGCAAGTATGTATCTGTCTCAAATTTTATGAGACAGGCTAGTCATTTTTTTTCCCTAGCTAATCTTCCTCCACAAATATTATGAGGCAGCTTAGTCAAATTAGAGACTAGTTTTCCTCTTCAGATATTACCAGACAGGCAAATAATCTTGACTACCCTGCCTCTTCAAATATTCTTTAAAAATTGACTAGCTTTCTTAGTCAGATACCTGGGATCTGTTGACTAACTTTCTTAATCAAGTGTAGATTCTGACTAACTTGCCTTGTCTGGCAACTGCGGTTGTTGACTAACCTTCCTGGTCAGATAATTATAATTATCGACTAGCCTTCTTTGTCTAATAATATTAACCTTCCTAGTCTGGAGTAGTGTTTTGGTGACTAGTTTAGCCAGTACACTTTTTAGTTTTGGAGACTAGTTCAGCAAGTACACTTTTCAGTTTTGGTGACTAGTTCAGCAAGTACACTTTTCAGTTTCGGTGACTAGTTCAGCAAGTACACTTTTTGGCTAGTCAGTTATTTTGGTTAGTCAATTCTGTATTGTCAGCTGAGCATTTTGGCAGGTCACTGTGACCAATTTATTTTTCTGTGTGTGGGCAGATAAGTGCAGTTATTGCTCACAGAGGTCGCTGCTTCATATGCTGACTTCTCAGAATTTATCACCCAAAATTTTCTGAAAATCTAATCAATTTTTCTTCCTACTATAATGTATGCTCAAATTAAATATCATTCTGATATTTGAAATCTTTCTTTGTGTTGCATTTTGGGTGGCTGTCAGAGTATATTGTTGCTTAAAATGAAGGGCTTTCTTATCATAAAAAATGCTTCGATTTAAATTTATGCTTATTAATTTTGGTTAGAACAGGATTTTTCCTTTATTTAAAATTTAAAATAATCAATGGACTAAAATAAATAAATAAATAAAAAATAACTAAATTATTGATATATATTAAATTTAAGATGCATTATACTTTTCTTTTAATTATGTCATAAGAACTTTTTATTTTAAAGTAATTTTCTCCACTTCCCACCATTAAGTAAGACATGAAAAACCCTATTATAGAAATTGAACAGACATCGTAAATATAGAAATGATACAGAGTAAAATTGCCAGAAAATTTGAAAAGAGATTTTTCCAAACGTATAAAATTTACCGTTAGATTTAACTAACTTTCTAAAAATATCTTTCAATAATAATTAAAATGATAATAAAAATATGCTTATATAATGTTAAAATTACTCATCAGAGGGTATGAAAATAATAAAATTTGCGAACTGTTAAACCATCCCCATTTTAAATCTTTCTTTATTTTTTACTAAAGAAAAAAGTGATTATTTTATAAAAAATATTAAATTGTATAAGTAATTATTGTAAAAGATTTGATTTGTCGAAACTTCAGAGTGCTTTAGCAAAAACAATGCTTTAAAACGTTGTTCCTTTTTTATTTCTTTTATTATTTATTTATTTTGAAAGACTCACAAATTTCTACATATCAAATATTAGATATAATTTCGTGTATTTATTTTACCCTTCCCGGTCCTTTCCATATTGTTTCCTTTTCGTTTAAAGATGATGAAAAATATAGTTAACACTGATGATTTTTAAAGTTAATATTAAAGAAAAATAAGTACACATACAAGTTTCAGTACAGATTTTAGTATATTTTTCTCATAGCTCGTACATGAATGTAAAATGTTCATAAATTAGCACATTTTTAACATTGATCATACATTGCTACTTATAAATAGTGTGTGGGAGGATTTTAAGAGAGAGATATTCTGATTATTTTCCAGCTGCATTGTTAATTTCAAAATAAGGAAACCAGTGAAAATATTATTAGAAATAATAATAATAATAATTTAGAAGAAAGAAATGTTTTCAATTATATTACTCCCATTTTCTTTGATTATCTCATGAACTCGGGAAAATTAACATAACATGTAGAATTATTGCGAGTAAATCATGAATTCGAAGTTTAAATCATTTGGAAAGATACTTTTCAAAATTATATCTCTCTTTCTTTCTTTTTCATTAACAAACACTGAAATTACTTCTCTAAATGGGGAGGAAGGCAGTTATTAGTTTAAATTATACATAGAATTGCATTCGTAACTATTAAGAAGATTGATACTTTCTTTTCTTAAAGACCTTTTCTAAATTTAAGTAAGTTTTTAGCTATCATTATTTCTTCAATCTTTTTTAAGTGTTACACATCATTAAACTTAAAGAGTTCTTTTTTTTTCTTTAATTTAACATTTTCATTAAGAAATAAAATTAATGATAATTTCTGGCCGAATACTATTTTAAAAACTTCTTTTAAATATTATTCTAAGAGTTCTTTTCTTCAATTTTTTTTTTAAATCACGACTTAATAACTGTATATATAAAATATCTTCACGAGTGACCAATTATACGAAGCAAATATTATGTGGTATCCTTTATAAGTGTTTGTGAATATATAGTTACTATATAAAATGATTAAATAGCAATTTTATCCATACGCAATTAGGGGAAGGTGGCCTAAAATGATCCCCTTAAGGATAAAACTTTTGTAAAATAGCATAACTTTTTATATAAAATTTTGGTTGTTTTGCTAATATGTTTTACACTACATTTCACGTGAATCTCCACGGGAATGAAATGGCTGATAATCTTGCTAAGGAGGGTTGCAGGATTCCTTCCACTCCCACCTCCGCACTTGCTATTCTGGAGTTATACTCCCGGGAAAATTCAAAAATCTCGGAGGAGTGGAAAACTCCCCCCACCCATAATTGGTACATGGGCTCAAAACCGGGTTTGTCCCTTGACCTCCCGTGTGACAGAAGTACCCGAACTGTACTCTCAAGACTTACTAGCGGTCACATCAAGTGCCTCACTTTCAAGGAGGGCAGGAAAACCTTCGCAACCTGCACCAAATGCCAAAATCATCAGGCTTCTCCTGAGCACATTTTGGATGCGCATGGGACTCTCTAAGGAGGATCTCTTTTCCAATCCTCTTCTGGTCTTTGACTTCCTAACAGTCAACGAACTCGTGGATCTTGTCTGACAAAGTCAGACAAGGAGGATAAGCAACAACAACAACAACACTACATTTTGTATTATAAACACATTTTAATGATATTTTAAACCCAAAGGGATTAATGGAAAAAAAAAAAAAAATTTTAAAAAGCGTCTGAGGGATACTGAGTTTCATTTTATCTTCACCAAAGGGCAAAATGTTCCTTCATTTAAAAATAAGTGTAAATTGTTTATCGGCAAAATAAATAATATAAAAGTAATTATGACAATACATAATGAAATTAAATAAGCAATTTCGGTCATATTTATCTACGTGAAGGATTGTATATCTAAATAAATGGGAAAGTTAGTGCTTACCTTATGACAGATGTTACGGAACCCGCTTTTTCAATGAATTCTATTCAGACGAGTAATACTGCGATCGTTTGAATACCACCATTATTCTTCTTGACTTGGTACAACTAATTTATTTGTTACCCTGTAGATGTACTAATTTATTAGTTACCCTATCTGTCATTTAAGGCCACTTTCCCTTATTGATTATGATCTGAAACGCGTCGTTTAGAAGTAAAGTGTTTCCATATACATGTATCTAAAAGGTAACGAGTTCAAAAATAAAAATAAAAGCAAGCACTTTTTTGTTTTCCTGTCCTTTTAAACGTTGAAACTGCCGAGTTGAAAAACTAGAAGTAGCTGGACCCACTATTCTTTTCTTTTTCTTTCATTTATATATATATATATATATATATTAATACTGTATAATCACCTCATGTGTGTTCACATTCTTAGCGACCCTTGTTAATTAGAAACCTCTTTAATTTTCAACAACATTCATATGAGTTCTGTTTTTAACTTTATTCGTAGTATCTGCCTAGCTGTTTGGAGTTCGCTGTTCTTTGTTTTTTATATGTGTGGCACTGTCATTGTATTAAAAAAATAAAACCTTGCTTTTCCAAACGGCAATATGGAGGGGGGGGGGGGGTCAGTAATGGTATAGAAAGCGTTTGTTGTTAATGGCACATTACCAGTTGGGGTAATTTATACCAAAATGAATGCAAAAAGTATCAAGATATGCTGGGTGATAGTTTGCATCCCAATGTCACTCTAGTTACATCAAAAGGTTGGACATTTTAGTCAGGATAATGCCAGCATCTCTGCTGCTCATTCAACAAAAGCTTGGTTTGAAGCAAATGAGGTCCGTCTGCTTGATTGACCAACCTGCAGTACGGATTTAAACCTACTGGAAAATATTTAGAGCATACTTGCCCAATCTGTTTATAAGGATATATGACAGTATCAAGGCGAGCTCATGAATGCGATCAGGAATTCATGGGAAAATATCAAAAAAGAAACTTCATCTCGATTTAATTCAACTATGATTGATCGGCTGATAAAAGTCATTAAAAAAATGGTGAATTTGTAGGATAGTGACTTTAAATTTTCATTCACATCTCCTCGACCTTATAATTATTTCCAAGATGAAGTGCCGTCAGATTTCTAAATTGTCATACAACGCTTTGATTATATATTACATATGTTCATAACATATGTTTATGTTTTTAATTTAATTTCTAGTGATAGTAATTTTTTCGTGTTTAACTTTATTTTATACTTTTCTTGTTAATATTTTTGCGACCTTATACTTTTTTCCAGGGCCTTATATCCGAATAGGCGACAGTTTTTTCTTTCTTTTTTTTTTTTTTTTACAGCATTCGCCTTTGTAAATATAAACATAGATTTGTATTCTATTTAATCAGATACCGATTATTTGAAATGGGAAACGGTAAGTTTTCTAAAATAGTGGCAAATATTTTAAAACTATTTATTGAGATGGAAAACAAAAGAAGTTTTCCGGTTCGTTGAATGCCGGTTTACCAAGAGTTTGCTGCATTTGGTTCTTCTTTTTATCATTTCAACTTAATATATATGTATTGTTTTAAAATTATTTTTAAGCCACTTATCAGGAAAATACTATATTTTGTTATTAGTGGGAAAACACTATATCAGTTTCTATATTTTTGCATCTTGATTTTTCTTGAAAACTAAGAACGTACTTGAACGGTATTTTACGGTATATAAGCAAAAAATCCTTTTAAGTGACGACGGTTTATGCCGGAGGTTTGAAGTTTTGAATTTTTGCATGAAATTCGTATACACTAAGCAAAAAAAAAAAAAAAAAAAAAAAAAAAAAAGCCGCACTTCGATATTTTTTATTTTACTTTCTGTAATCGCTAATTTTATTGTATCAAAAGTAAATTTTTGAACAGACTTTATTACGCTGTGTTCCGCGTTCAATTTAGGATCGAGCCAAGTGTTAAAAACAAGACAAGATGCAATTGTTCGGAAAATCGTAATTTTAGAAAGTGTTTCAAAAATGGCAAGGATAAGACAATTAAAGATACCACAAAAAATATTAATTTTAGAGCGAAAATCAAAAATATATTTCAATATGTGAGATGTCAAAATGATTAAATATCAACAAAATATTAGTGATCTGGTTTTTAGCAAGATGCAATATTTTTTTGGCTGTTTAAACTGCCCATTTGTCCTTAGGCCGCCACGTTACTCCTCCAGTCGAGATGACCGCAAGTTAAAAAGCCAGTGCATAAAAATTCAGTTTGTATTACATTTAGAACATAGCAGGGATTTAGGAAAACTCTTTAGCTACATAATTTATCTAAACACAGTGAAATAACAGTTAAACAAAGTAGGTTTAATTGCCAGAAAATCTGAAGAAAATTCATTCTTAAAGAAAAGAATTAGAAAACTAAGACATTAGAGGGTTAAAAAAATAAAAAAAATGACCAATTAATTATTGGGCTGAAGTTGTTCTCTCTGATGAGTCAAGTTTAACTTATTTCGAACTGACGGAAACAAGCAGATATGATCACGAAAATGTGACTGACTTAATGAAAATCTCACTTTTAAAACAATGGCATATTCCCCGTACATTATGATACGAAAATGCATAATTTTTCGGTGAGTCTGGCAATTTTCATGTTCAAGGGATCAATTAACCCAAATAAAACTTGGCCTTTAAAAAATTGATACCTGACCGACTATTTTGGGGGTGTTTCAGACTCTTCCATAATTAGCATTTGAAGATGATAATGCACCTTGTTATATGGCGCCTGCGGTACATTTATTTGATTCAAGTTGTTAAAATTTCTTGTCAATTCTCATAAGCATCTATAATTTTGTAAGCTATCATAACTTTTTTTACTTAAAATTAAATCCCAGAAAGAATATCGCAGGATTTTTTCTTTATTAGACCTGAAAATTGTCCTAATCGAAATCCGCTCAAAAATGTTTAGTCTATAAAAGAGGGTGGAGATTAGAAATTTGTAGCCTATAACTATGAAAGAACTAGAGAAAAAGTATTTATGATATTTCGCACAGTGAATTTTCTGAGTTTCATGTTAAAAAAACTGAAAAATATTATACCATTGCGCAGTAAAGCAGCAATTCCATATAAAGATAGAATTATCCAATCCAGAATACATATTTTTATTAAATAATTGCTTAGATCTAACAAATATATAATTTTATTTCATGCATTAAAATAGCACTTGTTTATTTCGTATAATAATTCGTGATAGAATACAAAGTATATGTTTATTATATTACGTTTAAAAAGAAAATTTTTATGTAGATTTTTATTAAATACTTCGTAGAGTGTAATAAAACGAATTATTAAATCGAAAAGTACATAGGTATCATGTTATGACTTCCGTATTATACAAATATAACAATTTTATTTGTTGCAATCATTAGTTTTTAAATTATTACAAACCCAAAAGGTATAAGTCAATTTTTCTGCAGTGCGGCTTTTTTTTTTTTTTTTTTTTTTTTTTTTGTCGCTTAGTGTATGTTAGGTAGAAAAATGTAAAAAACAACAATTCGCTGAATTTTTTTTTATTTTATGCCATGTATGAGTAATAGGGTGTTCCATTTTTGGAACACTAGGCAAAACCATTGCTGCATTAACTATTTATAGATGACTTTTCAAAAACCTTCAGGAAAATATAAACCAACTTTCACAACGTCATTGCAGGCAAATATCTGCAGGAGTGACTAACTGAATGTTTAAAGCGAAACTGCTATGCCCCTACTAGAACTCCTACATAGATAGGCTGACGCATCCACCATTTTCTAGCCCACAAGACCGGCTGACGATTTATTATTGGTGGTTTTTCGGCAATAAATTGCACGAATAACTCCAGAAAAGGGCACCGTCTGTTTATATTTTCTTCTAATCCAGAAAGAAGGAAAAAGTGGATTATAAATTGCAGATGTAACTCGTAGATACCCAGAGCAGGAGCACAACTTTGTAGCGTAAGATTTCTCTTATTTTCAAATTATTTCATTTTATTTTCAAAGTTGTTTGACAAATTTAATATGAATGTACTGTTTTTTTAAGTTATTGTTTTAAATTCTTTGAAAATTATCTTTAATATTACATTCTTTTTTAACGTGAAGCGTTGGAGTTTTAAGATTGTTGGCGATGTTCTTTAAATTGCCAACTTGTTTGTTTCGTGATAAGAAGTTCTAGCTCACTTGATCTGTATAAAAGTTTAAAGGCGATAACAACGCTAATCAGGTAACCTAGCTTTTTCTACCGCCAACACTTTCCCAGACGGGCTAGAACATGGCGGACACTGCGCCAGCTCTTATCATATAGGAGTCTTAGCCCTACGAAGCAGGCAGACGTCACAAATCCAACCACAGTACGACCTTGAACTCCTAAGCTAAAAATAACTTTCACTCGACTGCTGTTCCAAAAATGGAACAGTAGGCATAAATGGATTAAGATTACCGAAACCATCCGAGCATCGCATCAGCCCACAGTCTGAAACTCCAGCGCTGATGCTCCAAATTTCAGTACCTGTGCAGACTTGAGGAGAATGCAAAACACTAATAGTCTCTGTTTGGCACAATGAACAATAACGTCTTTTGTAAACAGTTTGTCTGGAAACTCTGAGGCAACAGCGAGTGTTGAATTCACTTCGCTGATACAACGTTCCCACTAAGATGGAACGTTTATTGCCAGTTCACCAGTCTTGGTGAACCGTTATGACTTTTTACCGAGCTAATATTGACTGTCGGTTAATATCTCCCGCAGTTTAAAACTTCTTTCGCAATCTTGAGATTTGACATTAAAGCGCATTCAGAATTCGCAATACTTTGGTTTGTGTTCAGTTGGTGTGTTTGTGCCCTCATTTGTCCTGTTTTATCGTACACAACATGATTGCTAACATCAGCTACACGAAACCTATTTAAACAAACCATGCTGCATGAGATTTTATTTTTCGTTTCTATTTGCGTAGGTATTTTCGGCACGACGGTATCGACCATAATTTTTTACATAAAGACAAAGCTTCTTCTGTATGTGTATTTAATAGTACTCATTTATAATGAACTAGAACATAGAAGAAACACGGTTTTAATGAGAAATGTGTCTAATATGAAACAAATTATACAGGGTGTCCCAAAATTACAGCGACAAACTTTAAGAGGAGATATACTATATCATAAAGATTAAAAAATGAACAGAAACTCATGTCCGCAAACGTCATCTTAACTCTTTAAGAACCAAGTTTTCGGGATATTTTTGAACAAATGTGGGCGCGGATTTCAAACTTTGAATTTTTAACAAACATAATTTTCGTACAAATGGTTACATAAAAAGATATATATAGTAATAATGCCGTTTCTAATCGTTGAACTTAAAGCACTGATTATATTAATACGAATATTTTGTGTGATTTTATGAAATGATGTATTGTGCAAGATTTAAAAATTTAAAAGATAGGCGGAGTTACAAGTAACCAAAAAACTAGACAACGCAGGAACAGTCGATTATATTCATACATGGCAGTAAGTGTTAGAAAGCACCGGAATGTATCCGCTCCTTAAAGGGTTAATATGATGTTTGCGGTCATGAGTTATGTATTCCTCATTCCATTAGTTGTTATGTTTATCAACTTAAAGCTTGTAGTTCTATGTTTGTATCGTCCACATATGTTAAAAATTACCCCAAAACAACCGGTTCTTAAAGGGTTAAGATAACATTTCAAGACATGGGTTCAAATATGAATCCTTATGGTCCTATTTCTTCCGAAACTTTGTCATTGTAACTTTGGGACACTCTGTATAACGAGATGATAGACAGGGTGATATCCTTTTATTAACTGACGCTACTCAGAGCCACCTTTAGCTCAATTTATGAGCTGATGTGCTAACGTATTTGGTAGGATAACTAATGAGATAAGAAAAATGAATCCACGATTACAAATAATTCTAACAGTCTCCGATAATAAAAATTCTGGTGCTTCAGTACCTGAAAAAGCTAATAGGAAACGCAGATTTTTTCCTTCTAAAAATGCAATTATCGATTACATTGTCGATAACAGAATGAATAACACTCAATTAATTGTTGGGGCTATTTAAAACCAAAGGTCTATCTTTGTTAAGTGTCAAACATAGTCACTGTAAAAGTCACCGATATTAAGGTTGTGTTGATTATCGTAGCAACATATTATTTTCACCGTTTAGAATGTTGCCTACAAAATTGGTGACCATTGGCGCCTTGTGACCACACCAAAACTATTCGATATGCAGCTGAAGAGTCAGAAAAACAAGGCCATCTGTCTAATACCGTATACAGAAACATAATGAAGTGCCGCAACACGATATGGCATAGACACAGCTAATGTCTGAAGGTATCTTTGAAGCAATACTCACGATAAATTCTTAAGAGCAAATCACAAATACATGTGACAGCGAGGCTGTGGAGATCTCTTCTGAACTGAACGTTGCAAGTCTTCCCAGATATGCTTAATAATGTTCATGTCTAGGGAAAATTTCGACGTGTGGAGTGTGGCACTGCCTTTTTGGACTTGTTTGTCGGAATGCACAATGGCCATGAATAAGTGTAGGTGATCAGACAGGATGCTTACGTACCTCTCACTTTTCTCAGTGTTTCCATAACATGCTAACTGCACGCTCCTCAGATATGTTCTTGTCTTGGGATGTGGAGATGTTTCAGCCCAGAGATATCGCATTGTAACATGTCTATGTACATATCTATGATACATGGCATAGATAGCTGCGCCTGCGTGAAATCAGAGTCTGCGTATTGATGAAAATGAGACATTGTGATGCATATATGACGTTTCTGGAACCCAGTGTACTGTATGGAACAACTTTGTGCCGTGCAATCAACAGCGGTACACGGCTGTGCATTCATCTCCGAAAGCCCATATCAATGATAGTCCATTGAATAGTTCGCACATTTACACTTGTTCATGCCACAGCATTAAAATACACGAAATTTGAAGAAGCGTTGTACTTTATCTCGTTTAAGGATTCTCGTCAGTCGTCGATGACCCCGCTGTTTTAAGGGTTTTTTCCAGGTTCAGTGATATCGGATATTTGATAACGGGATACCGGATATTCACGGTGCACTCGCGAAATGATCATAAGTTAAAATCCAAATTTTATTGCTACCTCGGTCATTCTATGTCCCATTACTCGTGCGCTGTCATTATACATATGACATTATACACGTGCATATATACAAAAAATAACATTACATTCAAAGTAGCTTAAATTTTGATAACCTGTCATATTAGAAGCAGGAAACTGATCTAACAGCTTTGCCAGACACCTATTGTCTTTTACAGCTGGAGCCGACTGCATCACATTATGTTAATTGGTTGCATACCTCTATTTTTTGCATAAGTACGCTTATACCTGTGCTTCTGGTTCTTCAGTATAAATTTGCTGAATAAAATGATACGTTGTATTTAATCTTTCCTGCTCATTTTACCTTTGTAACCCTGCCACGCAATGAATTTGCTGAATAACACTAATTTTTGTTTTTATTTTTTGTTATTCATTTGTCCGGTCGTGGTAACATTTTTACTTATAGACATATTGCAATAATTTACATTTTGAAATTTGTACTGCGTTTAATGCGAATTTTCAGCTGAATAGGGCATCACAGTGCTATATTTCCCTACCAGAAAAAAGAGGCTTCAACCAGTTTCTTTCTTTCTCCCCACCACCCTCTTTTTTTAGCGGATTTTTTTTTTTTTTTTTTTTTTTTTTCCCGTCTTATATTTAGCTCTTCTATGAAATATGGCAGCTTTCCTGTTGATAGATCCAGCTATCAGTGTCTCTAATTAGCACCATAAAAAAAGAAAAGAAAAGAAAGCGCATTTCACTTCTAAATTTAAGCTTAGCTGCCCACCAAATCATTTCATGCGTACATTCTTGCATAATGTTACTAAACTTGTACAACATTTTTTCAAAAGCCCCATCCAACTCCCTTTTTTATGCAGAGAATAGAGATTCAAAACTTTTTTTTTTCTTAGATTACCTTTATCCCATCGATGGTATTTTATCCCCATACTGACATTGTAATATTTTCCTTTTTAATAGTTTATACTTTTAAAACCTACATTTCTTAATATAGAGAAAAGTGTATCTAAATGTAACACACATACGGGAGGGAGCTGATGTTGAAAGTATGACATTTTTATATTTTATTTTATCGAAGGATTTATGCGTCATAAACTAAAATGTAGAAAAACTGAATACTTTAACATCATTGTTTGAGGAAGCAATTGCACTGATTAAAAATGTGTAATTTAAGCAGAAAAAAAGTAAAAATGTTTGCCCCACACGTCACATGAATCGTCTGTAACCATTCGTCTTAATAGACTTTGAAATTTCTTTGAAAGAAAATAGAAAAGTATGCTGTTTTATTATTTATTATTATTTCAGAGTATTGCATTTAGTTACGAGAAAAATATGTCGAGGAAATTTCGATGGAAAAGTTAAAAAATGTTGTTTCTTTTTAAATGTGTTTAAATGAACAAATAGATGGTAAATATTTTTTAAAGTGACACCTGCATAATATCATATCTGTTTATGAGTTAAGAATTAGTTAAATAAAAGTGTTCAGTCTGTATACAAATACAGTATATATATATATATATATATATTTAATTATTTATTTGGCTTTTTAAAATATAGTTCTCTAAACGTTATTAGCTTTTTGCTATTCATCCTGAACTTTATTATTATTATTATTATTTAAATTATTATACAGTGGTAAAATTAATTTCAGATAGTATTTTAATCTATGTTTTAATTTATGAAATTTACTGATCATTTTATCTTTTATCGCATATGTTGGTCTGACAAAGACTGAAACGCGATATTTTATGACGCGAAACTAGTTAAGCATGAAAGCAGCAATGTGCTTATAATAATAGATAAAATGTTAGTTATAGTTAATTTTTATTAGTAAATATGTTATATATTTATATAGTTAGTATAAAAATTAATTTCAAAATAAAAACTAAAAAGTACTCCAATAGAAACGTTATATTAAGATTTCACTTTAAATTCTGAACTTGGAAGAAACTTTTTCGAATAAAAAATCTTTTCTTCGTAAAATATTTGTCACATGCACAATTTAAGGTAATTGCCTACTTTTATTGTTCCTTTTTATCATAAAGCTGCAAGAGTCATTAACGAAGACAGATGAATTTTAAATCCAATTGTTTATAATACGTGTCCTGAATATTGAACATTCAACATTAATTTTATGTTTTACAGTTGTTTTTAAGGCACTTATAGTTGCTTTATTGGCAGTCTGCCATAATGCTATTTGCTAATAATTTCCATTAAGTTATGGCTTTGTTTAATTCGTTTAAAGCTTTTAATTCTCAGAGGAGAAAACATTACTCTTTAAATGGGAAATAAAATCATACTCTGGAGAAAGAAAAATTAAGGGTTTCTTGTGTACTGGTAAAATCCATAAAAACGATTCATTTATGAAAGAGAATCTAAAAATACAATACCATGTTCAGTTTAAAAGCTTGAGTGCTATCTTTGTAAAAATTAATTTTTTTATATTAAATCTCTTTCTTTAAATTCGTCACCCCACGAGTGTTCTGCTTTCGCAGCTGATAGATGGAAGGTGCTGGGTTAGAGACTAGGTTTCACTTAACAGACTAGCCTTTCGGAGGTTTCTGTGGATTTCTTCGAATTTGAGTTAGGATATCTAAGAAAGACACCACGAAGGAAATTCCCCCCGACCTATTTTCTACTGATAACTCACACAGTTTGGCTTTAACACACGCACAACCACTACACTACCTTGAATTTATGATGTGAGTATGCGATAATGAATAACAACTTGCAGGAAAACATCGTAAGTTGCAAAAACACGAACGTTTTGGGAGAAAAAAGTTTTTCTTTCTTTCTTTCTTTCTTTTTTTTTTTTTTTTTTTTTTTTGAGTCTACAGTTATAGTAAAACTTGCACATTTAAAATCAGAAAATTACAATCAAATAATGAGACTGTAAATATTTAACAAAATTTACATTTTGCTTCATGATTTGTGTACAATGCAAAAGAGAACTCAGCTTTCTGATTGTCAAAAGAGAAAATAATTGTTTTTAAAGAATGTATATAAAATAAAGTGTGCGTGAAATTTCGAAAAAATAAATAAATACTTCAACAACAGTTCGTAATTTGCTTTAAAAAAATGAATGTATTTAAAAAAAAAAAACACGAATGGAATGACTAAATATTCTAACACATCGACAGAAGAAAGAATGATAGTAAAAAAAAAAAAATCTTGCATGAAAATAAAAATTGCAAATGAATTTAGAAGAAATTTGAGCCTATGTTTCATATAGAAGGTTCAAAATGAGTTTTAATAAGGTAAAAAAAAAAAAAAAATCTTTTCCTTAAAAAAAAAAAAAAAAAAAAAAAAAAGAGTAAGAAAGAAAAAGGAAGAAACATTTCTCTCAGTCCAAAGTGCAGTAACATATTTTCTAACAAAAATAAAATAAAAGAAAATGAAAAGGTCTAATTTTGATGGGCCAAATGCTTTTCATTATTTATGGTGTAATGCACGTAAAGTTAAAGTTTTATTTATTTATTTATTATCTCAAACGCCAATACGGTGGAGTTGTTTTTATGCATTTAAGACAACAGTCTTTATCAACTACAAAATGATTTATCACAATTATGTTGATATGTTAAACAAAAATGTTTTACCTGAAGCCATAGCAGTTTTTTTTTCTTTAGCAAGATAGCGCCTTCATGTCCGTTTCTAAAAATTCAAAACTCCATTGTAAAACAAGTTAATTAGATTGATTGACCGGCGGGGAGTCGTTCTCAGTAACCAACAAAAAGTTCATAGGTTTCTTAGCCCAAGAAGTTTTTTAAAAATACCCACTGATATCGGTGCAAACAAGATATTGTGTTAGTTATCAGACAAGCTTAGAATAAAATTTTACAACCTTTTCGAAAAATTTGGCAACGTTAATCTCTGTGCTTATTCAAATAATTAGCCGAAACAATCAAGACAAATTTTAAGTAATTAAGACTGTATCCTTAAACATTTTTAGCGGATCTATGTAAATAGGTACAGCTACTAGATTGATGCTTGGGAACAATTTCATGTTCTTAAGAATTTCAAAATATATCTTTAGAATAATATACCTTTAGAATATACCTTTAGACGGTGATTTCGAATGCCCTAGAAAAGTTTTTGTAACTCGAACCATTGGTCATTAAAAGGTGCAAATTGGGATGATGCTATTAGAAAAATTTAAGCCTTTAAATATTTAAAAATATACGCTTGTGTAATTCTTTACTTTAATTACGAATATACTATTTATACTTATCCAATTTGAATATTTTAAGTATTATGGGTCAAAAACTGTTTGGGGTTAAAATTTTATAGACAGTTTATACTCTCTGTAAGCTAAACGGTTTTATCTAGAAAAAATCATTAACATATTCATAATCACAAAGAAAAAAAAAAAAAAAAAAAAAAAAAAAAAGAGAGAGAAAAAGTATGTTTTGAAATTTTTAGGAACATTCATATTTCGTTCTGTGTTATTCTGATACAGAACGATTTTAGCAACTAAACCCATTTTCACCCTTCTGTGCTAAACTATTCTGTACACAGAAAACTTAATAGTAGCATATTCGCAATCTACGGCAAAAAAAGAAAAAAAGTAATTTTTAATTTTTTAGGAACATATTTTTTTCCTGTTTCACTAATTTGACCCAAAACAGTTATTGGTCCCTAGCACTTAAATGGTTCGACTTAGAGAAATATAATAATATATTCGTAATCAGTGTCAAAAAAAAAAAAACACAAAACATAAATTTTGAAGTTTTTAGGAACATAATAATTTTTGTCGTCACTAATTTAGCATAAAACAGCTTTCGAACTCTAAGGCCCGCCGTACACTGACGAGACATGAGACAAAGTTTAACGCGACATGAGACACGCGCATGCTCTAAATACAATTTCATCTCCTGAAAACTGTTTAGAGCATGCGTGTGTCGCATGTCGCATCAAACTTTGTCTCATGTCTCTTCAGTGTGTGGTGGGCCTAACACTTAAACGGTTCATATTTCCGAGCACACAGTAGGCTCATCTACTACAATCAACCAATTGCAGCCAAAATATGAAAAGATGGCCGCCAAACCTTTCATTTAAATGTTTTAATTCTTTATTTTAAGAAACTTCATTCTTTATTTTCATATTATGCTCTATGTAGTAAGGGGCAAATGATTTCTTTAAATATATTATACATATGCACTTATCAGAATTTAGGCTTGGAAATTTGATGTCAGCTGATTTTTTAGGGACAACATTAACCTTCTTTGCCCACTTTTTATCTTCTAAGTTTAGCTTAGTTTTTACTATTGTGAAGTTAATTTTTATAGAACTAATTTTCAGTTTAAAAAAACAGTGCACGTGAAATCCATATATAAATCACTATTTAAATTTAAAAACTTTTACTTACATTTTTGTTATCTTTTTACTTGCTGTAAAAATAGTACGTTCCAGAAGAAATGTAAAAATTTAATGTTTTATTAATTTATGCCAACAGTGCTTGTGTACTCATTTTAAAATTGTAAAAGATATTTTTTTATGTATGTGGCATCATTAGTACGAAATTTTTGTGCTGGAATCGAGTTTTAATAAAAGTAAATTGAGAATTGTTTATTTCATAAATTATAGCTTGTTTTTGATTTAGTTTAAGCATTTTTCCAGCTTAGTTTAAGTGTTTTTAGCTTTTTTCAAAAAGTATTTTTCAAGTTCAAATTTGTTATCAAAAGTCTCGAAAATAAAAATGGTCCGATTTAACTAACACATTTTAATATGGATTTGGAAAGAATTTATTAAAATAGAAAATAAAAATAAAATAAAACTAAAACTGAAAATTATAATTCTTTTGTGTCAAAAGGTATTTGATTATAAGTCTTACATGATTCACACTGAGATTATATCTTAGGTCCGCTATTATTTGAATTTTAGTTCCCTGAAATTCTTTTTTAATCTTCTTCTATAGTTTTAGTAGTGATAAATAAGGTCAACAATTGTAAGGTTAAAATTTCTTTTATGTACCGTAAATGTTATTGTAAAATTTTATATTAGAAATTTAAACATACATATAAAAAATAGTATGGATAAAATGTTAGAATTTATTTTCATTCAAATATGTTATACTCCTTTCGCATAGTGTATTTGAATTCGGGCTTAAACCTCGGTCTTCTAAGTATTTAATTACCTCATAAAAAGACTAAAATTTACAATAACTAGACAAAGAAAAAAAAGTTTATATTTTCTTTTAATATTTTAGCTGTCTCCAATTGAAAATTTAAAGAAGAAAAATTACTCTTATTTAAAGTGAAAATCATAAAGGTGCTAAGCCTAATATTTTTCAGATTAGTAAGTGAGCACATCTTACAATGAAAAAACAAAACAGAAACACTTTTATTATAAACTTACTATTTTAGTTTCAGTAAATATTTATTTTAATTGCGTTTAGCAGGTACAATTTTGAAAGTTATGTTGCAAAAGAATTGCGGGAAAAAAAAAAAAAAAAATCTGGCAAAACTTTTGTGTTGCAAAGATTAACTACTGACTGTACTTTTTTTTTTTTATGGGGGGGGGGGGGGTGTCTGATTTAATAATATTAAGTATTAATTTTGGAAGAATCGAACAACTGTAATATTCGTAATAACAAATAGATACGTTATTTAACATTTTAAAAACATAAATGCAAATATACATTATTGTTAGGGAAAACTTAATTTCAGGATTTATTTACAGGATTGTAGGGTGAAGTATGAATACGTCGTAGACGTTTGTCTCCTAAATAAATTTTAAAACATACAGAGAAAATCCTAGTGGGAATTTCTTTTTATAACACATTTTCTTATTAATAAATTTTTGTGAAGTATGGGTATTTAAAAAGAATTTTATGACAAAATGTGTTTTATCTTCAATTTCAGGATTTTCGATTTTACGTTTACAGTTGCTGTAATATTTTATTATTGAATAACATTTATTTTTTAAGTTAAAATTATATAAGAAGTTTAGTAATATATCCATGTATTTATTGAAAGTATCATTTCTCAAAAATTAATAAATTGCAATTCGTTTTAAAATTTTTCTTTCTAAGAAATAAGTACTCTGATTTTCTTTTAATTTTTATAAAAATGCATTTAGGATTCTGATACTCAAACTGGGTAAGTTTCTTCCCAACAATAATTTTCGTATTATTTATAGTTATCTATTTATTTATTATAAAAGGAAAAATTACTCATCTTAAAATTAAGCGAGAAAAAGTATATCCAGTAGCATTAAAAGGATTCTACATTTTAAAAATGTTATATATAATATATATATATATATATATATATATATTTCCCTAATATATTCTTCTCTATCCTATTCTCTGTGGATCATATTTAAAATCGCTCACAGATTTTCCATTAAAACAAAATATGTGACATATATATACAATTTTTGTATATATATCTTTTTTGAACAGTTTTTACTGTCGTTTCGAATTTTCTAGGAAATTTTTAAATGATTATTTTAACTATTCTGGATAGGTGTGGTCATTTTAAGGACTAATATAATTGAAAGAGTAAAAAGTTCTATTCTCCGCGGTTAACTTTATTATTTCTAGAAATGTTACGTGCCTCGTATATCACTTCCATTTATTTTTCCTAAATTCAATTTTTTTTTTTAAATAGAATGATGAAGTATTTGCACGCGAAGCATCAATTGGACCTTCATTTAATTCATAAGAATTCGCCATCATTACTTATCATGCATAATAAGAACGAAAGTATAGTAAGTTCCCATAGGATTAATGACGTATTTTTTTCCTTGTCACCGTGTTCCGTAGAAAATACGCCCCAAATTGCAAAATATAATTTAAATAACCAACATTTTGATTAAGACTGATATTTTTACAAATAGTTAGAATGATGTAGTACATTATAATTTGACCATGATTAAATTTTTTCTCATGGCACATGTAATTTCAGAATATGTAATGTTAAATACATGTAAATTGCCATTCTCTCTTCTCGCAAGGCTAAACTGGGTCTTATTATGTCATTTAAACAGACTATAAATGTGAACAGAAACCTTAATGTAAACAAAGAACTAAATGTAAGCAAAGACTGTTAATGTAAGCAAAGACCCTAAATGTAAATAGACCTAAATGTAAATAAAGACTTTAATGTAAATTAAGACCCAAAATATAAACAAAGACAACAAATGTAAACAGACCAAAATGTAAATAAATTCTAGAAATGTTAACGAAGAACCTAAATGTAAATAATGACATAAATGTATAAAAAGATCCTAAATGTAAACATAGATTACTAATGTAAACAAACGAGCTAAATGTATACAAAGAATATAAATTTAAACAAAGACACTATATGTAAATAAAGACCTTAATGTAAATAAAAACAATACATATAACAAAGTCCTAAATGTAAACAAAGACCTGAATGTGAACAAAGACCCTAAATATAAAAAAAGACCTATAGGTAAACAAAGACCTTGAGTGCAAACAAAGAATGTAAATGTAAACAAAAGCTACTAATATAAACAAAAAGCATAGATGTAGATAAAGACCTAAATGTAAACAGACTATAAATGTAAACAAAGACCCCAAATGTAAAAAAAGACACGAAATGTGAATAACGACCTAAATGTAAACAAAGACTTAAATGTAAACAAAGAACCTAAATATAAAAAAAAGACAACAAATGTAAACAGACCAAAATGTAAACAAATTCTATAAATGTAAACAAAGACCCTGAATGCAAATATAGACTACAAATGTAAACAAAAGCTACAAATATAAACAAAAAGCATAAATTTAAATAGACCTAAATGTAAACATAGACCCTACATATAAAAAAAGACTGGAAATGTAAACAAAGTGTGGTATAAACTCATAAAAACTATTAACTATAAGACTCAATTCTGAACTATATACATATGTTTATTACACCTCAACTCGTGTTTGTATATTAACTGTAACCTGTTTTGTAACTGGCGGTTGTGTAAGTATCTTGTTCTGTGTGCGTGTACGTGTTTGTTTACTTCCATTAAAGTTGTGTGTTCTTAAACACGGCTTCTTAAATGAATCTTAAATCATGCTACCAATAATAAGAGTTATTATTTACGCTCGGTTGTATCATAAAGATACATAACAACGCATGGCGGCAGCGGTTAAAAGTTAGTACTTCACTTTCTGAAAGTTTCGTTTTCACCGGCGTTCGTTTCGTTTTAAAGGTCAACAATGACAACTACCACTACAGCTTCAGCTTATCATATTTCACCGCCAGAATCCTTCCCATTTTCAACGCCAACTGAGTGGCCGAAATGGAAACAAAGATTTTTACGTTTTCGCACAGCTTCAGGCTTAAACAAGAAATCCGAAGAGGAGCAAGTGGATGCTCTGATTTATATAATGGGTGACAAAGCTGAAGATATTTTTCTATCGCTCAACATCTCGGATGACGATAAAAAGAATTTTCAAACAGTAATCGAAAACCTCGATAATCATTTTGTTGTGAAACGAAACATAATTTTTGAAAGAGCTCAGTTTAATCGCAGAATACAGAAAGAAGGTGAGTCTGTTAACGATTTTATTACTGATTTGTATGCCCTAGCGGACAAATGTGATTATGGTAATCTCCATGACGAGTTACTCAGAGATCGCATCGTTGTCGGGATTACCGATCAATCTCTTAGTGAAAAGTTACAACTCGACTCTAAATTAACTTTGCAAACAGTTATCGATAAGGTTCGTTTATCAGAATCAGTCAAACAACAGCAAACTGTATTAGTAACCAATGCATCTATCAATGCTGTAATGCATAAAAAGAAAATAGTAACACCACATAATTTCACTAAAAAGAGTACTCAATGTAAAGATTATAAATCTCCTTCTGATGTTAAAAATTGTAAATGGTGTGGAAAATTACCTCATGATAGAAAGTTTTGTCCTGCCAAGGATTCCTTTTGCCGAAAGTGCAAGAAAAAGGGGCACTGGGAAAAAGTCTGTCAGGGTTCTATGAAACGAGTAAATGAAATTCATTGTGAGGCTGGATTCATAGGCCTAATGGCTGATAATCAGAATAATGATGATTGGGTAGTTCCTATCAAAATATTGGGGAAAACCATTAGGTTTAAAATAGATAGTGGTGCTGATCACACTGTGATACCTAGTAATATTGCTCAATCCATGTTCAAAAATGCCCATATTAAAAGTACAAATAAGGTAATTTATGGTCCAGATAGAACACCATTAAAATTAACAGGGAAATTAGTTGAAAACATGGAATACAATGGCAAAACCTGTAGGGAAGAAATCTATATTATACGTGATCTTCAAACATGTTTGTTAGGTAAACCGGCAATCAAAATGTTTGGCCTAGGTCCTAATATACAGCCACATTACGTACAAAGTATCAGTAGTTTTGATCCTGTTCAGGAATTTCCAAAGCTATTTCAAGGTCTGGGACTGCTGAAAGGACATTACCACATTGAATTAGTTGATAATGCTAAGCCTTATGCTCTTACATCTCCACGCAGAATACCAATACCATTGTTAGACAAAACAAAGGCTGAAATTAAAAGAATGCTGGAAATGAATGTAATCAAACCAGTCGAGAAAACCACTAATTGGTGTTCACCTGCTGTGGTTGTACGAAAAAAAGATGGCAATGTAAGAATTTGTGTTGACCTGACAGTACTTAATAGAAGTATTCGAAGAGAGTGGCACCCACTACCAACTACAGAATACAATTTATCTCTTTTGGCTGGAGCCAAAATTTTCTCCAAATTAGATGCTAATTCTGGATTTTGGCAAATACCTCTTGATGAAGAATCATCCTATCTTACGACCTTCATCACACCTTTCGGAAGATTCAGATTCTTGCGGTTACCTTTTGGCATTTCATCTGCTCCTGAACACTTTCAACGGAGAATGTCTCAAGCTCTTGAGGGTCTTTCGGGTATAATATGTCATATGGATGACATCCTAGTATGGGGATCCAATCAGAAAGAACATGATGCACGCTTAAAATCAACATTGAAACGTCTTAAAGAAACTGGAATAACTCTAAACAAACAAAAATTTTGTTTCTCTGTCAAGTCTATAAAATTCCTAGGACATGTAATTAATGAGTCAGGAATACATTCAGATCAAGAGAAAATTCAAGCCATACAAAATTTCAAATCTCCAACAAATAAAACAGAGCTTAAGCAGCTATTAGGAATGGCCAACTATTTAGTAAGATTCATTCCAAAATTTGCAGATACTATGGCACCTTTGATTTCATTACTGTCAACAAAAAATCAATTTGTTTGGGATGCCCCTCAAGAAAATGCATTAAAAAAGCTAAAGGAAATACTGTCATCAGAACCGGTACTTACAATTTTTGACCCAAACAAACAATCAATAGTGACAGCAGATGCTTCCTCGTATGGACTTGGTGCTACGCTATGCCAGAAGCAAGAAGATTCTTCATTGAAAGTGATTGCCTATGCGTCCAGAACTTTAACTCCAGCAGAGAAACGCTATGCTCAGATAGAAAAAGAAGCACTGGCACTCACTTGGGCATGCGAAAAGTTCAGCAATTATTTGATAGGTACAAAATTTTTTCTAGAGACTGATCATAAGCCTCTAGTCCCTATACTAACTACTAAATCTTTAGATGACCTTACTCCACGTATTCAAAGATTGAAGATGCGTTTGATGAGATATGCCTTTAACATTTTTCATACTCCAGGAAAAAACTTGCTCGCAGCTGATGCGTTATCAAGGGCACCTGACCAAAAGGAGGTCCCAAACTTCGAATTAGAAGAGGAAGTTCAAGCCTTCATCAATCAAATTACAGAAGTCATACCCATCGTTCCAGAAAGACTTTTGCAGCTGAAATCAGAACAAGAAAAAGACTCAACTTGTAGAATGTTAATCACTTATGCCCAAGAAGGATGGCCAGAAAAGAATAAAGTAGAACCATCATGTCTACCCTTTTGGCATTTAAGATATGAAATTTCACTTCAAAACGGCCTGCTTATGAGAGGAGCACGGATAATTGTACCAGAAAGTCTTCGACAAGAAATCTTAAATAAGATCCATGAAGGTCACATGGGAATAAACAAATGTAGAGCTTTAGCAAATTCTGCTGTTTATTGGCCTGGCATAAGCAAGCAAATAGAGCAACTAGTTCGAGAATGTCCATCATGCATACAGGAAGCCCGAAATTGTTCTGAACCTCTAAAACCAACAAGTTTTCCTCAAAGACCATGGGAAATTCTCGCCATGGATCTTTTCAAACTTAATTCCAACTGGTATTTATTGGTGACTGATTTTTACTCTCGTTACCCAGAAGTTGCAAAACTAGATAGGCTCACATCCAGTGAAGTAATTCTACACTGCAAGTCAATTTTTGCCCGACATGGAATACCTGACATAGTCAGATCCGATAATGGTCCACAGTTTGAGGTTACGAAAACAGCTGAATTCCAACAATTCTCAAGAACATATGGTTTTAGACATGTCACATCTAGCCCTAGATATCCTCAAAGCAATGGTTTTGTCGAGGCAGCAGTCAAGATAATCAAACTCAGATTTAAAAAATCCAAAGATCCATATCTGGCTTTGTTGCACTACAGAGCTTCTCCTTTGAAGAATGGTTATAGTCCTGCTGAATTATTGATGGGACGGCGTATACAAACTACATTACCTACTGCTCTTTCAGTACTTCAACCAAGGCTGGTAGAGAAAGAGAGATTGGAGAAAAGTGAAGAAAATAGAATAAAAACTCAAGAAAAAGATTACAATCGAAGACATAATGTCCATGAGCTTAGACCAATAAATCCAGGGGAACACGTGTGGATAACAGATAGAAAAGCTGTTGGTACTGTGGAAAGAGAGGCAGAGACACCAAGATCATATATTGTAAGGCAAGGACAACATATCCTGAGAAGAAATAGAAAGCACTTAATTCCAGGTACTAAATTGCAGCCAAATCCAGTGGAACATGACTTAAATGATCTTCAAGATATTCCTTCAAAAGAGGTTTCTAAAAATAAAGTACCCGTATCGAGAAGATCAAGCCCTTTAAAAGTAACAAAAAAGAAAGATGAATCGGCATCTAATCAACATTCCAATCAGCAACCTGTGATCACGAAGAGTGGTAGAATTGTAAAACCCCCAAACAGACTAAACCTTTGAAAAGGGGAGATGTGGTATAAACTCATAAAAACTATTAACTATAAGACTCAATTCTGAACTATATACATATGTTTATTACACCTCAACTCGTGTTTGTATATTAACTGTAACCTGTTTTGTAACTGGCGGTTGTGTAAGTATCTTGTTTTGTGTGCGTGTACGTGTTTGTTTACTTCCATTAAAGTTGTGTGTTCTTAAACACGGCTTCTTAAATGAATCTTAAATCATGCTACCAATAATAAGAGTTATTATTTACGCTCGGTTGTATCATAAAGATACATAACAACGCACAAAGAGCCTAAATGTGAATAAAAACCTAAATGTGAAAAAAGACAATAAATGCAAACATAGACCCTAAATTTAGGCAAAGAATAAATTGAAGCAAAGGCTTACAAATAATACCAAGTACTACATATGTAAACGAGGACCAAGTTGTAAAAAAGACTATAAATGTAAACAAAGGCCCTAAATATGAACAAAAACTATAAATGCAAACAGACTAAAAATATATAAAAAAGATACTAAATCTAAACAAAGACAACAAATAAACACAAAGACCCAAAATGTTACCAAAGATCTAAATGTAAACAAAGACTATAAATATAAACAAATGCCTAAATGTAAATAGACTGTTAATGTAAACAAGAACCCTAAAAATAAATAAAGATTATAAATGCAAACAAACATCCTAAATGTAAATAAAAATTATAAATGTAAACAAAGACCCTAAATGTAAATAGACTATGAATGCACAAAAAACATTGTAAATGTAAACAAAAACCGAAATGTAAGCAAAGAATATAAACGTAAACAGAGACCCTATATGTAAACAGACTATAAATGTAAACAAAGATTCTATATGTAAACAGACTCTAAATAAAGACCTAAACGTAAACAAAGACATTGAGTGTAAACAAAGAATGTAAATGTAAACGAAAATTACCAATATACAAAGACACTAAATATAAACAAAGACTATAAATCTAAACAAAGTTCCTAAACGTAAACAAAGACTACAAATATAAACAGACTACAAATGTCAACAGACTGAAATGTAAAAAACACTATAAATGTAAACAGACTATAAAAGTAAACAAAGACCTAAATGTAAACAAAGACTGTAAATGTAAACAAAGACTCTAAGTATAAACATAAACTATAAATGTAAACAAAGACTATAAATATAATAAAAAAGACCCTAAATTTAAATAAAGACCTAAATGTAAACAAAGACTATAAACTTAAAGAAAGACCCTAAATGTAAATAAAGACTACAAATATAAACAAAGACTACAAATGTAAACAAAGACCGAAATGTAAACATAAACTATAACAATAATCAGACTATAAAATTAAACAAAAACAACAAATGTAAACAATTAACCTAAATATAAACAAAGAGTATAAATATAAACAAAGACCTATATGTAAACAAAGAGTATAAATATAAAAAACATACTAAATGTAAACAGACACATATGGAAACAAAGAAAATAATGTAAACAAAGATTATAAATTTAAACAGACCCTTCATGTAAACAAGGACTATAAATGTAAACAAAGACCTAAATGTGAACAAAGACTACAAATACGAAGACCTGAAATGCAAACAAAGGTCATAATTGTAAATAAAGACCTAAATGCAAATAAATAAATAAATATAAACAAAGATTCTAAATCTAAACAAAGAGAATAAATATAAACAAACAAAATAAATGAATACAAAGACCATAAATATAAACAATGATAATAAATGTAAACAAAGACTATAAATGTAAACAAAGACCCTAAATATAAGCATAAACTATAGATGAAAACAAAGACTATAAATATAAAAAAAGACCCTATATTTAAATAAAGACCTAAATGTAAACAGAAACTAAATATAAACAAAGACTATAAACTTAAGGAAAGGCCCTAAATGTAATTAAAGACCTAAATGTAAACAAAGGCTATAAATGTAAACAAGAACCAAAATGTAAACAAACACTATTAAAGTGAAAAAGAACCCTAAATGTAAAATGGCTATAAATGTTTGAAAAAACCCCTAAATGTAATTAGAGACCTGTAATGTAAATGTAAGCAAAGACCCTAAATGTAAATGGACCTAATTGCAAACAATACCTTAAATGTAAATTAACACCCAAAATATAAACAAAGACGACAAAAGTTAACAGACGAAAATGTAAACAAATTTTATAAATGTAAACGAAGTACCTAAATGTAAATAAAGAACTGAAGGTAAACAAAGACTCTTAAATATAAACATAGACTACAAATGTAAACAAAGAACCTAAATGTATACAAAGAGTATAAATTTAAGCAAAGGTGCTAAATGTAAACAAAGACTTTAATGCAAACAAAGACGATACATATAAACAATGTCCTAAATGTAAATAAATACATGAATGTAAACAGAGACCCTATATATAAATAAAGACTTAAACATAAACTAAGACCTTGAGTGTAAAAAAAGAATGTAAATGTAACCAAAATCTACAAATATAAACAAAGAGCATAAATGTAAATAAAGACCTTAATGTAAACAAAGTCCTAAATATAAATAAATTCCTGAATGTGAACAAAGACATTGAGTGTAATCTATGTATGTACATGAAAACAAACTACAAATACAAACAAAGAGAATAAATGTAAATAAAGACGTACATGTAGACAAATAACCTAAATGTAAACAAAGACTACAAATGTAAACAAAGAGCCTAAATGTAAATAAAAACCTAAATATAAAAAAAATGCAAACATAGTCCCTAAATTTAGACAAAAACTATAAATTGAAGCAAAGACTACAAATATTAACAAATACTACAAGTGTAAATGAGGACCGACTTGTAAAAAAGACTATAAATGTAAACAAAGACCCTAAACATAAAAAAGACTACAAATATAAACGGACTACAAATGTAAACAATGTCCGAAATGTAAAAAAATCTATAAGTTTAAACAGGCTATAAAAGTAAACAAGGACCTAAATGTAAACAAAGTTCCTAAATATAAACAAAAACTATAAATGTAAACAAAGACTATAAATATAAAAAAGGCCCTATATTTAAATAGACCTAAATGTAAACAAAGACCCTGATGTAAACAAAAACAACAAATAAACACAAAGACCGTAAATGTAAAAAACACTTAAATGTAAACAGACTATAAATATAAACAAGGACCTAAATGTAAGCAGACTATTAATAAAAACAAGAACACCAAAAATAAAAAATTATAAATGTAAACAAATATCCAAAATGTAAATAAAGTTTATAAATGTAAACAAAGACCCTAAATGTAAGCAAACACTATAAATGTAAACAAAGACTCTAAATCAAAACAGACCTAAATGTATACATAGACTTAAATGTAAACTAAGACCCTAAATGTAAACAAAGACAACAAATGTAAACAGACATAAATGTAAACAAAAGCTATATATGTAAACAAAGTACCTAAATGTAAATAAAGACCTAAATGTAATCAAAGACACTAAATGTAAACATAGACTAAAAATGTAAAAAAAAAACCTAAATGTATACAAAGAGTATAAAAATTTAAAAAAAGATCATACAAGTAAATAAAGACCTAAATGTAAACAAAGGCCATTAATGTAAATAAAGACCTAAACGTAAACAACGACCTTGAGTGTAAACAAAGAATTTAAATGTACACGAAAACTACCAATATAAACAAAGTGCATAAATGTAAATTGACTTAAATGTAAACAAAGACTATAAATTGAAGCAAAGACCCTAAATGTAAATAAAGACTACAAATATAAACAAAGACACTAAATGTATACAAAGACAACAGATGAAAGCAAAGACCAAAAATGTAAACATACACTTAAATGTAAACAAAGACTATAAATGACAGACCTAAGTGTAAACAAAGACTCCAAATATAAACGAAGACTTAAATGTAAATAGACTATAAATGTAAACAGACTCTAAATGTAAAAAAAGAATACTAAATTTAAACAAAGAATATAAATCTACACAAAAACCTAAATGTAAACAAAGACTACAAATGTAAACAAAGACCGGAAAGTAAACAAAATCTATAAATGTAAACAGACTATAAATATATACAACGCCCTAAGTATAAATATAAACTATAAATACAAACAGACTATAAATATAAAAATGACCCTAAATTAAAAAAAAGACCTACATGTAAAGAGACCCCAAATGTTAACAAATACTACAAACTTAAAGGAGGACCCTAACTGTAAACAAAAACATGAAATAAACAGAAAGATCCTAAATGTAAAGAAAGGCCTAATTCTAAACAAAGACTACAAGTATAAATAAAGACTCTAAATGTAAATAAAGACCTAAAATTAAACAGAGGCTGTAAATGTAAACAAAGACTGAAATATAAAGATAAACTATAAATGTTAACAGACTATAAAAGTTAACAAAAACTACAAATATAAACAATGAGCCTAAATATAAACAGAGGCTATAAATGTAAACAAAGACCCTAAATGTAAACAAAAATTATAAATGTAAAAACAAGACCCAAAAGGTAAACAAAGACATAAAAGTAAACAAAGACCCTAAATATAAGGAAAGATAATAAATTTAAATAGACCCTTAATATGAACAAGGAATATAAATGTAAAAAAAACCCGAAATTCAAACAAAGGTCCTAAGTGTAAATAAAGACCAAAGGAAAGACTTAAATGTAAACAGACTCTAAAGGAAAACAAGGACTATAAATATAAACAAAGACCCTAAATCTAAAGAAAGACTATAAATGTAAATACAAATAAAGATAAATGTACAACTAAAGATAAATGTAAATACAAATAAATAAAGACCCTAAATACAAATAAAGACCTAAATGTAAAAAAGGATTATAGAGCACGTATTAGAGAAATTAAAACATTGGCAAACAGACTTTACGGAACTTTTAATACTCCATCATCGATTGTAAAATTTTAAAAGGTATTAAAATATGAGTAAATAAAGTATGTAAATTAAGACCTAAATGGAAACAAATACTATAATCGTAAACTAAGAACCTAAATGCAAATAAAAAACTGAATGAAAACAAAAGACCTAAATGTAAACAAAGACTAAAAATGTAAACTGACGCTAAATATAAACAAAGACTAAATGTAAACTGACGCTAAATATAAACAAACACTATAAAGAATGTAAGCAAAGATCTTCAATGTAAATAAAGTCCAAAATGTAAATAAAGTCCCTAAATGAAAGAAAGACCCTAAATGTAAACAATGGTTATTAGTGTAAACAAAGACGCTAAATATAAATAAAGACCTAAATATAAAAAAATATTTAAAGGTGAACTAGACCCTAAATGCACACAAAGACAACAAATGTAAACAAAGACCTAAATGTAAACAAAGGCTATAAATATAAATAAAAAACTAAATGTAAATAGAGACTTAAATGTAAACAAAGACCTTAAATTTAAATATAGACTACAAATGTCAACAAGGAACCTAAATGTATACAAAGAGTATAAACTTAAACAAAGACCCTAAATGTAAATAAATACCTTAATGTAAACAAAGAAAATAAATGTAAATAAAGACCTAAAGATAAAAAAAGAATACAAATGTAAAGAAAGACTTCAAATATAAACATACTACAAATGTAAACAATGTCCGAAATGTAAACGAAAATTATAAATGTTAACAGGCTATAAAATAAACAGACCTAAATGTAAGCAAAGAGACTAAACATGAACATAATCTATAAATCTAAACAAAGACTATAACTATAAAAAGACCCTATATTTAAAAAAAGACCTAAATGTAAGCAAAGATCCTAAATGTAAACAAAGAAAACAAATGAACACAAAGACGCTAAAAGTAAACAACGACAAAAATGTAAATAAAGACTATAAATATAAACACGGACCTAAATGTAAATAGACTATTAATATAAACAAGAACCCAAAAAAGAAAATAAGATTAAAAATGTAAAGAAAGACCTTAAATGTCAACAGACTATAAATGCAAACAATCATTCTAAATGTAAACAAAGACCTAAATATAACAAAGACCTAAACAAAGACTATAAATATAAACACGGACCTAAATGTAAAAAGACTATTAATGTAAACAAGAACACAAAAAATAAATAAAGATTATAAATGTAAACAGACCCTAAATATCAACAGACTATAAATGCAATGAAACATTATAAATGTAAACAAAGACCTAAATGTAAGCAAAGACTATAAATGTAAACGAAGACCCTACATGTGAACAGTAAATAAATGTAAACAAAGACCCTACATATGTTTTAATTGTGTCATCATCATCATCATCACGTGAAGTTCGGTATTGCCTACAGTGGTCAAGACCACAACTTATATCTCTAAGACCGAGAACATTTTTACATTAAAGCACTACATTCATCTGTTTTTTCAAACTGATTGAATACACTGATGGAAAAAAAATCCCAACACCAAGAAAAAATTATTGTACAGTAATGAAATTTCAGCAATACATTTGTCTAGGTAACATATTTAATTGATTAAAGTTTCAAGATCACAGGTAGAGCCATTGGCGAGAAGAGCCATTTCAAATGTGAAATGTTGGTACATTAGTAACCGGTGTAACCGCCAGAATTATGAATGCAAGCATGCAAACGTGCATGCATTGTGTCGTACAGGTGTCGGATATCAGTTTGTGGGATGGAGTTCCATGCCTGTTACACTTAGGCGGTCAATGCAGGGACGGTTAATGCTGGTTGTGGATGACGCTGGAGTTGTCGTCCAATGATGTCCCATAAGTGCTCGATTGGAGAAAAATCTGGTGATCTAGCAGGCCAAGGCAACATGTCGACACTCTGTAGAGCATGTTGGGTTACAGCAGCGGTATGAGGGCGAGCGTTTCCTGTTGGAAAACACCCCCTTGAATGCTGTTCATGAATGGCAGCACAACAGGCTGTATCACTAGACTGACGTACAAATTTGCAGTCAGGGTGCGTGGGATAACCACGAGAGTGCTCCTGCTGTCATACGAAATTGCTCCCCAAACCATAACTCCAGGAGTAGGCCCTGTGTGTCTAGGCCCCGAACAGGTCGCTAGCAGGCGTTCACCTGGCCTCCTTCTGACCAACACACGGCTATCACTGCGACCAAGGCAGAACCGGCTTTCATCAGAAAACACAACAGATCTCAACTCCGCTCTCCAATGATCTCTAGCTTGACACCACTCACGTCGCAAACGGCAGTGGTTTGGAGTCAGTGGAATGCACGCTATATGGCGTCTGGCTCGGAGCTGTCCTTGAAGTAACCGATTTATAACAGTTCGTTGAGTCACTGTGGTGCGAACAGCAGCTCGAATTTCAGCTGCAGACGCAGTACGATTAGCCACAGCCATACGCCGAACACGGCGGTCTTCCCTCTCTGTAGTGCCACGTGGCCGCCCGGAACCCGGTCTTCTTGAGGCAGTACCTCCCTTGACCACTGCTGCCAACACTCATGCACAGTGGATACATTCCTGCCAAGTCTTTCTGCAATATCGCGGAAAGAAAACCCACCTTCTCGTAGCCCTACTACACGACCTCGTTCAAACTCAGTGAGCTGTTGATAATGGCTTCTTCGTCTTCTTAGAGGCATCCTTGACTAACATTAACCCACTACGTCAAATCTCAACTGTAAATAACGATCACGAACCTTACAGCGCTTATTTAAAGCAAACCTCATTTGCATGTTCATAGTGTCGCTACTACCGCCACACTTATGCGCGTGGCTCGAAATTTGAATTGACGTCATCTTTCAGATGTATAAACACGCCTACCAAATTTCGTTTATCTAGCACAGCTCCTTCCTGGTGTTGGGATTTTTTTTCCATCAGTGTAATATGGACTATAACCAAATTTTGTTGATTGAAAATTGTACTTTACACTTTCTGCTAATTAGCTCGATCGTCTTTTTCCCGAGTTTACAACATTCGACTGTTCCAGAAAAACACACTATATATATAAAGAAAGAACTTAAATTTAAACAAAGACTACAAATATAAACAAAGGCCGTAAATGTAAAAAAAGACTATAAATGCAAACATAGACCTTAAATTTAGATAAACAACATAATTTGAAACAAAGACTACAAATATAAACAGACAACAAATGTAAATAAGGACCTAAATGTAAATAAAGACATAAATGTAAACATAGACCAAATTTAATAAATAATTATAAATGTAATCAAAGAACCAAAATGTAAATAAAAGCCTAAATGTAAACAAGGACAATAAATGTAAAAAAAGTCCCAAAATGTAAACAAAGACTATAAATATATACAGACCTAAATATAAACTAAGTACATAAATGTAAACAAAGATTATAAAAAAAGGCAAAGACTAAAAATATAAAAAAGACCCGAAATATAAAACAAGAACCTAAATATAAACAAAAACTACCAACATAAACAGGTTATAAATGTAAACAAAGTCCCTAAATGTAAACAAAGACCCTAAATAAAAATAAAGAAATAAATGTTAAGAAAGATCTAAATGTAAAAATTTCTATAAATGTAAACACAGACCCTCAATGTAAACAGAAACTACAAATATAAACAAATACCATAAATGTAAACAAAGGAAACAAAAAAAAATAAAGAACCTAAATATAAACAGACTAAAATGTAAGAAAAAGAATATAAATGCAAACAAAGACTATAAATATAACAGACCTAAATGCAAACGAAAACCCTAAATGTAAACAAAAGCGTAAATATAAGGAAAAATTATAAATTAAACAAAGAACCTAAATGCAAAAAAAGATTTAAAGGTAAACTAAGAACCTAAATGTAAACAAAGGCAACAAATGTAAACAGAGACCTAAATGTACAAACGACTATAAATGTAAACAGACTATAAAAGTAAACAATGACCTAAATGTAAGCAAAAGCTATAAATGTAAACAAAGAACCTACATATAAACATATTATAAATGTAAATAAAGACTATAAATATAAAAAAGGAACCTAAATTTAAATGAAGACCTAAATGTAAACAGAAACTAAATGTAAAGAAAGACTATAAACTTAAAGAAAGACCCTAAATGCAAACAAAGAGAACAAATAAACTGAAAGACCCTAAATGTAAAAAAAATCCTAAATGCAAACAAAGGCTATGAATGTAAATAAGAACCAAAATGGAAACAAAGATTATTCATGAAAACAAAGACCCGAAATATAAATAAAAATTATCAGTGTAAACAAACATACTTAATGTAAATAAAGATTATAAATGTAAACAGAGACCCTAAATTTAAACAGACTATAAATGTAAACAAAAACAATAAATGTAAACAAAGACCTAAATGTAAGCAAAGTCTGCAAATGTAAGCAAAGACCCTAAACGTAAATAGACGTAAATGTAATCAAAGACTTAAAGGTAAACTAAGACCCAAAATAAAATCAGAGACGAAAATGTAAACAAATCAAAATGCAAATAAATTCTATAAATGTAAACGAAGAACCTAAGTTTAAATAGACATAAATGTAAACAAAGTTCATAGATGTAAACGTAGACTACAAATGTAAACAAAGAACCTAAATGTATACAAAGAGTATAAATTTAAACAAAGACCGTAAATGTAAATAAATACCTTAATGTAAACAAAGACAATACATCTAAACAAAGTCCTATATATAGATAAAGACCTGAATGTAAACAAAGACAATAAATATAAATAAAGGCCTACACGTAAACAAAGAACTTAAGTGTAAATAAAGAACGTAAATGTAAAAAAAAACTACAAATATAAACAAAGAGCATAAATTTAAATAAAGACCTAAATGTAAACAAAGGCTATAAATGTAAACAAAGATCCTAAGCGTAAATAAAGATTATAAATGTAAACAGACTTTAAATGTAAACAAAAACCCTAAGTGTAAACAAGAACCTAAAATTTCAACGAAGTCTATTTATGTAAACAAGGACCCAAAATAGGACGGTTATAAGTGTAAAAAACCATCCTAAATGTAAAAACCTAAACGTAAACAAAGAATGTAAACTAAAACTACAAATATAAACAAAGAGCATAAATGTAAACAAAGACCTTAATGTAAACAATATATGTAAACAAAGTCCTAAATGTAAATAAATTCCTGAATTTGAACGAAGGCCTAAACGTAAACAAAGACCTTCAATGTAAACGATGAATGTACATGAAGACAAAGTACAATTATAAACAAAGAGAATAAATTAAAATAAAGACATAAATGTAAACAAAGATCCTAAATGTAAACAAAGAGCTTAAATGTAAATAAAAACCTAAATGTAAAAAAACTATAGATGCAAACATAGACCCTAAATTTAGAAAACGACCATAAATTGAAGCAAAGACTACAAATATTAACAAATACTACAAATGTAAATGAGGATCTAGTTGTAAAAAAGACTATAAATGTAAACAAAGTCCGTAAACGTAAAAAACGACTACAAATACAGACTACAAATGTAAACAAGGTCCAAAAATATAAACGAAATCTATGAATGTAAACGGGCTATAAAAGTAAATAAAGACTTAAATGTAAACAAAGATCCTAAATATGAAGTAAAGCTATAAATGTAAAGAAAGACTATAAATATAAAAAAGGACCTATATTTAAATAGACCTAAATATAAACAAACACAAATATAAACAAAGACAACAAATAAACACAAAGACCCTTAACGTAAACAAACACATAAATGTAAACAGACTATAAATATAAATACGGACCTAAATGTAAACAGACTATTGCAAAAATTCTAAATGCAAATATCCAAAAGGTAAAGAAATATTATAAATGTAAAGAAAGACCCTAAATGTTAACAAACACTATAAACGTAAACAAAGACCCTATATGTAAACAAATACTATAAATATAAACCAAGACCTAAATGTATACATAGTCTTAAATGTAAACAAAGAACCTAAATGTAAACAAAAACAAAAATTTAAACAGACTTAAATGTAAACAAAGAACCTAAATGTAAACAAAAACAACAAATGTAAACAGACTTAAATGTAAACAAAGGCTATAGATGTAAACAAAGTACCTAAATATAAATAAAGACACAAATATAATCAAAGACACTAAGTTTAAACATAGACTAGAAATGTAAAAAAAGAACCTAAATGTATACAAGAGTATAAATGTAAAAAAGGTCCTATATGTAAATAAAGACCTGAATGTAAATAAAGGCCATTAATGTAAACAAAAACCTAAACGTTAACAAAGACCTTGAGTGTAAAAAAAGAATGTAAATGTAAACGAAAACGACCAATATAAACAAAGTGCATTACTGGAAATAGACTTAAATGCAAACAAAGACTATAAATGTAAGCAAAGACCCTCAATGTAAATAAAGATATACAAACATAAACAGACACAAATGTATACAAAGAGAACAGAGGAAAGCAAAGACCAAAAATGTAAACAAATACTTAAATGTAAACAAAGACTATAAATAACAGACCTAAGTGTAAACAAAGACTCCAAATAGAAACAAAGACCTATATGTAAACTAATTATAAAAGTAAAGACACTATAAATGTAAAAAAAAGAATACTAAATATAAACAATGAATCTAAACAAAGAACCTAAATGTAAACAAAGACTACAAATACAAACAGATTACAAATGTAAACAAAGACCGAAATGTAAATAGATATAAAAGTAAACAAAGATCTAAATGAAAACAAAGACTATAAATGTAAACAAAGAACCTAAGCTTAAACATAAACTATAAACGTAAACAAAGACTGTAAATATAAAAAAGACCCTAAATTTAAATAAAGAACTAAATGTAAAGAAAAACAACAAACAAACACAGACCCTAAATGTAAACAAAAACCAAAATGTAAACAAAGACTACAAATATAAACAAAGACACTAAATGTAAATAAACACTACAAATATAAGCAAAGACTACAAATGTAAACAAAGACTGAAATGTAAACGTAAATTTTAAAAGTAAATAAATCTACAAATAAAAATGTAAAAAAAAGGCACTAACTAACTGTAAACAAATATTATAATTTTAAATAGACCCTTAATGTGAACAAGGACTATAAATGTAAACAAAGACCCGACATTTAAACAAACATTACAAAGACCTGAAATATAAACAAAGGTCCTAATTGTAAATAAAGACCTAAATGTAAAAAAGAAATAAATGTAAACAAAGATTGTAAAATAAACAGACTATAAAAGTAAACAAAGACCTAAATGTAAACAAAGTCTATAAATGAAAACAAAGATCCAAAATATAAACATATATTACCAATGTAAAGAAAATCTATGACTATAAAACCCCCCAAAATTTAAATAGAGACCTAAATGTAAACAGAAACTAAATGTAAACAAACACTATAAATTTAAGTAACCGAAGACTTAAATGTAAACAAAGACATCAAATAAACAGAAATTACCTAAGACCTAAACGTAATCAAAGAATATAAATGTAAATTAGAACCTAAATGTAAAAAATACTATTTATGTAAACAAGGACTCTAAATATAAATAAACATTATAAGTGTAAACAAACATCCTAAAGGCAAAAAAGATTATAAATAAAAACAAAGACTCCAAATTTAAACAGACTATAAATGTAAAGAAAAACCGTAAAGGTAAATAAAAACCTAAATGTTAGCAAAGTCTATTTATGTCAACAAGGACTCTAAATATAAATAAACATTATAAGTGTAAACAAACATCCTAAATTTAAATAAAGATTATAAATAAAAACAAAGACTCCAAATAAAAACAGATTATAAATGTAAACAAAAACCCTAAAAGTAAATAAGAACCTAAATGTTAGCAAAGTCTATTTATGTAAACAAGGACGCTAAATCTAAATAAACATTATAAGGGTAAACAAACATCCTAAATGGGAATAAAGATTTTAAATGTAAACAAAAACCTAAATATAAACAGACTATAAATGTAAACAAAACCCCTAAATGTAAACAAAGACTTAAATGTAAAAAAAGACCCAAAATGTAAGTAGACCTAAATGTAAAGAATGATTTAAATGTAAACTAAAATCTAAATTACAAATGTAAAAATAAGACCCTAAAGGTAAACAAAAAGATAAATGTAAACAAAGAACCTAAATATAAGGAAAGATAATAAAATTAAACAGACCATTAATGTGAACAAGGAATATAAATGTAAAAGAAACCGAAATGCAAAGAAAGGTCCTAAGTGTAAATAAAGACCGGAATGTAAACAAAGGTCCTAAGTGTCAATAAAGACCTAAAGAAAGACTTAAATGTTAAGAGACTCTAAATGAAATTAAAGACCATAAATATAAACAAACACAACAAAGGTAAACAAAGACCCTAAATGTAAACAAAGAAATATAAATGTAAATACCAATAAAGACAAATGTACAACTAAAAATAAATGTAAATACAAATAAATAAAGACCCTAAATACAAATAAAGACCTAAATGTAAAAAAGGACTTAACGAGCACGTATTAGAGAAATTAAAAATATGGCAAACAGACTTTAGGGAACTTTTAATATTCCATCATCGTTTGTAAAATTTAAAAAAATATTAAAATATGAGTTAATAAAGTATGTAAATGAAGACATAAATGCAAAAAAAGACTTGAATGTAAGCAAAAAACCTAAATATAAACAAAGACTATAAATGTAAACTGAAGCGAAATATAAGCAAAGACTATAAAGAATATAAGCAAAGATCTTCAATGTAAATAAAGTCCTAAATGTAAATATGGGCCCTAAATGAAAGAAAGACTCTAAATGTAAACAAAGGTTATAAATGTAAACAATGATCCTAAATATAAATAAAGACCTAAATGTAAACAAATATTTAAAGGTAAACAAAGACCTTAGATGCACAGAGAGACAACAAATGTAAACAAAGACCTAAATGTAAACAAAGGCTATAAATATAAATAAAGAACCAAAATGTAAATAGAGACACAGATGTAAACAAAGACCCTAAATGTAAATAAAGACTACAAATATAAACAAAGAGCCTAAATGTAAATAAAAACCTAAATGTAAAAAAAACTATAAGTGCAAACAGAGACGCTAAATTTAGACAGACTATAATTCGAAGACAAGGCAACAAATATCAACGAATACTGTAAATGAGGACCTAGTTGTAAAAAAGACTATGAATGTAAATAAAGAACTTAATTGTAAGAAAATACCACAAATATAAACAGACGACAAATGTAAACAATGTCCGACATGTAAACGAAAACTATAAATGTAAACAGTCTATAAAAGTAAACAAAGACCTAAATGTAAACAAAGACTCTAAATATGAACAAAGAAAACAAATAAGCACAAAGGCACTAAATGTAAACAAAGACTACAAATATAAACACGGACCTAAATGTAAATAGACTATCAATGTAAACAAGAACCCCAAAAATAAATAAAGATTATAAATGTAAATAAAGATAATGTCAACAACTAAATGCCAACTGACCCTAAATGTCAACAGACTTTAAATGCAAATAAACATTCTAAATGTAAACGAAGAACCTAAATGTAAGCAAAGACTATAAATGAAAACAAAGACCGTACATGTGAACAGACAATAAATATAAACAAAGAGATACATATGTTTTAATAATGTCATTATCATCATCACGTGAAGTTCAGGAGTGCCTACGGTGGACAAGACCACAACTTATCCTTTTAAGACCGGGAACATTTTACCTTAAACCACTATATTCTTCTGTTTTTGTAAACTGATAGAATAAAATGGTTTATATCCAACATTTGTTGATTGAAAATTGTACTTTACACTTTCTGCTAATTAGCTCAATCGTTTTTTCCTGATTTTATTACATCCGACTGTTCCAAAAACACACACTATAAATATAAAGAAAGACCTTAAATGTAAACAAAGACTACAAATATAAACAAAAGACGTAAATGTAAATAAAGACCTAAATGTAAAAAGGACTATAAACGCAAACATAGACTTTAAATTTAGTCAAAGACCATAATTTGAAACAAAGACTACAAATATAGACAGACTACAAATATAAATAAGGCCCTAAATGTAAAAAAAATAGAAGTGTAAACAAAAAACCTAAGTATAAACAAAGAGTCCAAATACAAACGAAGACCTAAATGTAAACATAAACAAATTTAATAAAAAATTATAAATGTAATCAAAGAACCAAAATGTAAATTAAGGCCTAAATGTAAACAAGTAATATAAATGTAAAAATGTCCCAAAATGTAAACAAGGACCTTAAATGTAAATAAAGAAATAAATGTTAACAAAGACCTAAATGTAAGAAAGTCTATAAATGTAAACACAGACCCTCAATGGAAACAAAAACTATATATGTAAACAAAGACTTTAAATGTAAACAAAAGAAGCAAATAAAAATAAAGACCCTAAACGTGAAATAGACCATAATGTAAACAGAACAAAATGTGAAAAAAAGACTATAAATGCAAAAAAGACTATAAATATAAAGAGACATAAATGTTAACGAAAACCTCAATGTAAACAAAGACCTAAATATAAGCAAAAATTATGAATGTAAACAAACACCGTAAATGTTAAAAAAAGACCTAAATGTAAACAAAGATTTAAAGGTAAACTAAGACCTTAAATGTAAACAGAGACATAAATATAAAAATGACTATAAATGTAAACAGACTATAAAAGTAAACAGTGACCTAAATGTAAACAAAGGCTGTAAATGTAAACAAAGAACCTACATATAAACAAATTATACATGAAAACAAAGACTATAAATATAAAAAAAGAACCTAAATTTATATAAATGCATAAATGTAAACAGAAACTAAATGTAAAGAAAGACCCTAAATGTAAAAAAAGTCCTGAATGCAAACATAGGCTATAAATGTAAACAAGAACCTAAATGTAAACAAAGATTATTAATAAAAACAAAAACCCTAAATATAAATAAAGATTATAAGTGTAAACAAGCACCCTTAATGTAAATAAAGATTATAAATATAAACAGAGACCCTAAACGTAAAAAGACTATAAATTTAAACAAAAATCTTATATGTAAACAAAGACCTAAATGTAAGCAAAGACTGCAAATATAAACTAAGACCCAAAATATAAACAGAGACGAGAAATGTAAACAAATGAAAATGTAAACAAATTCTCTAAATGTAAACGAAGAACCTAAATGTAAATAGACATAAATGTAAACAAAGATGCTAGATGTAAACGTAGACCAAAAATGTAAACAAAGAACCTAAATGTATACAAAGAGTTCAAATTTATCAAAGACCCTAATGTAAATAAATACCTTATTGTAAACAAAGACAATATATCTAAACAAAGTCCTAAATATAAATAACGACCTGAATGTAAAAAAAAGACCTTGAGTGTAAACAAAAAATGTAAATGTAAACAAAAACTACAAATATGAACAAAGAGCATAAATGTAAATAAAGACCTAAATGTAAACAAAGAGTATAAATGTTATCAAAGATCCTAAATGTAAACAAAGATACTAAATGTGAATACAGACCGAAATGTAACCAAAGACTTAAATGTAAACTAAGACCCAAAATATAAACAAAACAACAAACGTAAACGCATCAAAATGTAAAAAAATTCTATAAATATAATCAAAGAACCTAAATGTTAGTAAAGACCTAAATGTAAAAGAAAGACACTAAGAAAGAAAGAATATAAATGTATACAAAGAATATAAACTTAAAGAAAGAACTTAAATGTAAATAAAGAACTTAATGTAAGCAAAGACAATATATGAAAACAAATTCCTAAATGTAAATAAATTCATGAATGAGAGCAAAGACCCAAACATAAAGAAAAACATTGAAAGTAATCTATGAAGGTACATGTAAACAAACTACAAATATAAACAAAGGACATAAATGTAAATAAAGACCTAAATGTAAAAAAGACCCTAAATGTAAACAAAGACTACAAATATGAGCAAAGAGCCTAAATGTAAATAAAAACCTAAATGTAAAAAAACTATAAATGAAAACATAGACCCAAAATTTAGACAGACCATAATTTGAAGCAAAGGCAACAAATATTAACAAATACTATAAATGAGAACCTAGTTGTAAAAAAGACTGTAAATGTAAAGAAAGACCTTAAATAGAAAAAAATACTACAAATATAAACAGACGACAAATGTAAACAATGTCCGAAATGTAAACGAAAACTATAAATGTAAACACTCTATAAAAGTAAACAAAAACCTAAATGTAAATAAAGACCCTAAATATGAACAAAAACTATAAATGTAAACAAACACTATAATATAAAAAGACTGTATATTTAAATAAAGACCTAAATGTAAACAAATACACGAAATGTAAATAAAGACCATAATGTAAACATAGAAGCTAAATTCAAACAAAGGTTATAAATGTAAACAAAAACCTAAATATAAACAAAAACCGTAAATGTAAATAAAGACCCTAAACGTAAATAAAGAAATAAATATTAACAAAGACCCTAAATATGAACAAAAACTATAAATGTAAACAAAGACTATAAATATAAAAAGACTGTATATTTAAATAAAGACCTAAATGTAAATAAAGACCAAAATGGAAACATAGAATCTAAATTCAAACAAAGGTTATAAATGTAATAATACACTAATTGTAAACAAAAACCGTAAATGTAAACAAAGACCCTAAATGTAAATAAAGAAATAAATGTTAACAAAGACCTAAATGTAAAAAAGGTCTATAAATGCAATCACAGTCCTTAAATGTACACAAAACTACAAATATAAAAAAACACCCTACATGTAAATAAAGACACAAATAAAAAAAGACCCTAAATGTAAACAAAGAACATAATGTAAACAGACCAAAATATAAAAAAAAAGACTATAAATGCAAACGATTATCTAAATAAAACAGACTGTAATTGTAAACAAAACCCCTAAATGTAAACAAAGACCTAAATATAAGAAAAAATTATAAATTTAAACAAAGACCCTAAATGTAAATAAAGATCTAAATGTAAAAAAAGATTATAAATGTAAACAAAGATTCTAAATATAAACAACTACAAATGTAAACAAAGACCGAAATGTAAACAAAAACTATAAATGCAATGAGAGCATTAAAGTAAACAAAAACCTAAATGTAAACATAAACTATAAATGTAAACAAAGGCCCTAAGTATAAATATAAACTATAAATGTAAACAGACTATAAATATAAAAATGACCCTAAATTTAAATAAAGACCTATATGTAACCAGACACTAAATGTAAACTGATACTATAAACTTAAAGGAAGATCCTATCTAAGGAAGATCCTAAACAAAAATTACAAGTAAACACAGACCCTAAATGTAAACAAATTCCTAATTGTAAACAAAGGCTACAAATATAAACAAAGAACCTAAATGTAAATAAAGATCTAATATTAAAGAAAGGCTGTAAATGTAAACAAAGACCACAAATATAGACAATGACTACAATTGTAAACAAAGACCGAATTGTAAACATAATCTGTAAATTTGAACAGACTACAAAAGTGAACAAAAACTACAAATATAAATAATAAACCTAAATATAAACAGAGGCTATAAATGTAAACATAGACCATAAATGTAAACAAAAATTATAAATGTAAACAAAAATTATAAATGTAAAAACAAGACCCTAAAGGTAAACAAAAACATAAATGTAAACAAAGACCCTAAATATAAGGAAAGATATTAAATTTAAACAGACCATAATTGTGAACAAGGAATATAAATGTAAAAAAAACCCGAAGTGCAAAGAAAAGCCCTAAGTGTAAATAAAGACCGGAATGTAAACAAAGGCCCATTTGTCAATAAAGACCTGAAGAAAGATTTAAATGTAAACAGACTCTAAATGAATTTAAGGATCATAAATATAAAAAAACACAACAAATGTAAACAGAGACCCTAAATGTAAACAAAGAACTATAAATGTAAATACCAAAAAAGATAAATGTACAACTAAAAATAAATATAAATACAAAAAAATAAAGATCCTAAATACAAATATAATTCGAAAACATCCGCAATCGATTTGTAGGTATCAAAAACATCTATATACTAATTTTGAACGATCGAAGTCTATTTTTATTTTTTTGCCCTTCCTTGTTTCCCCTTCCCGCCCCTTCTAATAACTTTACACGTTCGAAAATATTCTCATTCTACTTGCAGGCCTCTAAAGCTTATCTGTACCAATTTTTAACGGTCTAACTGTTTTTTTTTTTTGCCCCATAGCCCCACCCTTCCCGCCCCACCCGCCACAAACTTCTAAAATTACAGAAATTGGTGTTTAGATATTTATATGAGCTATATTTTAGAGCAAAATCCTCACACATAACTTTTTTTTTCGATATAAAGGATTATTTGAAATCACGTTTTGCCCCTTCCCCCTTTCGGGCCTAAATTTTTAAAATTCCAGAAATTAGATTTAGGTATTTGTATTAACTATATTTTAGAGCAAACATTTCACGTATATCTGTTTTTTTCTTTCTTTTTTTTTTTTTTTTTTTTTTTTTTTGAGATATATAGGATTGTGTGAAATCCCATTTTGCCCCTTCCCCCCCTCCCCCTTGGGGACCGAACTTCTAAAATTCCAGAAATTGGTTTTTAGGTATTTGTGTTAGCTATATTTAAAAGCAAAAATTTTACGGATATCTGTTTTTATGGATTATCTGATTTTTATTATCTGTTTTGAGAAATCATGTTTCGCCCTTCCCCCAAGGGGGGGAGGGGGGAGGTAAAATCGCTTCTTAGTGGATGCCTACGTAATAGAAGGAACATTGTTACAAAATTTCATGCTTCTAGATTAAGAGGTTTGGGCTGAGCGGTGATAAATTCCTGACTCACTCAGGACAATTTTATATATATAGATAATATATATATATATATATATTTATTATATACTTGTATACTTGTAATACACTTATAATATATTTATTTTGCATAAGAAATTTAGAATTTATGGATCCTATAAATGTAAAAAAACTTTTTTAAAATTTATTTCCAAGCATTAAAAAAAAAAAAAAAAAAAAAATTTCAAACTTGCATTATACATCAGACAGTTACCTGAATATTCTTAATATACTGTGATTTATAATATATTTACAAAAAGTATTTCTGATTATATGGCGTAATTTTGGTATTTTTAGGTGTTATTAATACGCCTATTTTTTTTAAAGAAAATTTTCATATAAAAGTTTATTTTCTAAAAAGTCAAGACATTTTTTTTGTGTACTATTTTTCAGTATTTATTTTGTGTTACCCTTCCAGTTCATTTGAGTTTTAATTCATTAAAATAAACCAAAGAAAAATCCACAATATGTTACCAAATTAAAAGCTTTTAATGGCATTTAAGAATGAATGAAACTAGTTTGAGGAATTTACAGAATTATATTTCCTGAAATCATTCGGGGCAGCGGTAGCCCAGTCGGTAGAACTCCGGCCTCGTAATTGTAGGATTGCGGGTTCGGTACTCGAGCTGGCCAAAGACCGTCGTGTACACTAATGGTGGCTGGTGCACGTAAAATCTGCCGTGGCCGCAATGTCCTCCATGTTCCTACAAAGAATTATACCTCTGGGGGTCACCGAAGCGGGAGAGCCATCCCTTCGGTGGAGGATCAAAATTGCGATGGCATGTCTCCGGACCACCCTTAGGGGTGAGTCTCAGACCGTCGCCGATTGCCCGTCTGCGCAGCACTAGTGCGACGTAAAAGCCAACCAGCCAACCCGAAATTCTTCGTGGCCATATTTAAGTAGATTAGAGATCCATTTTTAGGAGAAGTTTGAGGGTACAGTGGACTTTGAAATTCGTCAATAGCTATCAAATTCATTTTTAATTTTCAGCATAGTACATACCGCTATATGCACCACACATAATATTATATCCTTTATTTATGTCCGAAATTGTTTCAATATGTACTTATGAGGTATTTATAACTATAATATTTATGTATCACTGACTCTTTTAGAGTTGAAAATTTTAATAATTTTAGAGTCTGAAATGCTTCATGCAAAATTCATTATTTTTCATTTTATTACAACTCCTTACCAATGATCTTTTTTTCCCCCTTTATGCATAAACAAGTTTTTTCAGGTCATTAAAAGGCGAAATTTAGAGTCATCACTGATTTTAATTGCATTTAATTGCAAAATGTTTTTGAAAATCAACTTAAATGCATTCTTTAAGCTTTTTGTATCACATATGAGATAAATCTCTAGTATGTTTTATTTTTAGGTGTGAAATAATTATTGTAAAAGAGTGATGTCTGTTCAAACACATTTCACGTGTAACAATTTGAAATAGGCTAATTTTTTAAATAAATATTTTGCTATTCTCACATATGGTTAAAAGTATATCCCCTAAAATCTGTATACAAGTATCTATTTACACTGGTAAACACTGTTACGATTAAAATAAATTCACTGACATTTAAAAAAGTTAGTTTTCCCTTAAACACTAATACGTAAACCTGTTGTTCAAATTTCAGAAAATGCTGAAAATTCAAAATGCATTATTTGAGCTAAACTGACTCAAGTATCAAAATTTCTGTTGCGTATGGCATTGCGTCATATATATATATATATATATATATATATATATATATATATATATATATATATATCCCCTTACAAAACTCCCGAATAGGTTAAAAGACATAATACAAAGTTAATTTTTAATTCAATTAAGAATATTTATTATAAATGTGGATTATTGTTAAGGATTTAGGATTTTTTTTTTTCATAAAGGCAAGAATTAGAGTTAAGAGTGAATTATTTTACAATTTTGTTTATAAAAAATACCAGATGTGTGGCATTTGATGAAATAAAATTTCAGAGTGAATGATAGCTTTTAACAATCATGAAATCTTAATATAATTTTCAAGTCCTGAATGTAATAACATCTTTAACTTAATACTATCTATATTAATATTATTCATTATGAATTATGTTTGTATCATTATTTTCTGGATATATGTGTTTAGAGTGTTAAATTGAAATAGTTTATGAGCAGGTATAACAACCAGTTGTAGGATGATCTTCATAATCTTTGATGCACTAAAAAGTTATACGTTTTGTTTATTTGCTTCCTGTATAGAATTCAGCTATTCGTTAGTGTATTATGGAATATTGTATGTCCGCTCCCTTTTAAGGCGTGGTTCTTAAAATTTCGACCAGTATTATGGGGCTTCATTTCTCCGTCGCCTTTCTTATTATTTTCCGAAATGTTACGTGCACTGCATATTGTACCCAATTAGATCTCATAATGCACTGAAATTTTACCTGAAATCATGATGAAATGTTCTCACGCAAAGCTCCAATTGTTAGCCCTACTAATTTATACAAATCTACATTTGAGTTAGTAATCGTGCGTAAGTGGAAAGGAGGAAAGAACTTGAAGAGGATTAATGAGGTGTTGTCAGCAAGTCATGGTCCCCAATTCAACATGCAATACTATGGGTGTAGATTTTCCTTATTTAAACAGAAGTTGTCAGCTAGAATTCAATGGTCTGGTTATAGTAAATCTGATGGGAATATGTTTCATTTAAAAGTATGAAACCGTTTGACGGATTAGAAGAAGAAACATTATTTTACGACACGATTGCGTTATCACAAAGACGTCTATGTTGGTTAAATGTAAGATATCGTTATATAAAGTTTATCAATATTCACAAGTCAGCTCTTGTTTGTATTAAGGGTAAGATAAAGGTATCTTATTTTTCTACTTTTTTAACATTTCCGAAATAAAGAGCTTTTGCCTTCGGATTCGTCTGTCCATTCATGAATTAACTCTTGTAAATATGATTCGTTTGACACAAAATTGATATGTGATATATGTTCACTACTGAATATTTCAAATGGTACATATTATCACTTTTTTATGTTTTACAGGAACATACAAAAATAAAAAGATGTATAAAAAATAAATAAATGTATTGAACTCTATGAGTGTCAAGATTTTTAAGTTCATTTTAATAATGTTATACAAAATCAAACTTACTGAAATGGACGTTATGCGCGAGTGGGATCGACACTGGTAATCCACTCTTATGAGGGTACTTGCATTTTAAATTCTCTCATTAGAGTATGGTAAATCAGTTAATAACTAGGGTGTTTTCTGAAATATTACAAAATTATATAAGTAGTGTAAAAAGGGGAGTTCTGCAACACGTTGTGGTGGAGGTGGGTCAGTGTGGGTCAGTGAAGCTTGCGGAACCAGGAGTTAGCGGAATACTGCATGTCTCTGCACCTCCACGCCTCCACTTTGGCCCACCACCACCACATGTTGCACAATGCAACCTTTGGTGCACAATGCAACCTTGTGGTGGTAAAAATAATTGTCTCATTAGAAGTTTCATTTTCTGAAAACAATGAGTTTCAATGCAATTGTATGATCCTAGTATGACTCATTAACCTTCCAAAAAGTTAATGATTCTATGATTAAAAGGGGGAAGTGTTGGATTAGAATCCAACTCATCAACCGAGCCGATTGGGGTTTTTTTTGGTTGTCTCTAAAACTCATTTAAATACGGATTAGGATTCCTTAGAAAGACTCTCATACATTCCGCTTATAGGATCCTCGTTTAATTAATCGGTCTTAAATCTTATGAATATCCATATGCAAAATTTTATTGTATAGTAAAACTTTCAATACATTATTGAATTATGTAAGATGTTTTAGTAATCCTGTTTACGCATAAGGACCAAGCGTTTCTCTGTTTAAAGCTGGATTCGATTTCAGCTTATCAACCTAACCGTTTGGAGTTTTTCTTGGTTTTCTCTAACACTCGCATAAATAATTTAGAAAGACTCCCGCACAGGACATTCGACTTATAGGAGCAACAATTAAATACTTAATGGTATAAGTTTATACTTATAATGAATTATTTAAAGTTTTATCTATCAGGAATAAGTTTATACAGTCGGTAACAAAAGTATCCGAACACTAGCATAAATTCATATGTAAGAAAAGTACACTTAATACTGTTTTGTTAAATAAATTCTTGTCGAATCATGTTCTTAATCAGTCTAAGAACATGATTCGACAAGGATTTATTTAGCAAAACAGTATTGACTCCACTTTTTTGATATAGGAATTTTTGCTAGTGTTCGGATACTTTTGTTACCGACTCTACTTGCAATGGATTATTTAAAGTTTTACACACACAAGAATAATATAAAAATTTATATTTATATGGTAATAAAAATAATTGTCTTATTAGAGGTTTAATCAACCATTAACTAAAAACAGTGAGTTTCAATAAAACTGCATGATTCTAGTATGACTCATTGGCCTCGTGTTAAGTTATTGTCACTTAGACATTCTTAAATTTTCTGAAAAAATCTTATTGTAAGGGCAATTTCTTTCTGTGATAGTATCACCTAAATTCTCTCACAAGGATTATTGTTTAGTATTTTATTTTTAAATCATATATCTGACTTATAAAATTTAGCGGCTATGCAAATGAGTAAGTTATATTACTTATTGTTCAATCCCTATCACGAAGTTGAAATTTTTACTTTGCGAAGCATATATATTAAAATAATATATAGTTATTCTATAAAAATCTCTCTTGCTATCCGATTATTTATAGGTAGTTTATTACTAGATATAACTTTCAGTTACTAATTTAGTTTATTGTTATTCTATTAAGTGATTTTAAAACCTTTCATTAAAAATTACACTTATATTTTATTAAAACTTTATTTATTTTATTGAATGAAAAAGGGTGAGTTATCGTAAATTAATCCTGTTTTGAACTCACTAGCTTAATTATTTTCTTAACATAATTTTTGAAACCACAGTTCAATATTTTAATAGGTAAATTGCAAACTTCAACATTTAATGAATTATTTAAAAAATGTCGTTTGCAACTTGATATTAAATAAATGATCTCTATAAAATATTTTTTATTGTTTTAAAAACATAGATAGAAGTGTAAAATAAAGTCTTGTTTTGTCATTGGCGCGACTCAACCCTCTTATCTATGCATGACTCATGTCAATAAACAGGTCCTCACAATTCTGGGTGAGAGAAGGTCAATTTTTCGCGTGGAAGTAAAATTCTTCAATAATTTTTAAGTAAGTTTCAGAATTTATTATTACTATTTTTCTAAAGTATTTTAGTTTTATTAAAATTTATATGTTATAAAGATAAATTATAAAGGTAAAACTTGTATGCCATAAATTTTATAATACAGTTTAAATGTTTTTAAATATTAATACTTATTTCAGTAAAACATTACTTGATCTATTTTATTATTTTTCTAATAATTAATTAAAAGAAATGTTTCTCTCTATCAAAATTATTTGAGCGTCACATAAAATCCTGGAGATTAAAACAAAAATTGATTTTATCTAATTGCTGTAACTTTTTAATATCGTAGCATATTTCCTTTCAAGTTATTTAAAGTACTTTAGTTAATAATTCAGATGCATTGTTTAAATAATAAGTGATATAGTAAAACTTAAATAAAGGGTAAATTTCATTTTACAGTATTAAGTTGTTTTCATTAACCTCTATTCAGTTAATTTTGAAAATATAGTTTTACTGATATATAGGTAATAATTGTTTGCATGCATTGCATAGTATGCTGTGTAAAAAAAAAAATCATGTCAAGTAGATCTTTTTCAGTACACTCAAAAATAAAAATTGTTGTATTTTTCTAATTATTCGCTATTTTTATTAATTATTTTAACTTAATCTTTATATCCGTTTGTTTTGATTACTATTGCGCACGATTCATCAGCTTATGTGTCATAGAATACTCTCGAAACATCTATTTTAAAAAAACGGTTTATCTTCATTTAAAATAGTTTGACACATTGAATTTTTATGCAATTTATTTCGAAATTTTAAATAAAGAAATTTTTAATACAAAATGTCTTTTATTTTTAGTAACTAATAGTTTTTTAAATATAACTAATTCTTTTTTTATTAATGTATATATCAATTTTTAACAAAAATAATTTATTTGGTTTTGTGTAATTATAAACTTAATAATTTTATAATCAACTTAATTTATTTTAAATATTTAAAATCTAAAAGAATTTACTTGTTTATTTGTTTTTATGAAATTATAAACTTTTAAATAATCAACTTAATTTTTTTTTAATTATAAAAAAATTAGTTAATAAAACTTTTCACCTGTTTGATGAAAATCAACTTAGATAGTATAAATAGTTTTACTGTGTTAAACTTGAATAAATGTTAAATTATATTTGTATAGTATCAATACACAGTGTTTAATTTAAATAACATACTCATGTACTTATAACTTTTTGTTTATAAAATTTATTTAGCGTTTTAAAATTTCCGTGTTATACTAAATTTATTTAATAGTAACAATATATAAAATTTAGTTAATTATAATGTATATAATTTTACTGCATATAAAAATTTAATTTTTCATTCAACACTTTGTATGCATTTTTTAAAATTAATATTATTATATGATAGATTTTTTTTTTAAATTAAGATTAAACATGCTTGTTAAATTTTTTAACGAATACAAAAGTATTTGTAAGTTAGATCTTAAATAAATGATAATTGTGAAATTTATTTATTGCATAATGATAATATAAAGTTTAGTTTATATTTAAAAAACTTTCATGATACGATAAATTTATTTAATAGTAACGATATATAAAGTTTAGTTTATACAACGTTTATTATATCTTATAATATATTATAACTTTATTACCTATAAAATTTATTGACTGATTTAAAACTTTCATGTTAAATTTGTTTAAAAGTAATGGCATAAATAATATTTACATAGTAACAATATATAAAGTTTAATTTATATAAATTTCATTAAATTTATAATGTATATAACTTCATTTACTGGTTTAAACTTTTGTTAAATTTATTTAATAGTAACAATATATAAAGTTTATTTTATATAACTTTTATTATATTTATATATCTTTACTGCCTATAAAATTTATTGATTGATTATTATTATTATTTTTTTTATGATAGTCATTTTTTAAATTATATTACATAGTAACAATATATGAAGTTTAGTTTAGATTTAAAACTTTCATGATATGATTAAATTTATTTAATAGTAACAATATATAAAGTTTAGTTTATATAACTTTTATTATATTTATAACTTTATTGCTTATAAAATTTATTGATTGATTTAAACTTATTTTTATTTATTATTATTATTATTTTTAAAATGATAGTCATTTTTTAAAGTGCATGCGTGTTCAATTTTTAACGAATGCAACAGTATTTGTAAGTTATAGCTTAAATAAATGTTAAAAGTGAAACTTATTAAGTGATAATATAAAGTGTAATTTCTAGTGTACATCAATGTATACTGAGTATAAAATTTATTGACTGTTTCAAAGTGAGAATTTTTAAGCATCTTACATTTTTAATGAATGTTATAAGTTGGGGTTTCAATAAGTGTAAATCTTTGTTTCATTCTAATTTTCAAAATTAAAGTCCTATTTTTTTAAGTTTATCTGATGAAAGGAGATTGTCATTCGAAACTACTCTTCCAATAAAGACGAAGTGTTTTCGAAACACATATCGTTTATAATTAAAACCTACAAACCCTTCGTTGAAGTGTTCATTGCACAACCCTATATATTTTTGTTTTAAATTATTTACCCGATACTCATCCACTAACCTTAATTTATGTTAAAAATTAAGTGTTAATCAACCCCTCATTAAAGGTATGTTATTGTTTTAAATCCTATGTAATCCCCCTGATTTTTAATTCTGTCAAGTCCTTGAAAATCTCCAAAAAATGCTAAATCCCTAAAATATTCATAAATTTTTATTAAAGGTTCGGCATAATTCCAAAAAGTTACTTGAATGCAGTATTTTATCACGATTCTGAAAATCAGAATGCAGCATAAGTGTTGTTTTTGTTTTAAAATAATTAATGATAAATATAATTTCATGACATTCATTATTGAAAAACATGTGTTTTGAATTATTTATTATTGTTCTGTTTTTAAATCTGTGTGTTAATCCATCGATGACGCTTATCCTCAAAATACGAAAATTTCAATTTAATTCTGTAAAAATTTCGAATTTCCTAAATTTCAAGTTCTAAAATAATAAGTGTACTCATTAACTAATTAGGCAGTATTAGAATCATCTTGTTTCTATAAATTCTGTAAAAATTTCCCAATATAAGTTTACAATCTTCCAATGTCATCACTAAAAGTTTAAAGTCTAACCCTTATTTAAATTCATTATTTATCATCTTAAAGAAATACATTTTCAATCTCTAAAAATGCTAAGTCCCCGAAATTCTCAGTTTAAAATGTGTGAAAAAAATACTAAGTATAGAAATTCATTTTCAAACGCAAAAAAGTTTAAATACTTTACAATCTTCGAATGGCAACAGAACCCTCATGAATTATTGTAAACGTAATCTCAATAGCAATGTTCAACTACTTTACAATCTCCGAATGGCAACAGAACCCTCATGAAAGATGATGACTCCTCGCGGAAACCCTCGTGGATGGTGATGACTAAGTAGTGCAAAAAAAGGGACGTTCACCAATAGGATGGAGGCGAGCGCCTGAGCACGCCTCCACCCTGCTGGTGAACCCCCTATTTATACTACTTTTATACATTATTAGAAATATGTTGGGTTTTGTTGATTTTAGGCGATTGTTTTGCCTACATACATTTATTCTATAGTTTAACAAAAACAAATTAATGATATTAAAACTGAAAAAAAAAATGTATTACATATGTTTCAAAAGTAGTTGTCTATTTTAAATGTTTTAAAAGAAAACTGACTAGTCATACATTAGAAAATATTGTTATGATATTTGCCGCTATATAGAACAAGTTTTGCTGTTTATAATGTTTTTGTAAATTCAAAAACATTTTAAACAACAAAACATTTATTTTAAAATATTCATAAGTCATCCATTAAAAAATTTTTAGAGTTTATAACTATATGAATTTTTTTTTTTAAATATTTAATTAGTGCAATTTTTGCAAAATTGAAATGTGGAGACTGCAATGCATCAAGAAAAGTAATGTGAAAAGGCTCGATGTTTTTATTTGTATTTATATTTCCGCAGTGACGTCACGTGTATAAAGTGCATTAACAAACACTACTCATATTCACCTTACTATGTTCCACATAGAAAATATGAGCGTATCATTACTATTATCTCACTATTGGGCTGCATAGACAAATATGGTTAATTGCCGGCAACTGTTGGTAGAACACTTTTAGTTACGTTAAGCACTTTCAACTGAACTAAATTTAAACATATTGTTTGATGAGTGTGAAAGGTATAAGTCATTAAAGTCTAAAAAAATTCTCACAAATCCATCTCCACATCTTTGAACGGGTACGGATTTAAAAATAAAAATTTGACAATTCAACAACACTATCCTACAGAAAACCACTATTTGGACTGATGGTGTTTTTTTTACACTATATGTCATTTGAACGTATGGTGTCATTTATATGCATGATGCCATTGGGACGCAAAGTGTTTTCCTACATCATATGCGCATACACATTTTCCACGACTTTTCTTGATACTACGACTGAACTCTACTTGCTATACCGATTACGTGCGGCATTTCTGCTTGGTCTGTTTAGTCGACCTCATGTTTGTTATGTTGGTGAGAAATTCTAAAGGGACGTGTAACTTAACTCAGCTATGTAGGAGTTTATAAAAATAATAAAATTTTATTCAGTAAGTGTTAAAATTATTTCTTTTGTTAAAATATTTTTTATTCGAGTTAATTTATTCGCTGTTTGTAGAACTCTCTTTACACACTTAAAAAAATAAAAATAAAATAAAACTATAAATTTTCAGCAAAAGTGCTAGATAGGGTGAATTACAGCAATTTTGTTTTTCATGAGTAAACAGCAGATTTGTTCTTTTTACAGAATTTTCTGCTATTGTTTTTACAGAAAATTCTACTTTAGCTTTTACAGTTCATTTGTGAATTTTACAGCGTTTTCTGCTATATTTTTTGCAGCAGTTTTGTATTTTAGATTTTACAGTTCATTTGCTAATTTTACAGCAGTTTTATGTTTTAGCTTTTACGGTACATTTGAAGATTTTACAGCTCTCTCTGCTGTTTTTCTCACAGCAGTTTTTTGCAGGGTGATTATAAAGTAACTATACATTCTTGTGATAATTACATTTTATTGCATAAATTACATCATTAATGAAATATATACAAGATTACAACTTTAGTACATTTCAATGTATCCTCCTTGCACATCTCGGAACAGTAGCCATTTACACGTCACACGTGTGAGCGCGTGAATATACACAATTGTAGGATTTGCATTAACGAGCAGCGTAATGCACATATAGTAGTGGCAACGGGACACAATTAAGCTGACTGTGTGGAGGAGATTCATGACGTCAAAGGTCTATTTGCCTTTCAAGTTTGCCGAGTAGGCGATTCCTAGTAACTTGGCATGTTGCAGCAATTCTTGAGCCACAATTGAAAAGTGATAGGATTATTGATACAGTTGGTTTCCAACAGGATGGTACCCCATCCTGTGCCCTGATTTTTTTAGACTTCCTCAATTATGTTTTTCCTATCAGATGCATTGGTCGGAATTGCCCTGATTGTACGAGACTTCCTCAATCATGCTTTTCCTATCAGATGGATTGGTCAGAACTTCCCAAGATTGTAGTCTTTAAGGTCACCAGATTTGACCCTCTTAGATTTCTTTGCATGAGGAGTTATAAAGTTCAAAGTGTATTAGATGAAGCCATACATCTTTGAACAGCTTAAACAACAGACTACAGTAACGATTGGGAAAATTAAGCCATATATATTGCGCCATATTTTTCGGACTACGATTGAACACGGTGTGCTTTGCCGAGATGCGCAATGCGGACACATTGAAATCTAATAAAGGTGTGTTCTTGTATTATATTATGGTTCATTAATAAAGTAATTTATGCAATAAAATGTTATCATTACAAGAATTAATAGTTACTTTATAATTATCCTGCATTTTAGATATTACAGCACATTTGTAGATACACTGTTTGATTTGCTAAAAGTGTATTGTAAAAGTTAAAAAAATTAATATGTGTTTTGGTACCACGTGGTTTCTTTTTTAAGACTGATTCAATTTTATTCAATTTTAGACTTTTTATACATTTCACTTTCCATTTCAGCGCCATCTGTAGATTCTCACGCAAATTTAGTTTATTCACTATTGTATATGTGCAGTGGCTCTAACCGATAATGTGAATAATGATGCTTCTTTACAAACAGTATTTTTGCGGGTTAAATTTTTCGTTGTTTCATTTAAGGTAGCCAAATTATAGAACTTAGAATGATGAATTTATTTACTTTTATTAAAATTTATTTGAATATTTATTTTCCAGTTAATTATTGTAAGAGCGGTAGTACGAGAATTAATCAGAAAGAAAATATCATAAGAGATAAATTGGAAATTTTTACACGCAAAAATGTTGTGCCTAATGAAACCTTATTAGAATTCACAGATGGTGCTGAAATGAAAAAAAAATTCCTGAGCATTTTCATTGGTATTTTGTTACTAGGCTATAATTTAAAGAAACAGATCTAATAAAACCAAAAGAGTCATTTGGAGGCTCTTAAAACCAAAATAGCCATTTGAAACCAAAAGAGCCATATCTCCTTACAGGGTAGGAGAGATTGCGCTTAATTATAATTATAATTATAATTAAATTGTTAATAATAATTGCGCTTAAATAACATCATTGTAAGGTTTTTGAAAAAAAAAAAGTTTTTGTATTAGGAGTGCATATTTCAATTTAATAATTAAAAAGTCGGTATAAGAAAAGAAATAAAAGAATTAAACAATTTTATTTAAAGATAAAATTTAAAGAATCAGAAAAAAAGGAAGAAAACAAGAATAGATGAGAATACAAAATAGCATTAAATTACTAGATAAAATGTTTAACCTAAAATTAGTACATTTCTTTTTTAGCTTGAATAGTTTCTTGTTTGCTTACCTAATCTGTCGTTGTCCACAATCGTTGCATTTATTATTGCAAAATAGTGCAGCTTTCGTACAACCACTCGCCACAAGTTAACCCATTCGCGACAGATCTCGAGCCAAAAAAAAAAAAAAAAAAAAAAAAACACGTAGCACACCGTGTGTCTAATAATCCATGGATCGTTGCGCCGACTTTTAAGTCTAGAATACGCCCACCGTTCATTCTTTATTAAAGTTATTTCCTCAAAATCTTTCGCACAAAAAAATAATTCAAAACACAAAATTTAAATTTCACTTAGTTGAAATCTTCTCGTTTCAACTTTAGAAACCTTTACGTTAATTCCTTTTATTTTATTTTAAAATTTAGGCTAATTTAGACTAAAATTTAGATATATTTTTTTTAATTTAGACTATTACAGTCCTTAAAATTTTTTTGCAGTTTTATCGCTTCTGTTTAAACAGCCGATTGCTGTACAAAACTTGAGCATCATACTTGATAATATTGCAAAACTAAACATATATACAACAACATTAAATAATTTGCGATAAATTTCCCATAGGCTAACATTGGCACACAAGCGGCAAATGTTACCAGAGGTGTGGCTTCTGTCGATCGTTGCTACTTCAGAATAATGCCCAAATTTGGATTCTGAGGACGGTTTCTAAAAAGTTGCTCCGTCTAAAATGGGTTAAATTGTCCACTCACTTATCGAAGTTGTCTACTGGTACATTTCCAGACATTTAGCAAACTCACCCTCATTGTCTTCTCATTACCAATAAGCTGCTTAATTTATCTTAGTATAGAATTTAACGAAATCAGTGCGCAATTTCTCCTAAGTAGCAAATGTGCAAAGTCTCCCATTTCGATAGGAGAGATTGCGAAGTCTTTAATTCAATAAATATTCGCTTTTATAGAGAACTGCTGGTGTTCCTACCGCCAGTCTAGGTTAATAGCTTATGAGAAATCGTTTAATTAAAAAATATTTTGTATTACTGCAATTCTATAGAAATTCCTAGAACGTAATATGAAAATTGAAGTATTTGTTTTTAAAAACAAGCCTAAAAAACCACTTTTTACCTTAAACGATCGACGAAATAATCTACTCGCAAATTCAAGAGTGCATTCTACTCTTGCTGTTATACACTTCCTGGGGTAGCAGCGCTCGCACACTACTCCTTCCCGACGATCCTGTATGTACGCAATCTCTCCTACCACCCGATCTCTCCATACTTTGACTTATGCCATAATTCTCATGATTCACAGAATAAAAATAAATTAAAGTGATTTAATATTGTTATTTCTTTAAATTGAATAGCATTATTTGCTAATATTACTATTAAAAAATACACTAACTAAAATTTTCCAAAAGGTAAGATAATATCCTTGATAAACCAAGTGAACCAAAAAATAGGAAGATCAATTTCCTAAACAATAAACATGTGATACTGAAAGAAAATAGCAATATTGATAGCAACCAATTTTGTACAGGTGTGTTGTATTTAAACCAATAGAAACTATTCTTAGAATGCGCAATGAGAAAAGAAGAATTTAGTGAAGGAATTTTCAGTATTTCAGAACTTCCCAATCATAAATAAACAGATAAATAAAATAATAAATTTAAGCTCTACCCGGGTGTAAAATGCATGGCAAGCAATATATGAAAAAAAAAAAAAAGTAAAGTAAAATAATTAAAAAACATGAACAAAAACTTCGCATTTTAAAAAAGTGATGTTATTTCCCTCTTCCATTTTTTAAATGGATGTTCTTTTATAGTAGTTCGTAGCATATATTTAATTTTCCATGTAATAGGAATTTATCCGCTAGCATAGGAACGTTAAGGTAAGATGAATAAAAATTAATCTATAAATCATATACAACTGTCACTTTCAACATTTTAGTTCTATGTAACTCTTTGTATAATTTTTCTTGCTTTGTTTGGAGCTATACTTATCCTATATGAGACATGTTCACGACAAAAACTCAGTACTCTTATTACAAGAATCATTTATGAAATTCTAAGACACGCGATATTAATCTTAAATTATTTTTCTGTCTCCTTGCTAATCTGTATCTGTAATATTAGTCCAATTCAAGACAATTCCGAATTCAGTAAGCCAGGTCGTTTTTCATTTCTGTCATTTCGTAATAACTGTAGCGCAGAAATTTTTTTATTGATTAATCCTATCCCATTGGATCTGATTCTCGGAAAAGCTGAGCAATTATTCTCCATTTAAGAAATGATGGAAAAGAAGATGAAACATCAAAGAATTCATCACACCAGCTTCCACTCAAATTTTAAAGATGCTGACGAAGTATTAGATCTATGAATATTTCTGCATTTCTCTGCACCCTCCCCGTCCACATTCACTTTCTAATTAAGGAAAAGAACGAAATGAGGACCATCAGTCACAATGAATTTAGAATATTTGGCGTAGAACTCTGCGCAGGAAATTATTTTTCGATTTCTTTGCACAGAACGATTGATGATTATCCGGAATGAAACAGTCAAAAATAAAAGTAACATTTAATATTTCCAAAGAGCTCAGTATAGTTTTTTTGTAAGAGAATTTGCCAAATAGAATATTTGGTTAGAAACATTAAAAGCTTAAAAAGGAATAATGTAATTTTAAACATTAAAAAGAGTTATTCTTTCAAAAGCACATATATTTTTCTTTTCATTACATGGCATATTTTTAAGAGGTTATAAATTTGTTCAAAATTATTTTTCAGAAAATGTGTTTCATCAGGAATATTTAATTAGAAAAATAAATAAATAAATGACCAAATTTTTATATGCATTGTTTTTTGCCTATAATTATGATACATATATTTCAGAAAAATATGCAGAAAATTTCCTTTTTATGATTTTCTTAAAATGTATGCTAATTTGATTGGTTTTCAAAGAAGAATATTCTTGTCTTCTTATTTCACCACAACAGCTTCCATTTAATATTTAAAGATGCCCACGATGTATTAAATGTATTAATATTGTTTTCATTCCATTCACTTTCTAATTAAAGAAAACAACAAAGCGAAGGCCATCAGTCATAATGAATTTAGATATTTGTCGTAGAATTCTGTCTCGGAAATTATTTGTCAATTTCTTTGCACAAAACGATTGATGATTATTCGGAATAAAAAGGTCAAATATAAAAGTAATATTTAATTTTTCTCACGAAGCCGCCATTATTTTCTTTGTAAAAGAATATTTTAAATAGAATGTTTGATTAGAAACATTTGAGGTCTATAAAGAAAAATGTAATTTTCAAAATTAAAAGGAACATTTTTTAAAAATGTATGTATTTTCAATTTTATCGCATGACATCTTTTGGGTGGCTATACATTTATTAGAAAATGTTTACTATAAAAGCGTTTCATTATACATATATGTTACAAAAAAAAAAAAAAAAAAAAAATCTATAGGCGCTTCTATAGTTTAAATATTTCTTAAAAGTGGATGCAAATTTGTTTGATTTATTACAGAAAGCTATATTGTTTTGATTTATTTATTAAATGCATTAGCATTTATTGCATTTTAGTTTCATAAAAATGAGTATGAATTTGTTAGTATATAACTCATGTTTTCTTTTTACAAATTAGTTATTATTCGTATTGCATTGTTTCACACATTAATGATTTTGATTGTATTTCGAATGCAGACTGCCGTGATAAATTTATTTCATTTTCAGTAAATGACATTGGTCCCTTAACAAGGTAAAAGATATAAATGAAGCTAGAAAAATATGGCCAATTTGAATCTACAATCAATGATTACGGTAGTTATCATTGTAAGGAACATTGTATGGATAACATTATCCATACAATGTTCCTTAATGTTCCTTAATGTTCCTTAATGTTCAATATCCCTTAATGTTCTTTTATATCCCTATTGTATCTCTTAAAAAGTATACAGAAAGTAATATAAAACTACATTAATATGAAACTACTGATTAGGTGGTTTTAATCTTAAGTTTTATAAGCTGCCCGAAAATGTATAACAAATATTGTTAAATATTTCCTTATCACAGGGTTCATAAGGTTCATAATTTTTTTCTGTGTTTTTATCGCTAATTTTTACTAGCAACGTTTGTCATAAAATAGGCTATACATTTGAAAAGAAATTTATTGTTTGTAACTAATGTTGAAAGATTCAGAAAAAAAGGAGGATCTGCACTAGTTAATTGTTAATAAATGTAAATATCATATAGTTATGAAGATTATTTTTTCTGAACGACTCTTTCATTTTCCAAGGGAATGATAACAGAGGAATGATAAAATATAGGCTTAACATTACTACTATAACCATAGGTACCATAATTATTTACTTTTGAAGTTATCTTAGAAAACTTAATCTAAAAAATGTTTAATCATTAATTTGGGATTTTATTACAATATTAAGGCCAAAAAACTATATAGGGTGATAAGACTAAATTAAAATGCTTACCAAGGAAAGGAAATTATAAATAGATAAAGATCCATGTTTGTTTCTGCAAACAAAGCAATTAAAGATGATCTAGGATGCAACTTTTATTCAGGTAAACTAATAGAAGTGTTACCAGGTATAATTAAAATACCTTTTCTTTATGACAAGGTTATGACAACAAAACCAAAAGACAAAATATATATTCTTAATTTAGATTTTAATTATCTTTTTTGCCTTTTTAATTATATCTTCCTTTTCTTCATATGTTATTTTTTGTTTCATCCTGTGAGATGTCTGGAAACGTGTTCATGTCATGTATATTATATATATATATACATATATATGTAAAACAAAACATACTCTTTCTTAAGTTGTTAATTTTTGAGGTTTATAGGATAGTTTTTAATAATTTAAGCTTCCTATATCATCACAAATATTATTTTTTAGCTTTAGATAAGGAATTATTGAGAGATTTTTTTGGTTATCTCCTAAACAAAATAACAAGTTCTAAGTATCTCATAATTATAAAAAGTATCTATTTATCCTTTTTAACAACACATTATATTGAGAAATTTTTACATTATCTTTTCATTTTCATATAAGTTTATATATGTTATTTTTGAGGAGAACAGGAAAATCGTCATTTGGATAATTTTTGCCTAAATGACGTATTAAATGATAATTTGTACAAATTAAAAAAAATAAATAATTACAAATAATAATTTGTAATTAGACAATTTTCGCCAGTCTGTGTAACTGTTATATTATTTTTGGACAGCACATGAACTAAAGAAAAACAGTAACATATATTATTTTTCTTCTGTTAATGTAATAGAACTAGAACCAGGGTTGCCAGATGAATACTACATTTTTATTTTTCTACATCACTATTTTATATTAAAAAACAGTCGCTTAATGTAAAGATCATATAAGTTGGGATTAAATAAGGACAATAGTACTTTACAAAAGTAGTTGTATTAAAAAATAAATGTTTTGTATTCATCTGGCAACCTTGCCCGGAATTGTAGAAATTTTATTGTTGATTGATGGAGTAATATTTCGATATCATTTTCTAGATAGAAAACTTGTATGATACGATTAAGAAATAATCCACTTAAAAATATACCTTAGGCTTGATTGCCATAAAAACCTTTTGGCACAAGTTTTCGTTTCTGATAAAATCTGATGACTGTGTCAAGTTTCATGAAATTTCTTGATTATCGCATTTTTCTCTCTTCTTGATTAGTCTTTTATTAACTTTCTCGAATAATCGTTTCTTCGAATGTCAGCCAGTTTTAATTCACTGTGATCAAGATGGTCAGCGTCTTGGTGATTTGGACGTCCTTTTTCATTCACTTCTACAATAAATTATCTTTCAGAGCTCTCAGATAACAAAGTGAACAATCCATTACAAATGAATATCTGCTTCAATATCAATTTTTGTGTATATATACAGTTAAACAATGAAAGCCAATAAATCAAGAGAAACCGAACTCCAAGAGGCCAAGAAAGATTCATTTATCGATATTAACAGCTAAATGATTGCGGTATTTTACGATTTGTTACTTAAAGTGAGAGGGACTGTATATCATTCAGTTAATGACGTTGATATCTGTTGTCAGAGATTCATTTATTCCCATCTGTCCATAGCAGTTTTCATGCTCCCAATAAGTAAAATCTTATAAACAACAGCTAAAAATACAGGACTGAATTTCTCAATTCTAAGAAATTAGAGGACATTTTATTTAATGCTTTTTTATGGAATTATTGTAATATTACCAAAGGAAGTCATAAACATTATCAGAAGTATGCACGCATTTATTTACCCTACTATTTCATGTAATTCATAAAACAAAAAAAACAATCATTCACTTTATTAATCACTTACGTAAGCAACTGTTTATGAATCTTTTTTTTATAATAATATATTTTTAATGAACGACATTACAGGGATTTGCAGTCAAAGTATTCTTTAAATTTCAATTCACAAGATAAAAAAATAAATAAAAAATAAAAGTAAATAAATAAATAAATGAAAAATAAATATATAAAACTCATATCTAAGTATAGATTTTTTTTTAACCGCAATTTTTTTGTATTTCCCAATATTTCGAAATAAATTGTTTTCTCACGAACAATGCCATCTGATATCTACCATAAGCTTTTGATTAAAAAAACCAATTTTAATATCTTCGGACACATTTTATAAAATCTGTAGTTTTAAAAAGGTTTAATTTCTTTTACTTTCTATTGTTAAATTTCATTATATTGAGACCTTCTTAGAAAAGGGGAAAAATCAAACATGGGAAGGAGGGATATTTTGCAACTCAAAAAGTTTCCGTTTGAGCTAAATCGAAGCTCAAGGCTTCCAGAAAAACCAAAGCTAGAAAATTAATTACAAAATGACAAGTATCAAATAGCATAGCTGCTTTCGTGATCGGCAGGGATTTTATTTGAAATAAATAAAAGTGAACTGAGAAGCTGGCAGTCATTGTGTCTGCAAATTGAGTTTTACTCACTTTTCATTTTGAACGAAGTTTATTGATTACATTTTATAAACCGTATTATTAAATTTTAGTTATTGTGATTTAGAAAAATAGCTATGGAAATAAAATGTAATAACATAAATATGAGATAAAAAATACTTTTCTTAAATAAATAAAAAATAAAAAAATAAAAATAAAATTCAATTCAATTAAAATAAATGTATAGCTCAGATTCATTGAATTTTTATTTAATAGATATACCTTGGTTGAAACGTTAAGTGAATATTCAGATTCGAGTTATTATTATTTTCAAGTGACAATCTGTTTGTCTTTTTTTTCTTCTTCTTTCTTAAAGATTTGGATACTTTTATATACATAAAAAAAAAAAAAAAAAAATCTAACATTATTCTGTTGATTGAAACATATTGGGTATCTCATAAGTCTGTAGACAATTTAAGAATTCATAAAACTTGAAGGAACTGGTAGAATTCAATGAGGTTTGCGAAACAGTTATTCTCGTGAAGGGGGAATTTTGTTCTGGTAAAGAAAAAAAAAATACTTATTTTTTTTATCGATCGAGGGCGCTGCACGGATGCGTAACGAGGAATGTGCAAATCAGAGTTCTATAACTTGTACGGTTTTACGATTAACACATCTTATTTCTTATTTTGCTTCCTACTTGAGCATACATGAAGTTTTAATTGCGATGCTAAATTGGTTGATAAAGCGATATTGGTGAAGATGTTTTCACTCAGGTAAGAATTGCCGACTGAAGCTGCAGTTAGCGGTGTTGTAACTCGTTTGCAAACTGGAATTTGTGGATGGCGGACACATTCAATAGGATTTATATGTGTGTAACCATTTGCATGCAAATAAATATTGTTTATCATGGAAATGTGTGATTTGCTCACGTACAATACGTGACACGTGATTTGCCCTGTATCGACGAAAATTTTAACTATTATTATTATTTTTTTTTTTTTTTCTTTTACAAAAAAAAAAAAAAAAAAAAAAAAAAATCCTTTTCGAGAATAATTTTTTTGAAAACCGCGTTTAACTATACCAATTCCGGCAATTTTCATGAATTTTTAAATTGTCTACAGACTTATGAGATGCCCTGTATTTATAGTCTGATCAAAAGATATTAGCAAGAAATGCTCTTAATTGATAAAACTTTTTAATTCATTTAAGTCTTCCAACAGTAAAATTAAAATTTACTTAAAAAAAAAGTATTTTAATGAGCATTGTGCAATGATGTCTTTAAATTTATGTATTAGGTGACGAAGTATGCAATAAAAAATTATTAAAATATACCTAAAAAGGGGGAAAAACAATAATATATTTTTTAATTTCTTCTATATATGCAAAAAGAAAGTATTGGATTCGTGAAAGTTTTCTATGGATTTTCACGTTTTGAGATGTCCTGATATACGATTTGACTGTTTTTAGAAAATTTTTGTGTGTGTGTCACAAATTTTGTGATCGTTGTATCTCTAGAATCAATGAATAAAATTTAACCAAACTTGGTATTTAGTTGGACCTTGACCTAAACAGGTGCTTATTAGATTTGCGGATCAGTCACTCAACAGGAGGCGTTGTCATCCCATTTTTTTTTTTTTTTTAAATACATTTTTAACATGGCAGTATATGACAAAATTTCGTACAAATGTGCATAATAAGAAATATTTTGAACACATGATTGTAAAACTGATATGAATTATTGATAATAGTAGTAGTAAACTAGGGGAAAATGTGTGTGCATGTAGGAGCATCGCTTCGCCCTCTGGGAGGGGGAAGCAATCCCGGGGGGGGGGGTATAAATTTTCAATATAGGTACCTTTCGAAAGAGCTCGTCAGTACCTTTAAAATGAATGGTTGAACAATAGATCTGTGTGCGATAAATTTTTATATTCTACTTCTTTCCACATGTGTACCTTTTGCTAAATGCAACTCTATCGAAATATTTGATCATGTATCATTCTTTAATGTATGCAGATCTACAATAGCATGTTATGATTTTATGATAATTCGGCTTCTTTCCATCTTGCAAATAAATGCAGTTCACCGCTATGTGTTTGCACTGATCTTACAATATACATCAGTTTGCTAAAAATTCCCTTGTTCTCACGAAATAATTTTTGGCAAGGCTTGGCTGTCCCTAATAACCGTTTGATTAAAAAATTGTATGTGTTTATACGTAACATAATTAGAATGATTTTTTCTCTATTATTTTGAATTTGGCTTCGATTGTAGTATTGGCGAAATTAGCGAAGAATCGGAGCACGACTTCATCTCCATCATGTAACCCGTCAAGACGCTTGTTTTTGGCGCTCCCGGCTCCCCCTCCACTCCGTTAAATTTGAAATTAGTAATTTTTGTATTCTCCTATATGGTCAATACTGATGTTAAATATTTTCAAAATAGTTGAATAAAATTAAAGTAAACTGCAGCTTGAATAATGCCTGTTTCTAGAAGCAATCCTGTGTTATTGAATTACTTCGCATGTACTATAATAATATAGAAAATTATCTACATTTTATCCAGTCAAGAAAATTTTTTATATCACACTGTGATAATTTAAAACAAAGTTATAGATTTTTTTCATTTTTAACGGGGGGGGGGGGGGGGATAATAACTTAAAAAAAAAAAAAAAAAACATTTGCTCTCATATTAGAATAAAATTGGCTTTCTTTTGGTATTTTGTGTTTACTATTCTTTGAGATAAAAATCGTCTGCAATCATCATAGAAAATAATTTTAATAAATTATAATTTAGTAAATAATTTGTATTCTTTGAATTGGTAAAGAATTATATATAAAAGAAATCTTATGGTGACCACAACATACTGTGGTGCTGTGTCTGATTTTAATTCGAAATATGAAAATTTTGAATTTTTTTTTTATAGAAATACTCATTGGAAATTAGAGGGCAATTTAAATTCTTTGTATATTTTTTAAATTTCTAAATTATTTCTGGATAATATACGTTCAAATTATACTAATGAAAATTCTTATCCTAATATCTTAACTTTTCTTAGTAGAATTTTATCTCTTGCATAAAGCTATTAATGATAATATCAATATAAATTAATGGAAAATAAGATTTTAGACTAAAATTTTTAATATCATTATTTGACATTTTTATTACTAAAGATATTAGAATTTTGTTATTTCAATATTTTTTTTTAATTTAAAATACTGCATAAATTTTTATACATGTGTACAAAATATTAAAAATGTATAATTTTCAATATGTTTAAAAAGTATTAAAGAAACAATTGTTTTAAAAAAGAAAGAAGTTCTAGTTCAGACTTTTTTAAAATTTTCAAAAGATTAAATAAAATGTAATACAATATATATTGCAGGACAGTACAAATTAAAATCGGTTGAGTAATTTTCCCAACGGGGAGGGGGGGGGGGGGGGCATATAAATAAATCTCAAGTTCGCTTTATATTGATTTTTCGGTCATTTTATATCGTAAGCTATTTTATCAAAATTGCGTTAATTACAGGTAAAGCTGTGTAACAACTACACTCCTCCTCATAATTATAAGGACACCCGTTTTTGTATATTAACTAAACACTGAACACTATTATTTAAACAAATATATTTTTAATTAATTTGAATTTCATTAATAGACTATATTTAAAAAGTGTTATCGTTTTTCTATCTTAAAAAACTTTAAATATGGTAAAAAGATGATTTTTCAGGTGTTCACAAAAAAAGGACAGCTCGAATTTTAGTAATTATTTTCCGTTATTTTTTAAATTAATATTTTATGGGGTCTCTTTTTAGGGTTAAACAGTCAGACATTCTCTCTGGTATATATATATGTACATTTCTTTTTAATATTCAGTTTCAATACCATTTCATATAACATATACGATATTCTTAATACATTTAAACTATTTAAAATTGCTTTCCACTTGCATGCACTTTCTAATATCATAAGTTAAGGTTTTTTCAACTTTTAGGCCATGGGAAAGGCAATAATACAGAAGTTTCTTTCTTCAAACAATTTCCTATTGCTCTAAAAGTAGAGCAAAAATGTAAGTCTTGTTGAAAAAAATATTATTACCCCCAAAATCTAACAAAAATCTGAGAATTCCAAGTTTAAAATTTGCGGATATTCTCTTATGTTCATAATAATAGGAAAAATTACTAAATTTATGCTGCCTGCAGTAGAAACAGCTCTCTAGAGCACCATATATCCACCTTTAAAATGCCCGATTCATATCTGCCTGTAAAAAATCTGCTCTGTCTTTCGCTATCTTCAGATCGTGCCAGTAACTGTTAAAACCATTTGATTAATCAAGAATAAAATGTTTTTCATCCGAAAATGCAACATTTTACCAATTACTATTGTATTTATTCAACTTTAACACAGACGTTCTTTCCCCCATTAAATGCTGATTGATTATTACAGGTTTTTTATTCATTTTAACATACTATTAATTATTTTAAACATGCATAAACGTGGACCCTAACCTTTCGTTAAAAATTACGAGCAAATTCAGCAGCAGTCATTATAAGTAGAACAGTAAGAGGAATTATGAGTCTTCGATCTCTGTAAAACAACTCTGATTTTTCATCAGATCTCTCTCCTATCGAAGCAGCAGTTCAACGTTTGATCACATTTCCTTCAGCAATTTTAGACCTTCGAATTTCATTAGAAATTCGGCCGATTGAAATTATCCTTCCACTTAAAAAACACATTTATCACACTTCACTACTTGAACGTTCTTTTTTTCGAGGAATTATCTGTAATGTCCGTTCAAGAAAAATTGAAGGCTTTTTATATGAATTAATCTAGCCCAGTAGTTAACAAATTCGCATGTCAACTGTAATTTATCCGCTAGTAAGTTTAATAAAACGAAAAAATCTGGATTGCCCCTATAATTATGAACATCTAAAAACATGGCGAAAAACACATTTTGCATTATTTTTTATTAATTTTGTTTTATATTAAAAAAATTTTGACAGTTTTGGTTTTTAGAATACTAGATATATTAAGTGCACTTAGTATAATCTTGTTTACAATTATTTTTACGTTAGTTATTTCAAAATATAAATTGTCCTTATAAATATGAGAAGGAGTGTATTTCAAAAAGTACACGGTTGTAAATTATTAAGTCTTCCTTCTGTTAATATTATATGCATTGTTTTATATATTTTAGAATAATTCAAGATCTTGCAATCACATTATCTTGGAGACAGTATCTTTATACATTAAAAAAAAAAAAAAAAAAAAAAAAAAGCATTTTTATTGTTTAGTATTTAGTATATTTTTAAATAAACTATCAGTAGATCGTTATAACACATTTAACGAAATTAAAAAAAGTTGCACATATTTATTTTAATAAACAATGCGGTTTACATAGTCAATAAATAATTTTATGAGGCCAGAATGAGGCATAGAGACAGAAAAAAAAAATATTCAATAAAAAAACTATTCACGTTAAAAGAAAATTGTTGTATTAAGTAGAATGTAAATAAAAAAGTCATTTTATTTATTTCCATTTCATTCATTTTTTGTTAAGGAGAACAAAAAAATTAAATCAAATTTTATTATATAAAACACTGGGAAAAGGTGTTGATATAAATTTGTAAAATGACTTATTATTTATCATCATTATGATTATTTATCTTTTCAATTCAGTTTTCCTCTTTGAATGGTTATTTACCATATTTTCTACTTATCCATTAAAATATTATTAACAAGCATAGAAAAAGAGATTTCTTTGTTTGATGTGGAAAAGTAACTTATTATAAATTTGTTGTGTTAAACAATTTTTCATCACTTCAGAATTAATAAATGTTCAAAGCAAAACAATTCTCATTACAAAGAAGAAAATTCGCAATTCTTGCTTTAGGCATTTTCAAAAATAAATAAATAAATTAATTAATTAAATTAAATTAAAAAAAAAAAGAAGAAAAAAAAGATAAAGTTAAAAGGAAAGGGAAATACATTGTTTTGAACGCGGGGACTTACTAAATAGAAGCTCATGACAGTCGACGTCTGTTTTCATTGTATTCATTTATACTTTTGTAAATATGCTTGATTAAAAAAAAAAAAATCTTGACATAACTGAAGTTATTTGTTCTAAAAATTACATTCCAACGTTTCAGGCACATTGTTACTTTGCGTTGCTGCTTCAAGCAGCACATATGCTTGCCATTTACGCCTGATGAAGCGTTTGACGAATCTTGTACATTGTTGTAGATTTTTAAATGAACACGATGCTGTTGTGCGCGTCACGATCGACGATGAACCAAATGCATTCCATAAAAACATTTCATTAGAATTTCATAATACTATATTTCGAAGAAAACTCAGAAATAGTTTTTATTTATCAATTAAAGCGGCAGCTATTCACGTTACTAGATAGAACTGAATAAAATGAAAAACGATAGGAGATTTTATCAGTATTTATTTACAACTAGTGAACACTATATTATAATTGGTTTAATAAAAATAAAAATATGTGTAAAATTCCTTATACTTTTGTGCCTTTCTTTTAAGAGGAAATGAATCTTAGATAATTCTATCGACGATAACATTTTGAATTTTCACGATATTTGCTCGTGTTTTCATCTAAGTACCTTAACACATGTGGCAAATAAATTATAGAAATGAAACTTCTTTAAACCTTGGGCATGCACAGTTAAAAATTACTCAGTAAAAATGCTCCTATTTCCTTTGGTATATAATAATTTAATGTTGTGTCTAATGTATTATGTCAAGTTCCCTGAAAATGCTACTGCATTGGGTGTAATACCCTGCATGTTATAATAGAACAAAAACGAAAAAGCATGCGGTTCGTATAGAGTATTAACACCTTCCAACTATACACATCCGTTGCATAGTTTAACCTTCAATGTACTTTGCCTACAGGATCACACAACAGATTGAAATACAGACAGATAGACTAACTGAATTCATACACCATTTTAAACATTGTTGGGACACGTTTAATACAAACGGAAATGCAATTCCAAAAATTTTCAATTGTACCCCTTAATTTATCTGAATATTTTTTGTAGATCTGTAAGCCTTAATACTAAACATTAAATATTCTATAGAAAACATATTTTTAAGCATGTAACAAGAATTGTCACTTTCATTGTGATTTGTGCAGTATTTAAATATAATTAATAAAATTGCCTCTCAAAAACGCATTGCATTTGCTGTCTTTTGGGTGACCTTGTTCATATACTATTTGTGCTATTTTTACTATTAGGGAATTTTCTATGAATAGGGAACATGTGATAGAAAACTTGAATAGCATATATCATTTTGAAGAAATTGTGCAATATTTACTGACACTAGTGCGCGGACAGAAAGACGGGCAGAGAGACTAATTTCAAATAATAATCACTCGTAAACATTGTTAGAAAGTGTTAAAAAAGTTTAATGAAAAGGAAAATGCAATTTCTGCAATTTTCCAATTATAACCCATAATGTATATACACATATTTGTGTAGCCCTGAAAATCTTAATGTTAATGAGAGTATATTCTATAGAAAACCTTTTTTTCGTGTATATTAATAGAAAATCATAAATGTCAGTTTCATTATGATTTCTGCAAAATAAATATATTAAAATATTGTTCATTGAGCTATCTCTCATAGAACGCAATACTTAGGAATCATTTCTGGTGCCACTGAGCACAAACCAATGGTGGTATTTAAACCCATTTTCAATAACAAACATTCCAAAGTGAACTTGAATAACATACACATATATCAGTTTCGAAGAATTCAATGAATATTTACAGGTGTTAGAACGCAATGCTAAGGAATTATTTCGGGTGTTGCTGTACACAAACCAATGGGGGTATTTACTTCATTTCCAACAGGAAACATTTTACAGTGAACTTGAATAGCATAAAACCATATATCAGTTTTGAAGAATACCATGAATATTTACAGGTGTTAGAGAGCGGATAGAGAGATGGACAGACAGATAAATTTTCATTAATAATTAACAAATTTGTTGGAACAACGTATTTTTAACGCATTTAGTTCATTTTTCATGTATTTTAGCTTATGAGCTTTGATTGCCGGTGACAAAAGGTAAAGAATCCTTTAAATGAAGGAGTTGATTAAACGAAATTAATTTATTAAGCTGATAACAATAGTTTATTATTTTCGTCTATTATTAAACTGACTTTTTATTAGAAATTTTAAATAAATAAATAAATATAATTCTAAAATAGTAAAGTAGATATGAAAAATGATTTAATATGTTCATACGAAATTTTGTGGTAATAATTAAAGTTTCTTAAAACACAGTATTCTAACACACGGAAATTAGTTTTAGAATTTAAATTGTGCTTTGAGCATGAATTTTACGTTTTAGGATAACAAATGAATTAAGCTAAGAATTATTAGAATTTAAATATTCTAAAGGTCTGATTTTGATAAAAAAAAATTTAAGTACAATTCACAAAAATGTTATAACAATATGCGAAATAATATTTAAATACCAGACCTACTTCATGTTTTTATGTTTATTTCTACAAAAAATCAGGCGTTGATTGAAAAGAAAAATGTGTATTATGGCTTTACATTTGCATTTTTATAATTAAAAACACAAATTTAATTCAACATTTTTATGAAAGCATGCTGTAAACTTGACATATACAAGACGATTTCTTTTGGACAACATACTTACCATCTAAAAAGGAATTCGTGATATGATTAATGGACAAGTACCTCTTCTTTTTCTCAATCTCTAAAAACATATTTTTTCATTTTTTGAGGGGGCAGGAGGATTTGGATGTTTACATAAAGTCTTGTTCATTTGATACAGTGAAACATTACCCAATTTTAAAAAGGCAGATTTCACTTTGATTAGTAGGTTTTAAGGAACAACAGATGAGAATATATTCAGAAGAGTGATAAAGGCTAATACCAGTCCAATTCTTCATCAGAATGTTAAGAAGAATTAAAAAAATAATAATAAAATTAGTCACAGGTTAAATATCGTATACAAGTTTTTTTTTCTTTTGACAGAAAACATATCCTTTAATACTCAGTTTCCGAGATAAATTGCAGTGAAAAATCACCTCAGCTCGAAGTCAATTAACAGAAGACAGTCTAAACCTATTGAAGCTAAGACGATTGTCAGATGGGTCTTGCTCGACAAGCTGGATTAGCTTTACACCCAAGCTATCAGACCAGAGGATTAACATGAAAGACAGACAGTAGAAAAAAGGACAGTATTTGCAGAGATTTTTGTTTTATTTCTACTGTTCTAAGCATGTTCATTTTTTTTATCATTAGATTTAATTGTTTTATACAATTTTGGACCATTGATAATGATAATAGTAAATGTTATTTTATTATTATTATTATTTGAAAATTTTTTTTTTTTCACATTAAGATCCGTAATTTTTTGGCTCATGATAATAAAATGGAAAAAAAAAAATACTGAATGTGCATTTTGAATTTTATATATTTCATTTATGAACATCTTTATAAACATACAACAAGGATTTTTTTCCCCCAACTTATAGCATTTCTCCCCCAAATTTTTGTAATCTTGTTCTTAAATTTTATAATTTGTATTTTTTCCCTTGAGAATATTATGGAATTTTTAACTAACTTGTCTTTTGATTAAAAAAAAAAAAAAAAAAAAAAAAAAAAAAATTCTTTGACGTGTAAAATAGGTAGAACATTCAAATAAATGTACATATTCTGTATGGATTTGGAAATCTCTGGGTGGCCCCTGCCTAAATGGCAAATTTACGAATTCGGTACTATTAGTAACAGCGAACATTTGTCATAGCCTCGCATGGTGACTTTTTACCTAATATGCAACTAAGCATCCCAAAGATAAACATTTTTCAATATACTTAGGGATTGCAATGTTTGTTCTTATTACTATATCGATGATGGGAGAACTCTATCTTTTTAACTAGTTGCACATAATTTACTTAATAAATGGGAAATAAAATTTTGAGTGGTTAGGACAATAATTAAAGAAAACATATTATGATATTTTAAAACAGTTAGGCACAAGAGAAATTAAGCCAAATATAGACTAAGAACCAATCCTAATTTACATGGTCTACGATAAGGACGGCTCTCTTCTCTTGGTAGTCGGATAAACTGTTAATGACCGCGTCGATCACAGTGAAAACAGCTTAACGAGGGCCAGACATAGGCATAGCCGCGGTCTGTGTTCGGGGACAATAAAATAAATTAAAAAATTAAAATTAAAATTAAACATCGAGAGTATTTTATAATTGAAGATCAAAATACAAAAAATGATAAAGACAAATAGTAAATGATTAATAATAATAATAAAATAATAATAATAGTAGTAGTAATAAAAATTCTTCCATTACTTGGAACTATTCAATCATGATTAAACATTTACCCATTCCATAGCAAGCATATATACTTTTTTATAACTTTTTCTTACATCTAAAGCATTTATTATTATTATTATTATTATTATTATTATATTTTTTTTCGTGGCTGCGAACATACAAGCAAAATCTAATTTTTTCTTTTCTTTTTTGTGGCTATATAAGTAGGTGAAGTACTTCTTTGGTAAACATCGGAAAAACCTATTTTAAATTTTAATATTTCCAACACATTTATGAATACTGCCAGTTCTTGATCTTTTATCTTTGCAACGTTGTTTCCGAATACTCCTCTCATTATTTTGATATGTCCAAATTTTTCTCAGTTAACTATTTGGCCACTTCTAGTGCTTTTTTGAGTGTGGGTTTTTGGCCAATTGTTGATACGAAATTTCTTATTTTGTTGTGAGATGTCTGAGTGAAAAGTGTGTGAGGTAATGTAACGACGTGCATAAAGTTTTAGGCCCTTCCAGATTCTTCTTCGTTTTAAATCTGTGTATATAGGAGTGGAATGCACAAGATAATGACTCTTTTACTTGTAAGTGTAAGAAAATATTTATGTAGCCTGCCCATGTTCCCATAATTCCGGTCAAACTGCTATTCCTTTATGTTGAGATATTTTAATGTTTCTTTAAGAAAATATTTCGGACTTCCAGAAAAAAAAATCGGATGCCTGTACTATGCCCAGTTTAATGTCTCTTGCTACGGCCAGAGATTTTTCTTAGCTGTCAAAGTGATTACTATGCCTTTTATATTGTATACATAGCCCCCAAATTGGGACTGCATAAGAAAACATTCTCAACTACTGTCATTACCAAATTTTGTTTAAATATGGTCAGAAACGTTTGTGTACCTTTTTTAATGTGATTATTACAGTTACTTATTTGTTAAGCTCTTGTGTAGTATTATTAAATTGAGGTGCTGTATCTGTTTCTTTGAAGCAAGTTCAGTGTTTTATATTTTATACCTTCGATTTTACAAGTGTTCTTATTTGCGAGATTACCAGTACGCTGTCTGTTCAGTTACAGCAATTTTGTTTCAGACAAATTAATTGTGTGGGTATTTAAGTATGTTCGATAGCTAAATTTATAAATTATGCTATTAGCTTCATTAATTAGATTTCCCTTCGCATTGTATCTAACTACTATAATTATGCTTGGATTATAGTATTCTTCCAAGCGAGTATTTATTTGCCAAAGGAGCGGATCAAGCCAATTCCTTTCTGTGTATCCACCAAAATTTGTTTCGATTCCTTGATACTATTTTCTTCAAGAGTGATTTGTATATTTTCCAGAAAAACTGATTATTTAATTGACTAAGCAAGTTGGACATAAAGAATTTCTTATATAGTTTATTTCCGCTGACCACTTACGTTATCGAAGGCGCGTTTTATAACTATAGAAATTTGAAGAGTTTGGTACTTATCTTACTTGTCTGATTTGATTGTAGTTATTAGTGACTTCAGGACATTCTGAATTGAGATACCTTGCTTAAAACCGTATTGGTTCGAATTCGCACTTTTCGTTTATATGGGTCATGTTTCTTATAGAACAAAGAGTCAAACCTATGCATTTTTTTTTTTTTTTTTTGTTTAATAGTTAGTTGTCGAATGCATGTAAATATGGCAGATGTACATGATAATTTTTGTCTCGATTTGTCCATAGCTTTCATGAATTTGCTCATTTTTTTTCTTTTCTTAAGTCTAAGGTCTTTCAATATTATTTTTGCCACCAATTATATTTTTATCTGGACAAATGTTTCTTTTAACATTAAAGATAATTTTCTTCCTATTTCTTCCTGCTGTATTAATCCGGAATGTTTCTTGATTCATTAATAATGCCCTTTTGACTTATTCGGTTTTTGTTCATTGTTATGTTTAATTATCATACTCTTGACTTTATCCTCATGGTTTATTTCTGTGTTTTGTACCTGCTTTTCTATTTAAGCAGCGTCTCCCTGTAACACACACACACACACACACATATATTATTATTATTATTATCATTATTATAAATGGTGAGATGGATTGCTTTACAGAACTCGCGTAAGACATCTTTATTAGTTTGAGTTGTTCTTTATTTGGTGATTGTTGATCACTTTCTAGATTGCTATTATTAAAGTAGAGTTGTTGTGTTTCATATCCATACTAGCATAGATATACACTTTGGTTCTTACGTTAGAAAGATCTTCATGAAGTACACTCCGTCACTCTAGAACCCTCATGAAGTCAATCGGCTTTCACCTACACCCCTACACCAACGTTTATGTTCAATCGTATAGGGTGCGGATTTCTAGCTCTTAGATGGACGTTTCGAGTATTTCTATTATGTCTTCATTTTCGTTTCTCGACGACGACCATACTTACTTGATCTATGTCCAATTCCGACGCGCCGTCAAGAGCTATGTGTTCGGTTTTTAGGCTTATACATTATAGGTTATTCAGTGTTGATTTAACTCTTACTTCTGTTTCCTTTTCCTCCTCTCTTTAATTTTTTCCATTAGCTGTTTTTCTCCGTTTTGATTGTTATTTCGTATGTTGTGTATTCAATATACAAGTCATCGTCTTTATAATTTGCTCTTTACCTACGCATTTTGTCGTTATCTTTTTCTGGTGGCTATATAGCTCTAGTTATTTGACAGTTTGTTATTTTTTTTTTTTTTTTTTGCACGATGAATCTTGCATCGGTAGTCTTAGTTTGTCTCATCTCGTAAGAAGTCGTTCTGTTTAGGGTTCTTTACGCAGCAGGAAAAAAGCTGCTCGACTTTGACTTTCTCAGGGTATTTATATCCTTTATGAAACCACGTGCAATCGGTATTTTAGGTGTAATCTAGAAAATCCAGTTCAATTTACGAAAAGAAGGAAAAAATAATATTATCCAAAATATTATCCAAAGAAGGAAAAAATAAATTAAATATTGTTTTAAATATTGACCAAACGCATATAGAAATAAAATAAACAAGGGTTTCCAAATGGAAGGATTGTTTTAATTTAATTTTAATTTTTTATTTATATTTTGTTACAAATCCTCTACCCAAATAATAAATTTTTAAAGCAATTTTTCTTTTCAACTTATTTCATTTCAATTAAAATATGAAATAAATTTTGCAATAAATTTTGGATTTAAACAAAGGAACAATATTTCATTCAAACTCTAGTAATTTTTTTAGCCTAGTAACCGATGCTATGCCTGAATATTTAACCAAATTATAAAAACTTTTCTCATGTACTGATGTGAAAGTTATTACAGTTGAAGAAACAAGCGAATTACTGATTTACTTTTAACAACTGTCGTTTCTAAGCTCTTCTATTAATATGGGAAATGAAATAAATCAGATGTTAAGTTTAGAAATGAAATGAAATAGGAAATATTTTGGTGTTATTCGGTGAAAATAATATTTCCGTAAAAACGATAAGTAATGAGCGGTTTTGAAGGAAATACAATTCGAATAACTAACAGTTACTGCTGTTTAAACCAAAAATCATAAACATTAAATTAATAAAGTTAATACGTCGCATTTGTTCTTTTACAATTTCAAAGTACGCTTTTGAGTAAAATTAAAGGAAATTTTCACTGAAAGCAAAACAGAAAAATACAAAATGCACAAATAACTTTTGATCATCTTTTAATTCATTTCCCGCTGTTAATGCATTTTTAAAAAGTAAAGAGATTTTTAGAATTTCTAATTGTTTCAGGAAATTAGAATGAAAATATTTTGATGTATTTTTAAATAGTTCTTTATTATAATAGGTAATTTGTTATTTCAGTATTTTATAATATTCGTTAAAATTAAATTAAAAATTATGCTAATAATTTCCTCTGCGACAGGAACTGAATGATAGGCTAAAGACTAATTCATGTAAACCAGATATAATCATTCACAAAACGAAAAATTACTTAAAATCACCAGAAAAATTAAAGTTTTTGTTACTGACACATTGCCTAAAATTTCCGGAATAATTCTACGTAATTCAGAGTTTCCTGTCGATAATCTTTCATGTAAAAATAATAAATGTTTAAAGATTTTATATGTTTATTTTTGGATTGTTAAAAAGATAAATTTCAAAATTGTAACAAATTTCATTAATTAAAGTTTTGATATTAATAAAAAGCACTGTAAGTTAAAGAAGTGAAAATAATATTTACTGCAGATTTAAATTTATAAAAAAAAAAAAAAAAAAAAAAAAAAAGAATTACATTTTTTACTAATTAACAAAGATTTTACACTCCATCCAACAATATTTCTATAAAATTAATTTTACATCAGATATTTGCTATAAATAATTATAGTTAATATATTCATATTGAAATTATATTATTCAAAAATATTGTTTAACGCTAATGACCTTTCATTATTTGCAGGGAACGTATATATATATACACCATATATATTGATCCATGGATATTACTAATTAAAATATAGATTACGGGGAAATAAAAAGAACATTAATGATAACTCCAATTTTTAAAGTCTCAGAATAATGCCGTGCTGTTTGGAAGAGTGTTATTTGTTTATGATATTACATTTTAATAATAAAAATTTGCTTTTCTAAAATCTCTCTACAAATGCTATTTATATATTTTATTAGTTTCGAATTTCTCGACAGAATTTAATGTTTTGGATGAATTCTTTCAAACTGACTGGCAGAATTAACTTTAAGTAATTTATTTTTACCACTACATCTTGGAAAAAAAAAAAAAAAAAAAAATGTTAAATTGCAGACTAAAATAAGTTTAAAGATTGTGGCTATAGATTGCAAGCATTTTAAATATGCAACTACGAAAATTTAACAAATGTCTTCTCTTATAACTCACAAAATAAGTATATAGCACTATTACATTTCATCGAGTGTAAATTATTTTCAGATATATAAATATGTACTACTCCGATTCAAAAAATTAGAATAATGTAAAAAAGAATGAGTTTGATGTTGCTAACGCGTCAATTTGCATATTGCGTCCAGGAAAAAATATATTAAAAGTATCTAATTATCTTCAGAGCATTTATAAATATAACATAAATATTTATTTTTATCTGATATATTAATAATTAACTATTTAAAAAATATTAGAATAATTCAAAGAAATAGAATACCTCGATAACATGGTTCAAAAAATTAGAATATTCAAATTTTTTTTATAAGTTGAGAGAACGGCTGCGGGATTAACATCTGTGGGACTATAAAATGTGCTCCGTTGAAAATGAAAAGTCGTTTGGCATTTGATTGTAGCGTAGTATTTGCTTAATATGGGACGAAAGAGCGATTTATCTGAGGCTGTGAAATATCGTATTGTGTACTTGCACGAAATAGGAAAAACACAACTTTTTATAGCAAAAGAAGTGAAATGCTCTCAAGCAAGTGTGAGTAGAGTTTTGAGAGAATATTCTAATAATAAGTGTTTTCAAAATAAACACTTTAAAAGTGGTCGAAAGCCAGTAACTTCAAGAAGAGATGAAAGGCAATTGAAAAAGATTGTGAAGAAACATCGTTTTCGGAGTGTGAGATATGTGCATAGAAAATGGAAAGAAATGGGTATAAATGTCTCCAAATCTACAACACTACGACGACTTCGCAAATTAGGTTTTAGATCACGTGTGCCTAAGATAAAGCCATTCTTATCATCTAAGCAAAGGGCTGCTAGAGTTAAATGGTGTAAACAAAGGCTATTTTGGGATCACGACGATTGGAAAAAGATACTTTTCAGCGATGAAAGTGTGTTTTGTGTGTCTCACGGAAATCAAGGTATACGTGTCTGGAGACTCAAACATGAAGCTTATAAGAAAGAATGTTTAAAACGTTCGTTTAAATTTGCGACCTCTGTTATGGTATGGGGCTGCATGACTGCTGAAGGCCCAGGCAGGTTGTGTATTGTTTCCACAACAGTCAATTCAGAAGTCTATCAAGAAATTCTTGAACATTTCATGATTCCTTCAGCTGGAGATTTATGTGATGACGATTTCTTGTTTCAGCAAGATTCAGCTTCTCCCCACACTTCCAAATCAACAACTAAATGGCTCAAAGAGAAGGACATACCTGTACTCCCTTGGCCTGCAAACTCACCCGATCTAAATCCTATCGAGAATTTGTGGGGAATTATGAAGAAACGACTTCAAGAAGTTGCGCCTAGAGACAAAAAAGAACTTATTTCTAGTATAAAGAGCATATGGGCGAATTTGGATAAAAAAGATTGTGAACCTTTAGTTAAAAACATGCCAAAACGTTTAAGAGCTGTCATTAAAGCTAAGGGTGATGCAACAAAGTACTGATTAGCAAGTAAAAATACTTAGAGTTTAAATTATGTTTAATATATTTTCATTATTCTAATTTTTTGAACCATGTTAGAAAGTATTCTAATATTTTGAATTTTTTGTTGTTAGCTGATTTAAATATATTTTCTATTTCATTGTAATGTGTTTACATTTTTATAATCTGCAAAATATGCAGATTCATATTATAGTACTTTATATTTGATATTGTTGATTATTTATTTGATAAATTCGATTTTCATTTCCCTTGACCATATTTCTTTTCATTATTCTAATTTTTTGAATCGGAGTAGTAGTTGTATGGCGATAACTGACATGCCAACATTTTGCTCATGTACATTTTAACTAACATAATGGTAGTTATAAAATGTTTTGTTAGTTATTCAAACAATTTGATTCTGACAGTTATTGCCTTCTTCTTCTTTACCCTTTAAGAAATTTCTTTTTTTTTTTTTTTAATGGAAATATTAATAATTAATATTATGAGAATCCATAATATATACCTGTATTATGTTTATAATTTTACAAAGAATCATTAAATAAAGCAATTAAACATGCAAATTGCTCTGCTGTTTATATCTAAATAACCGTACACTCTCCTTAAAATTTTTTGGTTAATTTATCAATAATATAAACCACTCATTAAAACCACTCGATAAATCCTATCTTTATTTTAATATGTTTTGTATATTGAATTGAGTATCTATTTTCAGATTTTTACCTTTTGATAATGTTTTTATAATAGATGAAGAATATACATAAAAATGTCACCAAAACATATGTATTTTCTTCGCTTTTGTCCAAAAGATACTTTTTGTTTCTTTAGAGACGTTCTTGAAATTCATTCAGCAGATGGACATTCAATCTGTAGATTGCTAAAGAAATAATATCGCATCAGAAACAATTTCTGATGTAACATTTTAGCCTGCATCTGCCATGCTAGCAATTATAAGTCTTGCGGGGGGGGGGGGGGGGAATGCATATATTTTTTCACACTAAAACTAAAAAATAGCATTCAGATAAATGGTTGATATGTCTAATGAAAAATTTTTTATGCATAAAATTTTATTTGGTGATATTCGCTTTCCCGCTGATACATGTTGAGAAAACACCACATCTCTCTGTTTGCAACCTCTTGACTATGGTGTGTGAAACATGACACGCTGTAAAATTAATTACAACCCTACACATTTCAAAAATACAAAATTTTGCAGTTTCTGTACAATGAGTACGTTCTCCTCTTTTTTGAGGAAAGTTGCATACAGGGACCGACATATAGAAATGGAGACCCATAGCTAAAGCATTAATTTAGAGCTCCTACTACCGCACAGTGCACAATGTTAATTTTGGATGTATCGAAGTAAAATTATTAATTTACGTTCTCTTTCTACTAGACAGTCCAAAAAGTGAGTTTAGAAATTATATAACGTTTTCCTTTCAAAAGAAAGTTGGATTTGGAGGCTACTTTTAAATAAGTTCCATTTGCCCTGTGGAAAATTAGGCTTTGACTGCATGTTCTTTCTGCACCTGAAGTTACAATCTTTTATACTTCCGAAACGCGTAGTACTGTTACTAATTATATGGTAAGTCAAGAAATATTTCAATAAATTATTATTTTGCTTCAGTTTTACAAAATGTACTAATGAATTCTATACTTATACACACCGGAAAAGTATACCACAAAGCAATTTGAATTATGGAAACTTATGTTTTTTCAACCATGATAATCTTTAAATCTTTTATTTTTTATATTGCAATAAAATTTAGATCGTTTCTTAATAATTATAAAATCATTCATCGTTTAAACACTTATCGCTTTTTATATTTATGTGCACTTTTTATGCGAACATCTTTATTATAAAGGTATGACACAAATTATGTCTCCAAATAAAATAATTTTAACTGCCCATCTCTCGCAATAATGACTAATAATAAAACTAAGTCACTTAAATTAGCTAAAGCAGGAAGATACGGGTTATTTCTGAAAGAATTCCTAACTTACGTCCAAGATTGTCAGCGAAATAAGAAGATCGGATAGTTGCCGGGATATAACGACCTTATCTCTCCACCCGCACGCAAAGGAAATAAATAAATGAAACTCATCGGATCAACTCAGTAGAGAACCAAGCTATTCAACTCTTGTTCTCAAATAATCTTTAAGAAGTCTTATCATAACGACTCCATGATGAAAGATAGCCAGCTTGTACCGGAATCTTTTAATAGAAAAATAGAGATAATATAAATCCTGGGATCGTTTTTAATTTAAAAATAAGAAACAAAAGGCTCACGATTATCCCCACGATTATCCATATATATTTCCAATGATTTGTTTTTAGAACAAAGTGTTAATTAGAATGAATTCTAGCTGCATTTATTTTTTTATTTTTTTTATTATCTATTTCCTAAGCCTACTAATAAAAATGTATTTAAGTATAAATAAGCACTTTTAGTCGAGCGTTTTCTTATTATTTTAGAGAGGGAGAGAGAGAAAACATAACCTGCTTTCATAGTTTTGTAACGCTTACTAAAAAAAGTGTTTTACATTTGTATGTATCTGTATATAGGGTAATAAGAAATTAAATTCGAGAGCAAGTTCTTTGACAAAATAAAGAAAATGAATTATGCACAAATATTATGTACTACTACTAATAATAATAATAAAAAATTGCTTGGTTGCATGCACGTAAGAAATTATGCATAGCAAAACAAACAATAAACTATAAATAATATCTAATAAAACTACAAATATGTATAATGAGCTACAAATATTTAAAAAGAAAAATTTTTGCTTTCTGTAATCATTATGAAATGTTAGAACTAACAGTAAAAAGAAAATTTTGCATTTGTCTGCATCTTATAAATAGGTACTACTATTACTAAGTTTCTGTATGCCTGTAATTGATATGCAGCTATACATTTAAATAAGAAGAACTTATGCTACCTAATTTAGCATGAATATATTTCAAAACATGGAAGTCCAAGTATATTTAAAAGATTTTTTCTGATTTTTTCTTCTTTTTTTTTTTTTTTTTAGTTGAATTTTTAAGTGATATTTTAGTGTATGTCAGTTTAAATTGTCATAGTGTTTCTTGTATCTTAGCTTCTGAAAATTATAAAATTTTAGTTTTAACCGATTCAAACATTGGCGAAAATATACTTTTAAGTAATATATTTAAATCATATTTTATCACAACGATGCGTAGAAAACAAAAAGTAAATAATGATAAAAATTATTGAAAATTAAAAATACAAACAGTTCAACTAAAATTTACTTATTGAAAAAAGCATAATTTATATAAAAGGCGATGAAAAAATGAAAAACCATAAAATAATAACCGTGACAAAAAAAAAAAAAAAAAAAAAAGTCTATTTAGCAGTCAAAATCAGCAAAATTTAGTGTTAAATGAGGAATAATAGCTTTATAAATCAGCACCATAAAATTTAATTTGATTTTCTGATGTTTGTTCACAAAGCTTTTATATTCTTTATCATCTGCTTTATTTCTGCTTTTTGCTTTACTGCATTCTGGTACTAATATAATTGTTATTATTATTTTTTTTTTTTCTTGGAAAAGTATCAAATTCTAATTCAGCATTTAATTTTCTTATTTTTGGATTTTTTATGATAATTTAAAAAAGTAGGTATTTCCTGAAAAATAAACTCTAGAAATTATTTGATTTTTAGAGTTTACAATATTCAGATAAAATGGGGTCAATCAAATTAAAAGCCTTGCTCAAGATTAGGTTATAATTTTATTAGAATTCAATTTAATTTTCGTCGCTTGTTTTTTTTTTTTTTTTTCCCTTTTTCTTTTTCTGTCATTATGGAGTGTATTTAATTTTTCAAAAAGAAAGTCCAGAAAGTTGTTTCGAATAAAAATTCTGTATATTTCAATACCAGCGAGTATTTACATATTCAGTTTTCCTAATAAAGAAATTTTATATCGGAGGTGAGTGCAGTTGTGAACTAAATTTAATAATTGCATTAAAGAATTCTTTTTTTTTTTTTTTCGATGGGTTGTGGGTCGACGATTGTTTTTCTTTTTTTTTTTTTTTTTTTTTTTTTTTTTTTAAGTGTAACGTTGACAAAAAAATATATTTTATTGGACTGTTATTAGTTTTTATTTTATTAAAATATTTATTGTTGGAAAAAAAAATTATTTCCTTAAAAAAATATGCATTAGTTGATGCATGGTATAATTTAAAGTCCTAATTCATTTTTTTTTTTTTTTTTTTTTTTTTTTTTAATGAATTAAAAATTAATATAAAATATTTAATCTTAATTTATTTTTCTTCAAGCAAAATCTCAATATATATATGTAAAAAAAAAATACAACATGCGAAACCTTTAATATTTTAAAATAATTACAAAGAACTCAATACAATTTCTTATACTTTTATTTAGTCACTTAAATTATAATTTAGGTGCATAACAACAATTTATACATGCAAATTAAATATATATATATATAATTATATATATATATAAAATTCATTTAGAAAATTCTATTTTTTCAATGATAAAAAAAAGACTAGAAAAGGGTGATATTAATTACCATCATAAGTCAAGATAAGGAATTAAGCTGTAGACATCTAAAGCCAGTGCGGGTAGACACGTGAACAGTAAAAGATACCGTGGGGTGTTGTACTCTGTGGACAACATCTCAGATCACTGACAGATAGGTCACTGTTCAAAAGTGTAACATCAAATTCATCTCCCGAGAACATTTTTATATTCTGCAGGGGCTCATAAGCTAATGGGTGCGCGCTTCAGGTGATGGGAGCTCAGTAACTACCATGCAGACATCAGCATTTCAGCAGGGACGCATCGGCACAATGGTCAACATTTGTTATGCCTAGGGTAGCAGGGTTGTGCCAACCTTTAAAATTTTATGCCGCTAATTCTAGTGATTTCACAGAGAGAACATTTCAAGGAAAGACTTTCGTGGAGAATGCGAATAATTCATCTCTCTCGAATTTCTCAAATCTTAGCAGGATCTTTCAGGCTCATTTTCACAGTGAAATTCTTCCACATTTTTCATTGTGTTTTGCTTCTTAACATTGGCCGCTTTGTTTCCAAACGATGCAAGCTCTTAGCCGCAAAATCTTTGTCATAATCTCTGAGTTCTGGGGAACCCTTTTATAAATTTTCGCTATCTCGCCATAAATTTGTCTTACGTGCTTATTCTTTTTTTTCTTTAATATCAACTAACTGGTTGCCTCCAATTTTATTTCCTTATCTACTCTTACAAAATGATTTTTGAAATGTTTGAGTTCGATTTAAACAATGCTTAAATTGTACATAATTTTATTTAGATTTTAATATTTTTATTTTATATAAAAACAATGCATGTTTGGAAAACTTTCCAAAGGAAGGGTTACAGTTTGACTTGAAATCTAGTTTAAACGTATAACATAAGCTACGCAGGGTTATGCTCTAATCTAAAGTTTGCTTAATCGTTTCAGATATGTTTTTCATAAGTCTCTAAATATTTGGCGTAAATACAAGTACAGTACCATTAATCTTGTTAATATTTTTATGAGAATCTGCCCTAATCAGATCCATGATAAACACTTACATCCAATAACATTAGTGTTAGAAATAATGCGATTTAAAATGAATATGCATAGAAATGAAAATCTTACACAAAAATTCACGTTTACATCTAATTATGTTGTCTAAAGCAGGACAATAGATAATTAGACATGTGCCGGAGCTCCGTGTCCGTATCCGTATCCGCGGATATCCACGAGAAAAAAAAGATCCGTATCGGCGAGAAAAAATTATCCGTGTCCGTATCCGGATCCGTTTTTTCCCTTCAACGGATCTAATACGGATCTAATGTAGAAATTTCCAAAAAATCCGAAGAAAACTATTATAACTAATTATAAACTCTGTTTAATGTATAAATAAAAGAAATACAGTATTGTCTCGCTTTTACGCTCTCGGAATTTACGTTTTCCAGCAATTTACAATTTCTTCTTTAAATCCATTCATTTTTCACATGTGTGCAATGAATTCCCGTCTTCATTTTTACATTGATGAAATTTTGAATTTCCCGCTGTTTGAATTTATTATATACAGCGTACATAAATGAAATGCATGGTGTGATTTGGTTGATTTAATTAAAAAAATTATATAAACGTCTGAGAGACGGATTCAGTAAGGCAGATGAGAATATTTTTTAACAAATAAACAATGCACCAAGACCGCAATCAGGAATCTGATTATACTCAAAGCGACAGTTTGAAAGCAGGTGTTAAACTGTAAATCATTAGAACCAAAACTCTCATTCTTATAAGATTGATCAAGCATTGTCTCTAAGACTACAAATTTTAAGAAAAAGGAATCTATACATATAAAAGAGTACTTCCACTCACTTACTCACTCACTCGCTCACTCACTGACTGACTCATCAACGCACAGCAAAATCTACTGGAGCGACTGACTCGAAACGGGGTCAGATTATAGTGTAAGAACCCCCTAAGAAGCGATTTTGCGAAATTCGCCTCCCAAGGGCGTGTAGGGGGCAAAATGTGATTTCACAAAAACCTTCATATCTCAAAGAAAAAAACAGATATCCGTAAAATGTTTGCTTTAAAATATAGCTAATTTAATTATCTGAAAACCAATTTCTGGAATTTTAGAAGTTCGTTCCCCAAGGGGGGAAAGGGGGCAAAACGTGATTTCACATGCACAAAACGTGGTTTCACATACTCTTATATATCTCAGACAGAAAAACAGATATATGTGAAATTTTTGCTCTAATGTATAGCTAATACAAATACCTAAAAACTAATTTCTGGAATTTTCGAAATTCAGCCCCCAAGAGGGGAGGAGAGGGGGCAAAACGTGATTTGAAATAATCCTTTATATTGTAAACAGAAAAAAAGTATATGTGTAAGATATTTTTGCTCTAAAATATAGCTCCCATAAATACATAAAAACTAATTTCTTTAATTTTAAAAATTCGTCCCAGGTGGGTCGGGGAAGCTATGTGGTAAAAAAAATAGAAATATAGTTAGACCGTTCAAAATTGGTACAGATAGGTTTTAGAGATCTGCAAGTCAAATGAGGATATTTTAGAAATTGTAAAGTTATTAGGAGGGTCAGAAAAGTGTGTGTGTGTGGGGGGGGGGAAATAAAGTTAGACCGTTCAAAATTGGTACATAAAAGTTTTTGATACCTACAAATCGATTGCGGATAGTTTCGAATTTGTAAAGTTATTAGGAGGGGAGGGAGGAGAGGACGGAGGGGCAAAAAATAAAAATAGAGTTAGGTCGTTCAAAATTGGTACATAGAGGTTTTTGATACTTACAAATCGATGACGGATATTTTCGAATTTGTAAAATTATTAGGATAGGCGGGAGGTGAAAGGGCAAAAATATATAAATAAGAGTTAGAGCACTGAAAATTAGTGTTGTTAGGTTTTGAGGCCCGATAAATCGATTGCGGATATTTTTGAAAGTGCAGAATTATTACGAAGGACAGGAAGGGATCGGGTGCAGGGTTAAAAATAAAGAAATTCAGATAAAATGTTGAAAATTAGTATTATTAGGTTTAAAAGTCAGAGAGAACGACTGCGAGTATTTTTTAAAGTCGAAAATAATTAGGCGGAACGGTAGGTGAAGGAGCATGCGAGCCTTGCGCGCCTTTATGAGCTGCCGCAGGCAGTGGTGGCCCGAACCGATTATTCCACTGATGTGAGATTTTTTTTTTTTTTTTTTTTTTTTTTTTTTTTTAATTTATGTTTTTCCCTTACGATAATATAGTGATTCATTAAGAGTGTTGAACATAAATGCGCGCGCAGCGCACAATTGACTGCGCTGCCAAGGGCAGTGGGGACCCGTTGCCACATTTTTTCCAATCACATTTTTTTTTTTTTTTTTTTTTTTCGCATGATACAAATTCATGCAATTTTGAGAATTCATTAACTATAGTGATTCATTTAAAAATAGTGACCAGCGAAGCGGGCGTAGCCTGCTAGTTAATTATAAAATTAATTATACTTATTCTCTTAATTTTAAAGTAATGCTTAAAAAGAAAAAAGAAAAAAAAAAATAGCATTGTATATATAGTGAAAATTTATGTAACATTATAACCCCCCCCCCTTTTTTTTTTCACTAAAATCCACATAGAATAGATGAGTTTTATTAAATAAAATGCCATTATTTCCTTGAAAAATGTGTTTAAATGAAATTTTTGAATGGAGATTTTTATTTTATGTTAGTGAGGGTAAAAACGTACTTGAATATTTTTCTTTTCTCTTTCTGAGACCACCAGTTTTATGATTCAAAAAGTAAATTTTCGAACAGATTTTAGTACGAGGTTTAAAATTTAGGATTGAGCCAAGTATTAAAAACAAGAAACAATTGTCAAGAAAGGTGTAATTTTGAAAAGTATTTCAAAAATGGCAGAGATAAGGCAATTAACGATATCACAAAAAAAGTTAATTTTACAATGAAAAGCAAAATGTATTGTAATGCGCGAGATGGCAAAATAATTAAAGGTTAGTGAATTATTGATAAGATGCTTTTTTAGCAAGCTATAAAATTTTTGGTTGTTTAATCTGGAAATTTGGCTTTAGGCGGCCACGTTGCGAGATGCTAATATGAAATAATATGAAATAATTTAATTGAATGCTAATATGTAATATGCAATAATTTATTTGAAAATGTGTACAAAACTAATGTCTGCGAAAGAACTCTTTCACATATTTGAAATTTCGAGTTTCGATTTCCTGCTACTATTTGTTCTTGAGATATGCTGATAACACGCACACACATACATCCCCCAACACACAGACGCACACATCTACACAGAGAGAGAGAGACCAGTCGAAACCTGATTTTCTGATTCAGGGGACCTCAATATGTGTCAATACAACAAATACTCAATTTCGAAAATTTGACTCAAAAACAATATTTTTTTCTACCATATATATGGCCAAGAGAAAGTAAAAGGATTGCTTATTTGTTGCTTAGCAAGTTGTGTTGAGAAGAATATATAGTCTAACTGTAGTTGCGGTGCACAAAAAAATCTGAAAATAGTACAAGATTTTTCTTAAGTGATTCAAAACGGAATGAAAACAAATTTTGTTTTCAATAAAATAAATATAACAAGATAATAATTAGAGGAAATGTACCGAATATAAATTTTTTAGTTTTAATTCACTAATCCATATGGATTAGTGAATTAAAACGCGAATTAAAACTCTTTATGAACGCGGATAATCCATGGAATGTGATTATTTTCCAGAATTATTTTTTACTAAGTATTTGGCTTTTTTGAAAATTGCACTTGAAAATTATATTCTTTAAACACAGTTCTAGAGCTAGCTGATTTTAGATTAAGATATTTCTGTTTTATTATTAAAATAAAGAGGGCTTGAAAATGAGCTTTAAAATTGATTTTGTCAAACATTTAAGTTATGTCTCACACTTTGATCCTTCTACAATATCTCAGCCCGTAAGAAAACTTCCGCAAGATCATGTACTTGAAACTTTAACTGATAAAAACTACAAGGTTAATAATAAAAACTTCAGTTCAACTAAGTCTCATGTATACTGTAGACGTTAAAACGAGGTGATAAAAAAAAGTACTTTGACATTTGCCATAAATTTAGTCATAAATTTAGAAGCAGAATTAATTTCGATGAAAGAATCATGTTAACATGCATAATTTGTCTGTAAGCTTGTCAACAACATAGCGACAGTATCTCAACCCCCGCACCATAAGGAAGCAAATAAAAGAAACCCGAACATCGTAAGAACTCTAATAAGAGGAAAGCTTTTCAGGGACTAGTTCTCAAATAATCTTTAAGAAGCTCTATCATAACGACTGCCGATAAAAGAATCGTTGGCTTTTACAGATCGGGTACCTTTTATTGTCGAATAAAGATAGTAGAGACTTATATGATAGTACAAACCTATAAAATCGGAAGATGGGTTGGGGAGCGAGATATATCAGATGAGTTTCCACACCAACTACCCGATGGTTGCGACCAAAAGAGCGACCATTTTTCTCTTGAGGTAATAAACGGATAGAAAAATGGATTCAAGTTATTTGTAATGTTTTATTCGAGCCTTAGACGATGCTATGAATACGAAGTCCACCACTCCTCACCCCTCCATATTTATTCAGAATTCAACTATTGTGCTCGGTTTCTTTGTATATCGCGTTCGTCTCTCACCAATAAATTATTTCTTGGGGAAATATTTGAGAAATAAAATCATATACAAAGAAACTGTAAGAACTGAAAATATTAAGGAGAACGTGTTTTGTTTTCTATTCCAAAAACATTCTTATTTCTTTCTTTCTTTTTCTTTTTCTTTTCTATTCTTTTTCTTTTCTATTCTTTTTTTTTTTTTTTTTTTCTTTTAAACATTCTTTTTAGTACACATTGAGTGAATCATTTTATTATAACTAATTTTAAGCGAGTAGTTGCTTTAAGTTAGTTTCTTTCTGAAGTCGTTAATAATTATAGTGTTAATGCTACTCTCAATATAATTCCTAAGAAAAGTGAATTGGAAGGTAAAGTTAACATAACTAAATAAGTGGCATAAAATTTGGTGCAACTTGACTCAATAATACCAAATTTTTAAATATTAACAAAATTGTTAACAAAAATGCCTTTAATTTTTTTTTTTAATTATTATTATTTTAAATTGATTTATAAAAGGAGAATTCACTCCACATAAATTTCTTGTCATAATAAAGATGTTTTCAAACTAAATCCCACTTTTAAAAAGAGATTTTAAGATTTAATGTGTGTTCGATTCAGATTAAAAACAATGATTAGAGAAAGATGAGAAAAGAGGAATCATACATCATCCAGAAAATTAAATTAGAGTTTTTTTTTTTCTTTTTCTTTTTTTTTTTGCTTATTGCTTTATAATTCTGATCACGAAACATTCGGTTTCGAAGTTAGATAAAAAGAGATAATCATCTGTTTCAATTAGTATCCAGCTTACAAAACGACGCGTTGAATATCGCATAAATAGTCCATTTTTGACAGTCCAGTTTCAACATTTACAAAACACTAATGCCCGAGTTTGACGATGAAAAAGTTGAAAAATAAACACCAAGATAATATTGTTTTCTTAAACATTCTCAATGATTTTTTTTTTATTGTTTTCTGAAAGATTCAAAGGATACTGATTATGTGTCTTTTCAATAACCTGATTTCAAATATTAGGCAAATACTGTATATTCAAAAGTGTTGTCGGTGAAAATAGTGATAAATTGCTAGTGAATTAGTTATATTTATATCACAAATGCACATAATGCACCTGAATGTCAAAACAACTTTTTTATTGTGTCAACTGTAAATAAATGATGCGTTTATGCACCTGTAAAATGATTTACTCCTTCTGAAATACATAGCTATTATCAACTATCTTTCACACTCGATTTATTGCTTTCAGAACAATGAAAAGAAACGACATAACATGATTTTTTTTCTCCGTTCAGAGTTATTATTAAATGCTTCGCACTATGTTTTATTTTGTGAAGCAATGGCTCAAGGAAAAAAAAAAAAAAAAAGCCATAAATCACCATTCATTTGGAAATGTGTCATAAGCGCTTAACTGTCCGAACTGGTTCGCAAAGGATCTGGTTTCTGTCCTCTTATCTTAACTCATCTTTCACTGTCAAGTGATGAAGTGCTGTAGGAGGAGAAGATGTGTTAAGGAATGCCCATTTCTAACAAAAATGTCACTCACAGTAAAATATGTACTGCAAATAAGAATGGGGATTAATTCGCTGGCTTGTTTCATTTATCTTTTTCGCGTACTTGTTCGCAGCCACTTATTCAAATTTTGCAACTTACAGTTGATGACAGTGAATGACAAAACTTCGTAAAAAGTACGCAGATACATGTTCCTTTGACTGAGAAAAAAATATGTCAGGACCTTTCACAATAGCAATAAATAAACACTCACATTACACTTCAATCAACAATATAAATAATACGAAAATAAACAAATAAATAAATAAATAAAATAAAATAAAATAAATAAAATGTAATTTACACTCTACAAAAGTAAGTTCTGAAGTGGAATAAAATTATTTTTGAAGGTGCAGCATTTTTATAATTACTGTTAATTTGAAGCTGAGATAACATTTATGGGAATCATGATAGTTGAAATTGTTAAGAATATAAAACATTTACATTAAAGTGAAGAATAAGTGATATGAGAAGTGAGGTACAGATGGGTGACAAAATAATGTGAACACTTTCACTTTTTTAATTTTTTGTTAAATATCTTGAAAAGTTCTTTAGGAATCATCTTGAAACTTTGGTAATGTAAAGAATATGTTATACCTCATATTTTTCAGTAAAAGTTGTGTCATGAAAACGAAAAGGGGACCAGTAAAAAATTAAACAAAACTCAAAATGGTTTGGATCACCCTGTTAAAAAGGTAATGCTTTAAATGCGTTTTGTCTGTAGCGTAGCATATGATTATGAGGACTTTTCTCATTAGCCGTAAAAATTTTATGAGGCTACCACATATATTCATGGAGAAATAACGGTTTCTTTAAAAATTGGAAAAACAATTTCCACTTTTTAAATTATAACACGCATGGTATTAGACCCAGTGCAAAGCCATTTTCAGGAAATATGGCATACTACATTAGACACAACATACAGTGATTACGATACAAAAATGTTAAATATCTTACGAAATACGAGCACTTTTACTAAATATTTTTTAACTACGCATGCACAAGCTTTATAAAAATTTTATTTGCATAATTTAATAGCCAAAGGTATTGAGCAACTTATATGAAAACCCCAAACAAATACCATGTTAATTTAAAACGTTACGAGAGATAGAATAAACAGAATTTTACTTCTTCTCAAAAATAAAACGAAAGATGTTTGGGGTTTTTATCAATATTTATTTACAATCAGTGAAAACACTGTAATATCATTGGGCATTGATTGAATCAAAAGAAAAATGTGAGTAAAACCCCTTATAATTTAGCTTTTATTTTGAGAGAGCTGAAATTCTGTTCATTCTATCTCTCGTAACGTTTTGAATTTACATGATATTTGTTTGGGGCTTTCACATAAGTTGCTCAATATCTTTGACTATTAAATTATGCAAATGAAATTTTTATAAAGCTTACGCATGCGTAATTAAAAAATATTTAGTAAAAGTGCTCGTATTTCAAAAGATATTTAAATTTTTTTGTATGCTGTGTCTAATGTAGTATGCCATATTTCCTGAAAATGGCTCTGCACTAGGTTTAATAACCTACGTGTTATAATTAAAAAGTGGAAATTGCTTTTGCAATTTTTTAAAGAAACCATTATATCTCCATGAATATATGTGGTAGCCTCATAAAATTTTATACACGTAATGAGAAAAGTCCTCATAATCACATGCTTATAGCTAAAACGCATTTAAAGCATTACCTTTTACAAGGTGATTCAAAATATTGTGATTATTATTTAGTTTTTTACTGGTCCCATTTTCCTTTTCTGACACAAATTTTACCGAAAAATATGAGGTATAACATGTTCTTTACACTACCAAAGTTTCAAGATGATTCCTAAAGAACTTATTAAGATATTTAACAAAACGCAAAAAAGAAATTGTGTTTACATTGTTTTGTCACCCACCTGTATGTCTAATAATAAGATGCATAAGTAAAGAATGGCATAGAATCAGTGAAAGTAAAAAAAAAAAAAAAATGTTACGGAAAAGGTGAGTAACTTGATAATCAAATTTCTAAAATTTTGTAAGTTAATTAGAAATATTAATAAAGATTTAATTAAACTGTGAATTCTTATAGGCTATTAAGAGATATGACGATTTCCCCCGAAAATTCCAGTTTTGCTAGAATAAGCTTATTTTTTTTAACTATGCAATAAAATGAACTATGCAAATAAAAAATATAATGTAATTAATGTACATAATATTAAATATATTATTTTACAAGTAAGAAATTTAAAAGAAAATAAGCTATACATAAAAGCATAGAGTGAAGTTTGTATGATAAAATTGAATAATAGATGCTAACGTAAATTTGTTATGCCCATTGTCCATTGTTAGACATTAGTTGTTCCATTTCTTATGCAATAAATAATATCTGACAAACAAACCCTTGTACGAATTATAGTGAAAATATTGAAGAAAACTAGATGATAGGTTTTTAATCCAAATAGCACGTAATATATATCAATATTTCTGGATATTGCAATGCAGTCTTTTTAAAGATTTCAATCATTAAGATTTTACTGTAACTATAAATATATCTCTTCCTAAGTAAGCTGTTGTCTGTTAACTGAAACCGAGAAAGAGATGCACAATCGATTTTCTTATGTCAAATATTTCTAATGCAAAGTTTTTTCATATTGAACCGAAGAAAAGGAATTATTACAGTCGGTAACAAAAGTATCCGAACACTAGCAAAAATTCCTATGTAAGAAATGTAGCGTTAATACTGTTTTGTTAAATAATTCCTTGCCGAAGCATGTTCTTAGACAGTCTAAGAACATGATTCGACAAGGATTTATTTAACAAAGCAGTATTAAGTGTACTTTTTTGACATCGGAAATTTTGCTAGTGTTCGAATACTTTTGTTACCGACTGTACTTCATAAAACACTTTTCTTTAATATTTGAATAAGGTGATAAAATAGGATAATAATAATTCAGTAAAGATATATCTGTACCTTGGAGATAAAGGCCACCATATCCATTTTTTGTGAAAAGAGTTAGCAACATGTCATTGATGTGCATTTTTGCTTTATTACATTATGTCATTAACGATGCGTTAAACTATTACTAAGCAATAACTGTTAGTATCAAAGAAGTATATTTAAACATTCATTTAAAGTCGAAGAGAAAAGAAAAAATTTGCCTTCCTGAAAAAGTTACATTTTTGTGACATGATGTCCTTTACTTCAGGAGTATAGAGAAGAGGGAGAGCCATCCCTTCCGTAGAGGATCAAAATTGAGATGGTATGTCTCCGGACCACCTCTAGGGGTGTGTCCCAGACCGTCGCCAATTGCCCATTGCGCAGCACTAGTGCGACGTAAAACCCATACAACCAACCAACCAGCCAACCGGAGTATAGATATCTTGAGTAGGGTTTTTGATTTTTCAACGTAATTTTAATCATACCTTTTGTTAAGTTTAAATTACTTATATACCGATAAATATGTAAAATTTAATATGAGAAAAATACCTCAATGCTCCTATCTTTTTCCTTGAAAATTTTAATTTGCACATAAATCAAAATCTTTTATTAAAATGAAATTTTCTCATTATTTTTGAGGCTGCATTTCTAAAGAATTGTCTCTAATTAATCATCTTAATTTCAAAACATAGAAAAGTTTAAATTAATAAAATTTCTAATTATTAAAAGCATTACGCTAATCTTTATAAAAACTTATTTTTCTAAATGATTTGAACTTTTTATTCCGTCATGGACTATTTTAATGCATCTTTCATTTCGGTTCTCAGTAAAAAATATTGCTCACATAAGAATTTTATGCGAGGTTGAGAAGAAATTCATTATTTTTGAAAGAAATGCTTTTAAAAGTATTATGAGAAAGCGAACTATCGATACTGGAATTAAATACACAAATTTACGTGAAAGAAAAGAATTCAGATGAATTTATTATAAAGAATTCTTTGAAAGCTAGTTAGTTGCTAATCTTTTTAATGATCTAATTGAAAAAATATGAAAGGAAATAATTTTATAATGTTTGCTTTCAATAAAAATGATTTACTGATAAAGGTTTATTTTTAAAATTCTGAGTTATTGAAAAAAAAAAAAATGTTCAAAATTCTTTTGTAGATTTTCCTTTATCTGAAGATATAAGAGAATAAATTTATTCATTAACGTATCTAGTATCAAATAATATGATAAAAGATTAATGAATACTAAAAAATAATAAAATATATGAAACAAGTTACTGTTATTGTAACAGTATCACATTATTTTCTTTATTTAAGAATGAAATATTAAAAATGCTTTTCATTCAGATCATTTGTTTGCAAACATTTACTTTGAGCAAGTAAAAAAAAAAAAAAAAAAAAAAATTAACCTGCGCACATTTTCGAAAAAAAAAAAAAAACTTAAATTTAAGGGTATAAATATGTTTACACACTGATTTATTTATGTACGCAAAAAGAGCGAGAGACAAAGAGAGATGGATATACATTTTTTACAATTTAATATTCTTTTCATAAGAACGCATATAATAAATAGATCGAACAAATTATATTGATTCTTTTCATAGAAAAAATGCTTTGTGAAACCACAAAATACAGATTTAACAAAGTGTCAGCTTAACAGAACTTCTTATTAGACATGAGATTAGTATAATCATCTCGATAGGATGAAAATATTATCAAATTCCTAATATAATAATAAATAATAAGATAAAGTGACTTCTTAACCCGTTAACGCCCGAATTAATTTTGCAAAGTATTATTAGCTGATTATTTCACTTCTAAATTAATATAGACAATTGACAATAAAATATATTAACTTAAACAATTCTTCTGATAGCTTTAAATTTAAAGCCTATCCTTATTTATTGACGTTTAGTGTTCTAGCGAGAAAACTTCGAGATAGAAAAACTTTGAGATAACAGATTAATTTCCTATTATATGTTCACAAAGATCTCGAAAGTAAAGTATTATAATATACAGGGTGAGCCAAACGAAAGGAGGTGATAGAACAGCCCATGGGGAGCATAAAACACCATAGAAACCTCGTCCCATCTCTAACAGTTTCCGAGTTATGGTAGATAGAAGAAAAATCTGTTTTTTTTTTTTTTTTTTTTTTTCCATCCCGTCTGAAAAAACCCGAATTTGTGAGCTTTCCGAAAGACTTACACGCAAAATAAGCACATATTTGGAAAGATCAGAAAAAATCCTATCGGGTGATATCATTTACATCAGGATACTTTAACGGCGAGCTACAAGCGCTAAAACATTGGCGAAGTTTAAAATCGAGTTGTCGCCAAATTCTTTAACCGGCAATTCTGCAAACACCGTTCAAGCTACAATCGGTCAAATTTATCAAAAACTTCTCCATTCCACAAGCTTTAAAATGAGCCCACAATAAACCATATCGGTGTTCTAGTTCAGGAGAAATTTAACTTTTTTTTGAAATACATCACTGAAAACGGCGTTCGTCGAAATTCGGAAAACGAAACGATGGTGAGTAAATGGAACGAATGCAAATTCGTAACTATCTACATATGGACTCTTAGTGATATGCAGATGTATTCCAACCTTCCTGCGCGCGCATCCCACTCGCGGGTACAAAAGACGAGTCAATCTGTAACAGCTCATTAGCTCGTCAGCTTCTTTTACGTTTTATGCTGCTTATTGCTTTAGCGTTTTCTGGTCTTTGCCTGAGTTCGGTCGATTCTTTCCCCGCTGCTCTCACGTCTACTTGCTCTCTCTTAGTTCATACTTAATATGTTTTCCTTCATTGGTACGAATTAACCAAGTTGGTTCTTATTCCGTAGCACTTTTTTTTCTTCCACTTTTGTAAATTAATACTGAAATTTTATCCCTTTTTGTTTACCCTTCTGAATTTTATTTTCAATTGATGTCCTCACAGGCATCAAATTGTCATACTTCCCAACTTGTAAACAGATATGCCTAGTTTTAGAAATGAAGAGTACGCAGATATGCATTTTGTGTATGGATTTTGCGATGGTAACTCTCGGAGAGCTGAAGAAGAGTACCGTCTACATTATCCACATCGTTGTGCGCCCAACCGTGCTGTATTTGCCGCAATTCATCGGAGGCTTAGGGAGAGTGGGTTGTTCGGTAGGGTGTACGAAAGGGGGCATGGTTGCCGCTCCGCCACCGCTGAGGAGTCCGTACTCGACCGAGTGGAGGAAAATCCAAATATGGGTTCACGCATACTTGCGAGAGAAGGTGGAATCTTCCAAAGTAAAGTGTTGAATGTTTTGCGCAAAAACCAGTATCATCCATACCATTTCACACCGGTAGAAGAATTACGCCGCTCAGATTTCCAAAAGCGGGTAATATTCTGACGCTGGCTTTTGGAGCGAGATATTGAGAAACACCATTTCCTTAGAACGATACTGTGGACAGATGAGTCACTTTTCACTCGGGATGGCATGTTAAATTTACAAAACTGGCATCATTACGCTCAACAAAATCCATTTGTAACACGAAACTCATCGTTCCAGACGCGAGTCAGCTTAAATGTTGGGCTTGGAGGAGTTGGCGATCGTTTGATAGGTCCACATGTATTCCAAGGTCATCTGACAAGCAATACATATTTGGAGTTTCTGGAACATCATCTTTCAGGATTACTTGATGTCATTCCTGTACCTCAACGGGCGGAAATCATTTTCCAACCCGATGAGGCCCCTGCGCATTCTTCCAATGCCGTTCGGGACTTCTTGAATCAGCAGTATCCGCGATGGATTGGTCGTAATGGACCAATACCTTGGACACCTAGAACGTCAGATCTCACTCCATTGACTTCTATGTTTGGGGTTTCCTGAAGCAAAAAGTTTACCGCATAGAAGTTGCCAGTTTGCAAGATTTTAGCAGTCGGCTCGATGATGCAATAATAAACTAAGGGATGAGCTTTCGCTAAGAGCTACTGTGGTTTCCACTCGTAAGCGGGCAAGGGCATTTATCAGGTGTGGGGATGACCAATTTCAGCAGCAGCACTAAATTTCACACATCCTTTCGAATGCATATGTGCTTTAATCATAAACGTGAGATACGTCATTTTTTTTTCTTTTTGCATATTCCTTTGTGAAAGACGTGAGATGCGTCTTTTTTTTTTTTTGCATATTACTTTGTGAAAGACGTGAGAAACGTCATACTTCTTTTGTTTCCATTCCATTGCGTTTGTAAACTTAACACAACTGCCACTTTTCTTGTTTGTTTTTAAAACTTTCTTTTTTGCATCTAACCAAACAGCGGGCTGAAGGTGGACGTAAAATCAGGAACTACTATGGCACCCCGTGAGTCTCCTTCTCGACGAACGTCGAGTTCAGTGATGAATGTATTTCAAACAAAAGGCTAAATTTCTCCTGAACTAGAACACCGATATTGTTTATTGTGGGCTCATTCTAAAGCTTGTGGAATGGAGAAGTTTTTGGTAAATTTGACCGATTTTAGCTTGAACGGTGTTTGCAGAATTGCCGGTTAAAGAATTTGGTGACAATTCGATTTTAAACTTCGCCAATGTTTTAGTGCTTGTAGCTCACCGTCAAATTAAGGTATCCTGATGTAAATGGTGTCACCTGATAGGATTTTTTCTGCTCTTTCCAAATATGTGCTTATTTTGCGTGTAAGTCTTTCAGAAAGCTCACAAATTTGGTTTTTTTCAGACGGGATGGAAAAAAAACAGATTTTCTTCTATTTACCATAACTTGGAAACGGTTAGAGGTAGGACAGGGTTTCTATATTGTTTTATGCTCCCCATGGGCTGTTCTATCAATTCCTTTCGTTTGGCAGATTATATCAAATTCACCCTATATATTATTATTCAACTTGATTTAAGTTAGTATACCTGCGCAAAACGCAAATATATGTGCGACGAATGAAAAATCATATCCAAATTATGAAATAATAATTAATAGTAGGCACATAAAACTTTCAGGGATCATTTAGAGTGACGCTATAAACTGTCACTAAAAAGCAGAAATCAGTCCAAGAAACGAGAAAAAATATACGTGCCATTTTATTAGCTGTCCTCAAATGAGGACACTTGAGCGCTAACGGGTTAAACGATTTAAAACGCTGTTAAATTAATAGAAAATTATTGAGTTGGTTGTATTTATTTCTTCATTCACATTTTGAACATGTATTTCGGTTTAATTGGTTTGCCTTTGCTGTGAAATATGTTTCAAATTGTTAGATAACACACTTGCCCAAAAATGAAATTTCAAGATAATCTAGATATATTCGAAATTATGATTTTTTAATTTGATTTTTTTTTCTTCTGTAAATGTTACCTTATAACATTCTTCTATATGCAAGTTGTACACTACAATCTATTTCCACTCTTTTTAACGACTGATTGTCGGCAATTATAGTCATGAAGTGGTGTCTAGGTACAGTAAAGTACAATGCAATACTAGATGCGATCGCTTGCTACAGCGTTTTCCTGGTAGAAAACGGCGGAGTTAGCCTTCTTTCACGAAAACGGTAATACAGAGAAAAGAATATATGATTGAGATCTAGAATCTAAATTGTGGCTCTAGTAAAAATAGTTCCATGTCATCCTTAAAAATTCTAGTTCCATTCAAGTTCTAAAAACCCCTATTAAATTTCTAGGCCGTTTTTCTATATTATGGTGGTCAAGCTCATTTAAAAATCTTTAAATAAATGCGAACACAAGACGCGAGTTTTAGTAACCGTAAATTTGTTTTATAACCTAATTCTAGGAAATCAACGAGAATTTCTCGCAATACAAAGGATTCGTAACATTCATTATATTCATAATATTGCTTCACCATCCAGAAAAGTGTAGGCAAGAAATTCTCGATCATTTCATCGATCCATGTTATTTGTTTACCTTGTACGCATAGCTCGGAAATCTAAATTTTTAGTTTAGGGATTTAGAAAATAGCTAACTTATTCGTTCTAGATGAAAGCGGTATACTTCTTTTTTCTCAGTGAAGTGTAGGGGAAAAAAGGAATTACAAAGCATCGTTGATTTTGTACGAAAAGACATCTCGTGGATACGAATATTAAAAACTCAGCCCTTAAAATGTGCATTTGTTTGTTCGCAATTTCCTATCCAGTGACGCACCGAAATGATCTTAGAAAAAAGAGACAACTAATTCATTACCAAATATCTTTATTTTAGACGTTTAAACACCTGTCCATCAAATGCAATGCACATTTGGACACTTGTTTGAACTTTACGTTACCTACGTTGTAGTGTAGCGGGTGACAAACTCTTTCTGTAAGTGATTTGTCAGTAACATAACAGTTATTTAGTAATACAACTGATAATACAAAACATATAAGAATACAGCGAAGGCCTATAGAATTGACATTCTAGTTAATTTTATAACTCAAAATATCCTGAAATAGTTTCTGGAATTTTTAAGAGTATTATAAATTATAATCTTTGCTGAATGTGTGAACTTATTAACAAAATTTAGGGGAAACTGCAGAAAATTTTCGGCCAAGACTTTTGAAATGGTTAAGAATTTAACAGTAATTTGCATTGTTTACTACATATGTTACATATTAAATTACAGCCGATTCTTTCTGTTAAAAGCGACCTGTCCATGAATGTTGCCTGATAAAAAATGCATCAAATAAATTCGAAATTTCTTATTTAAACCGAATTTCTGAAAATTCTCTTGCCTTTACAGAAAAACGAAAAGCAACTAAGGTATTTAAACTGCACTACTTGCAAACTTTCACGAGTGTTTACGTAAAAGAATACGCTAAAACTACATTAGAAATTATACAGTTTCGGTTAAAAAACAACATTAAAACTACTATTAGTACAGTTTAAATTTTCTTAACAGAACTTGGTTTCAGAAATATTTTTTACAATGAGGAATTTGCATACACGGGGAAATTGATCAAATTTATTTTTTTTTAATAAATCTAGACCCACAGTTTCCAAAAATATTCTGAAAAATTCAAATAAATAAATAAATAAAAAGTATCAATTATTCGTAAATTAATTTTAACGAAAACCATCTTACTCAAAAAAGGGCTTGTTTTAGCGTGACGTCACAGCCTATGACAGTCTCGAAGAAATCTAGCAGTGCACCCGGAGTATTCTACTCATGTACTCATAGTATTGTACTCTATATTATTAGAACTCATAGTATTGTATTCTAATCTACTCATGGATTATACGTGGTATATCAGTGTTATTGTATTAGCAGCGACGATTTGTTTACTGAATGATATTAAATATATATTTGTATATAATCCTTTTGATAGTAGAAGCAAATAATGAGAACGGAGAATAGTTAGTCAAACAATTCACCAAAGAGATATACACACGTCAAACAAAGCAACAAGATTTCCCAAATTGATTCAATTATCAAATTCAACAATAGCACTGACGCCAATCCACTGTACAACAATACCTGTTGAAAACTGAAATAGGACCGTGTAATTCGACTCTGATGAAAAGAAGCTTGACTCTAGGACAATATTTCAATGTGAAAAAAGAGAACCCTGTAATGAACAATAATGACTCATTAAGCGCAGTAGAAGTCAAGTAACAGACACAAGATCACCAAAACAACAAAGACCAATAAGAATGAACAAATTCTCTATGTAGGAGAAGCTCAGAAAGGTGAAAAAAAAAAAATCATCAGGGGATAAAATAAACATATTTAAAGAAACCAAATTTAATTTTTAACAGCCCGCAAAACAAACGATACAACAAACCAATTCAACCAAATCCCAACAGAAAAACGTAAACTAAATCGAAATCCAGGGGAAAAAACAACCCAAGAAAGGAAGGAAGGAGGCAAGCGGCAAGGCTTGTGATTTGCCTGTGGAGTTATATATATTTGTGTGCGTGTCTTTTCTGTATTTTTAACTTCGACCTTTATGATAATTGCCCATTCTGTGATTTTGCTTGTTTATCTTCAGAAAAGAAACATTAGCTTTTTCATTTAATAATTTGCTTCGGTTTCTAAAATATTACTGTATTTTTCAACTAGTAATAAAAATAGTTATCAAATTTGAACGGAGCAGCAGTTATAAAAAGTTATTTTTCTAATAACATAAAGTTTATTTTTCTCTAATTTAACATTAATTTTCTGTCATTGTTTTAAAAGATTCTCTTGAATGCATTGACTTTTTTTTTCAAAACTTCCTAAGTATTAATCTGCTAATCAAGGTCATTTAATTAAATAAATCCTGAACGAAAAAAAAAGGAAATTATTTTAAATTATTCATGTTTATGTGATAGTAAATAAAATATGCTATTGCACTATAGTTATAGTCCGTACGCTATCAGTAAAAAATGAAACCAAAACAAAACACAAGCTTTGCTAACGCTATGATCTTTAAAATTGTGAAAATAATAATTTTACACTGAGATTTTATTTTGAGTAAATTCTATGTTCCATTGTTCCATAGTAGGTCTTTTACTAAGAAAAAGTAAGATATACTTTTAAAGTAATTACCTCCTTATTAAAAAAAAAAAAAAAGTCAGTGTGACACTTACACTACTTTATCTTACTCAGCATTTTAAGACAATTTTATTATCAGAACGTATTTGACTTATTTTTGACAGCAGTGTATGTTGCTTATAAATTATATACGCATCATACAGTGTATTTAAATGCTGCGCAGTAAAAAAAAAAAAAAAATAAAATAAACTTGAAATACTTTTTGTGCCATTTTCAACCATAGAGCCCATTAGAATTGTATAGAAAATTATAGTGTATATTAATGTAGTTTAATTGGTGCAGTATATCAACAATCAATTTCGACCATGCATGTAAGGTATTTGAATTTCTGTGTATGTTTCTGTACCACAGACCATTTGTGATCTCTGTGAAAAGTTTCAAGTAATACCATTATGAGAGATTCCATACCAACTCACCTAAAAAAAATAAAAATTGGTTGCATGACCGACTTGGATTTTCTTTAAATTTGGTACACAGATTGATGATATAGAGGCATGAAAAAATCCAAATTTTTAGCTACTTGCTCCACTTATTTATAGATATACAGGTCCTCGAAGTTTGTCCGCCCCCTCAAAATACCAAGAAATTGATGTTATTTAATTTTTTTTTCCTTAAAAATTGTGCTCATGTAATATGAAAGTGTTAGGTATCTATGGAAACTAGTTATCCCAGGCATTCAGAAAAAAAAAAAAAATACTACAATGTTTATAATGAAAATCGTTAAGGTACAGTACTCTTAGAAGTTGCAACCACAAAAATTTTATTTTCCCGATTTTGCTAAAATTGAGACATCAATTCCAAAAAAAGGAAAATAAAACCAAAGGTTTACTCACTTTCTGGTAGAGTACAGGTGTTCACCATAAATTACTACGCAATAAATTACTTGGGTTTCTCACTACTTCTTGAAAATATTTAAGCTTAAAGACAAACCATAGGGCAAAAACATGCAATTTCGGCCATCTTGGCAGCCATTTTTCTCCTAAAGGGGGAGCACTAGAAACTTTTTAATTTCTTTTAAATAAGCTACTGATGTGTTAGCTATTCACAGGAAAAGAGTTTACTTTTGGTTATTATTTGCATAAAGAGATATCTCGCTGATAGTATATGCATGTTTTTCTCTAATACCGTATTCTTGTGTTTCCCCTCTCACAGACTTAGCATTGATAAAAAAAGATGTAAAAAAACAAAGCTTATTGAATATTATATAAATATTGATGTAATACATGTATAAGACTTTATTTACCCTCTGAACATTACTTAGTTACTTTTAGAAATAGTGTTATTAGGAGAATGAAGCATTGAATAAGGGTGCAACATTCTGATTTTATTATATTCTGGTATTAAAACAAAACTAATGTGTACTCTATTTTTGTGATATTTTAAAGAAAGATGTAGGAAACCTTTTATTTTTTAAAAATTCAAGTTAGTATTTAGTGAAGAAATAAAATATTTACAAAACAGAAACACCTCATTTTATGTAATCTCAAAGAAGCATACACCCTTTTTAAACAGTATTATCCCAATCACAAGATTGGATTTTCTAAATTTGCTGATTTGCGACCGAAGTGGTGTGTGTTAGCTGGTAGTACAAGAATTCATTCAGTCTATGTCTGTATGATTCACTAAAATGACAGGCTAATGATGGCATCTCTAAAATAATCTATTAAACCATCTATCAGTGATTTTTTTGTCTCATTATGTGTGTGACATTAACAATGAAGCATGTATGTTAGGATTTTATTCACAGTGTCCTCTACAAACTGCATTTGAAGTATTTTTAGACATGTTAATGGATGATTATGATGAAGAATCTGAAGTGATGTTTCAACGGTGGATAACTATAGTCCATTCAACACTCATTAAATTACTTTGTCTGCACCTGATTTTAAATCGGAACTTTTATTGAAAATGAAGTCCTTGGTAAAACACCATTACATTGCAAAATCTCAATCAGAGTACTTAAAAATAAGAAAAGCAGAACTAAAACCAGATGAGTGCATTTTATTATTTAATTTTTCTGAAAATTTTACTTTTATTGTACAGGATGCAATACAGGGATATCACTGGGAAACACGCGAGCTACACTCTATCCTTTTTTAGCGTATGTTCGACCAAATGATAACCTAAAAGTTATTTCTATGTGCATTATCAGTGACTGTTTGACACATGATACAGTGGCAGTAGTTTCTTTTCAAGTGCCTGTAATTCCATATTTAACATCACAATATCCAGACATATAGAAAATAATTTATTTCAGTGGTGGTAGCCCAACGCAGTACAAAAACAAGAAAAACTTTTTAAATTTATGCCAACTTAAAGATGATTTCAAACTAAATGCTGAGTGACATTTTTTTGCCACTTCCCATGGCAAAAGCCCCTGTGATGCCACTGGAGGCACAGTTGAAAGGTCTGCTTACAGAACCAGCTTGCAACGTCCTTACAAGGATCAGATAAATTCTCCATGTGATTTGTTTCATTATTGCACGGGTAATTTTAAAAATATTAAGTTTTTCTTTGCATCTGAAGAATATGTAGCAGAAACAAGAGCATTGCTTTCTGAAAGACTAACTTTCGCTGTAAGAATTGAGGGTATCAGGGATTATCATAAATTTATTCCTATCAGTAAATCTGTGCTTTTAGTTTCCATTGTATCTACATTACAAACATATCGAATCAGATTGAAGTATCTGCAGTAGGTAAGCAACATGTCAAAAATTTAGTCTTAATAACATTTCTAAAGGTTTTTATGTTGCTTGCATATATGATAAGAAATGGTGGTTAGGAGCTGTCTTAGAAAACTGTTTTGAAAAAGGTGATGTTCAATTACAATTTATGCATCCTCATGGCCCCTGCCAAAACTTTTACTGGCCAGAGAAACCAGATACATGCTGGATTTCATAGAAGCACCTATTAGATATAGTACCAATCACGGAGTATTATTTAAGAGGAGACGAAAGTAACGCTGAAATTTTGCGATGTTGTTTTCTAACGTTAACAGAGGGCGCCAGCGTTCGCTATACCCTACTTTCCAGCTTCCGTAACGTTATTCAATAGGGAAATGTTTCGTTTTTATTAATTTTTTAAGAATAATATTGAGCTTAAAAAAATTCGGTTGAACGCAGATGTCATTTAATACAGTCTTTTTGACAACATGTTTTTTTTAAAGAACAATTTTAAGCATTTTACTTAGTGAGAGAACATTTAAAATGACGTTGATCTTTATGCGTAAAACCGAAGCTAAACTACATTGTTATGGAGAGATAGGTTTTTTTTTTTTTTTTTGAGAATGTTGGTTTTTATGGATATCTTATGGCAGTGAGTCTTATAATTTTTCGTTGTTGCTATATTTGACGGTGTAATAAAATAATAATAATAAAAAAAAATTAAGAAGTTGCTAGCGATTTGATTTTTTCATTCATTTCCTTTTACCAACATGAAGTTTAAAACAATTCTTTGTTATGCAATTTTTTTTTTTTTTTTTTTCTTCTGTGTAACCTGATGTGTAATAAAATTACATACTGTTTCAATAAATTTTCAAGTGTTGGCATTACATTTTTCAGTAAAAGGAAAAGTTATTTTTGTTTACTATTAGTGTTTACTATTAGTATGAAATTAAAAAATATTAGTATGATTTAAAAAATAAAGTTGTAATTTTATGTTAAGATTTTTCTCTAAAATTTTCACTAATGCATGTGAATTTTGTAATTAAGACTTTTTTTAAATTTTGTCCTGATTTATTTTTTTAATTGAATATTTGATTAAGATCATGACCAGTTTCAACTGTTTGAGTCATTCTCAGAATCAGAGACAGTGAAGAATCTAAGTCTAAGCATTGCTGTATCATCATTTATCAAATGAATATTTTGGAAATCAAATACAAGCTCAGTAGCGCAGCAGTACACTATTTTAACAGTATGCTAACAAACCTGTGCGAAACTTACGCAATTGCATAAGTTATTAAAATTTCAGGATTTTTTTTTTTTTTTTTTTTTTTTTAACATACAAAATTAAGTTGAATTTTTGCACAATAATGGATTATCATGAGAATTATTACGTTAAAAATAGTACATATGGAGTTGCATAAAACCGAGCCTAATAAAATTAAACAACAAAAACCAGGATAAGGTAAATGTATCAAAGTGGAGGAAGAAAGGATAGCCTAGTGAGTGAGGCATTTCATTCTGAGATCATGCTGGGTAAATAATACATTTCGTTTCTTATAATATTAGTGTAATAGGATACTTGACATTAGAAATTTAAGAGAAAAATTAGTGTAACTTTTATGTTTAGAGAACTTTTATGTTGACAGAATTTTTTCTCTTGCGGATCAGGTTCGGGTCGGGTTGACTGAATTTTTTTTCTTGCGGGTCGGGTTTGGTTTTCAACAAGTCGGGTCGACTTGAGAACACCTTTCAAAATATTTTTTTTACAATTATGAACATAAATTTATAGGAATGTTTACAACTATGTAACTAATTTAAACATTCTGCACATACTAGACATGTATCGGTTGGTTGTTTGGTTGGAGGATTTAAGGCCGATTGACTCCAGATGTGTCCTAGGCCTATAGGGGGAATGCCCTCCGTTCGAGTCTTTCTAAGGGGTCCTAGTCCGTATTTACGCGTGTTCCGAGCGGCTAGGTCGACGAGCGCAACCTGGGATCGAAACCGACACTTCCCATCTACCAGCTTCGAGAGCTGAACCGCTCGGCCGCTGGTGGGCAGACATGTACCGGAGCACCCTATTCGTATCCGCGGATATCCGCCAGAAAATTAGATCCGTATTAGTATCTGGATCTGTTTTATTTTCTTCAACGGAACTAATATGTATCTTTCGAAAAAATTGTATGAAAATTAGAAAAGTATTATGAATCTTTCTCGACTGTTGTTAATATATAAATTAAAGAAATACAAATACAGTATAACCTCGCATTTAAATTCTGGAAATTGAAAAGATTTCGCAGTTTACAAGTTTTTTTTTTTTTTTTTTTTTTTACTTTCTTCTATATTCAGTAGAAGAAAGTATTAGATTCGTAAAAGTTTTCACCTTCCGGTTTTTGATGAATTTGCACGTTTTGAGAGTTCCGAACAAGATTTGACTATTTCTAGAAAATATCAGTCTGTGTCTCTGTATGTGTGTGACAAAAATTTTGTGGTGACTGTATCTCTTGAACTACTGCACATAATTACCTATAAATTCATAAATAAATGCACCTTGACATAAATTAGTGCCTATCAACTTTTGGTGCCCATCGCTCAACAGATAGCGTTGCTATACAGTGATTTCCGCAATTTAAGGGAATGCTATATCTCAGGAACTACTGCAGAGAATTGTATATACATTTATATGTAGATGCACCTTGACATAACCTAGTCCCTATCAACTTTTTATGTCAATTTCTCAAAAGGTTGCGTTGATTTTTACAGTTTAAGGAAAGGCTATATATCAGGAACTACTAAACAAAATTGCACATAAATTTATATGTGGATGTACCATGATATAATTTATAGTCTTCCCACGTTTGGTACCAATAATTCAATAGGTGGCGGTGTTATACAACGATTTGCATAATTTAAGGGAAAGAGATATCTCAGGTTCTATTGTGTATAATAATAATAAAAAAAAAGATATCTGAAAAGACCATAATCAGACATTATGCCGATTCAATTTGGATGCATATCGGCCAATAGGTGGCGCTGCTGTCCTGCAATTTTCCCCGAGACGGAAAATCTATATCTCAACTTCTATGGTGTATAACTGTACAAAATTTGATAAGTGAAATAGCCATTATGAAAACGCATTTTTTAATATACTATTTATGGAGAATAAAACTGTCTTTCTTTGCACAATGTAATTTTTCTCTAAGATGAAAATCGTCTGCATTCATTATGGTAGGTAATTTTAATAAATAATAGCTTTAGTAAATTATCTGTACTGAGCGAATTTGTATTAGAAAATATAGAAGAAAGTCTTGTGGTGAGAACAACATACTAGTTTTATTTTTATTTATTTATTTATTTAATACCTTTACTTTTAATGAAATTCAATCCTTGTTTTTATGTAAACGGAATTTTGAATTTTCTCTATTTATACTTGTTTATACAGCAAATATATAAGAAATATTTGTTGTGATTTCATTTAACGCTAGTATGCTGTGACCACCTCAAACTTTCTTCTATTATTTTCCTATAGGAATTCGCTCAGTACAAATATTTTCTTAAAACTATGTATTATTTATTAAAATTATCTACCATAATGAATGATTTTCATTTAGAAAAAACTAACACTAAATATTTACAAGTTTTGAGAGGTCTAGACTATATGTATGGTTTCATTGCTTATAATCCAACAAAACCTGATATGTGAAAAGACCAATATGAAATATTACGCTGATTCAAAGTGAATGCCTATTAGCCAACAGGTGGCGCTGCTACAGGGATTTCCGCAATTTAAGGAAAGGCTATATCTCAAGAACTACTGCACAGAATTTCATATAAATTTGTATGTCGGTGCCTTTTAATATATATTATCGCCTGTCAACTTTTGGTGTAAACCACTCAACAGGTGGCGCTGCCACACAGCGATTTCCACAATTACAAGGAAAGCTATATCTCAGGTTCTATTATGTATCATCAAACAAAACTTAATATGTGAGAAGGCGATTATGAGACATTATTCTGACTCAGTTTGAATGCTTGTCGGCCAATAGGTGGCGCTTTTACACTGCAAATTTCATCGATAACAGGATGGCTATATCTCAACTTCTATGCCATATAACTGTACGAACCATGATATGTGAGATAACCATTATAAAAACGCATTGTTTAAGAAGTTATTTATAGACGATAAAACTGTCTCTGATTGGATATTTAGTGTTAGATTTTCCTAAGATGAAAATTATTTGCATTCATCACGTTAAACTTCTTAATTAAAGTTTTAATAAATTATTCGCACAGTGAATTTTACAGAAAATATAGAAGAATGTCTTGTGGTGGCCACAACATACTAGTTTTTTTTTTTTTTTTTTTTTTTTTTAATAATTTACCAACTGTGTGACAATGAAAATTTACATTATTTTATATCATGTTATATCATTTTACCTTGTTTTGCAGGATTTTTAGATGAATAAGTAATGTTGATTTATTTTTCGGGTTTCGGGTCGGGTTCGGGTCGCAAAAAATTCTCTGTTGCGAGTTTGGGTCGGTTTTCGGGTTGATGAAAATTTTTTTGTCGGGTTCGGGTCAGGTTTCGGGTTGATTTAAAAATCATCTGTCGGGTAAAACCCGACCCGCGCAGTACTCTAATAATAATACTTACCCGTGGAGCAGAAAACAAACTCGGGCATTTCTATCCTTGGGCTTTTCTCTCTTTTTTTTTTCTTTTGTCACTATCATAAGAACCTGTTTTACATCGAAGAACGAAGCATTTACATGAACCCATCTCAATGAAGTAGTTTTAAGCACGTACAAAAATATTAAACTGTTTAAAATTCAAAATTCGAAAAGCACGTCAGTAGAATGAAACTGAAAACAGTAGTACTTCGCGCCGAAATATAGGGTAAAGGGACAAGTGTCGCCCCCAATAGCTGGCAGAAATTCACATCGCAGTTTTAAAGCTTTCTCCCATTGGACTTTCATCTCCTCTTTAAATAATACTCCGTGGTACCAATGCCAGCAGCAGCAGCAGCCAAAGGATGCATGTTTTTAATATCAAATGATACTGTGAAAAAAATACAGGAACTTATGCTTGCAGTTGAATAAAATTCTGTACACATCAATTTTTAATATATTGCTGTATTTCAAATATATTTGCTTATGAAATAAATATTTATAGCTCCTTTATTTTGATTGATTTTTCAAGAAATTATTTAGTACTTTATAATTACGGATGGACAACGTCCAGTTTTGGAAAAATCCTATTTCTTGTTTTTATCAAATATCTAATTTTGCTATAAAATGTAAATTTTTTTTTTTTTTAAATTATTATTAAATAATTTAATATATTAAATTTCTTGAATTTTTGTATAGATAGTGCAGCTATTAATATATCCATTATTTTTCCTTTTTTTTTTTTTATTAATGTTAAGTCTATGAGAGGGGGAACACAAGCATATGATATTAGAGAAAAACATGCATATACTATCAGCAGGATATATCTTTATGCAAATAATAACCAAAAGTATACTCTTTTCCTGTGAATAGCTAACACATCAGTAGCTTATTTAAAAAAAAAAAAAAAAAAAAAAAAAAAAAAAAAAAAATTTAGTGCTCCCCCTTTAGGAGTAAAATGGCTGCCAAGATGGCCGAAATTACATGTTTTTGTCCTATGGTTTGTCTTTAAGCTTAAATATTTCCAAGAAGGAGTGAGAAACCCAAGTAATTTACTGTGTAGTAATTTATGGTGAACACCTGTACTCTACCAGAAAGTGAGTAAACCTTTGGTTTTATTTTCCTTTTTTTGGAATTGATGTCTCAATTTTAGCAAAATCGGGAAAATCAAATTTCTGTGGTTGCAAATTTTAAGAGTACTGTACCTTAACGATTTTCATTATAAACATTGTAGTATTTTTTTTTTCTGAATGCCTGGAATAACTAGTTTCTATAGATACCTAACACTTTCATATAGCATGAATACAATTTTTAAGAAAAAAAAATTAAATAACAGCAATTTTTTGGTATTTTGAGGGAACGGACAAACTTTGAGGACCTGTATATCTATAAATAAGTGGAGCAGGTAGCTAAAAATTTGGACTTTTTCATGCCTCTATGTCATCAATCTGTGTACCAAATTTAAAGAAAATCCAAGTCGGTCATGCAACCTTCATTAGGTGAGTTGGTATGGAATCACTCTTATGTAAGCTTCCTACTACTACCTGTTTTTGAGTTAAGCTGATTACAAGTACACAAATCCACTACTAAAAACCTAATTCTCAAATTCAAGGGAGACTCAAAAGTATAATTATAGCAAGGACCTAGTTTCAAAAATTTAACCTTAAAACAATACTTTTTCTACCATAAATAGAGGAAATAACAAACATCATTTTAAATCGTTTATAAAGAGTATTCAATAAAATCTTATAACTTCTTATTTCAAAGCTAAGACTATGTGAGTGTCATTCCTTGGATGACTCTACATTTTATCTGTTTAATAACAAACAGTAAAACAATGTTATTGTTTATAAATCTTTGTACATATTATATGGCTATACAACTTCATATAATTATAAAAATACAAGAGGTTCAGTATTTTTGAAATGTGTAATTTTTTATTTATTTATTTATTTATATATTTTTAAATAACTGAACACGCAGTTATTTAATGTTTTTAACTAGTAATATTTATGTTACTTTGTCAAAATATTTTCTTTACGACACCAAAGAAATTATTTTTATACATACTTGCGTACTCAGTTTATCATCTTTCTTCATAGCGAAAATCATTTTTTTCCTTAGAAGTCGACGTTATATTTAGACAGATTCATACGATACAGTATTTTTAATGACTATGTAAGACCATTTATAAATAAAAAGAATATTTTAAAAGGACAAGCTAAAAAGCAACACACATAATTAGCTCTGCGTTTGTTTTCACGCTGGGGTTAACGAGAATTTAGAAAACTTCGTTTTATCTCCATAAAGTGTGATGTCACAGGCATTTTGCTGCGTTTTCAGAATACGGTAAATAATGCCATTTTAAAACAATTAGAAATTAATAATCAAGATTCAAAATGAAGGGAAAAATATGTGTACCATCTTATTTTTTCCTGCTCCATTATTAATGATAAAGTTAAAAAACATGCAAATTCCTCATCGAAATCTGCTTAATCAATTTTTTTAAGACCTTCTTTTATTATTTTACGAAAATATAACATAATAACAGTTCCTTAGTGATTTAACATAAAAAAGACACTATCTGTGGTAGTAAAATTATATTCTGTTAACACTGAAAATATAAATTTTTGCAGTGGCCAACCGGTTCTGCGCTCAAAGGTAGTAGATGGGAAGTACCAGTTTCGATCTCCGGTCGCGTACACACAGAAAAATAAATTGGTCACAGTGACCTGGCAAAATGCTCAACTGACAATACAGAATTGACTAACCATAAAATATTTTTGTAAAAAAATAGAACCGACTCCAAAAAGGAACTACTATTCAAACAACTAAAAATAAAAGAAAATTGGTAGAAAATGGAACTGTAAATTGCGCCTAAAAGTATAAAATAATTTCCTTCGCCAAACAACCTATAACACTACAATTAATCATAACTTTTGAAGTCGGCGCAAAATTAAACAAAATTTAATTAGTTTTTAAAAGTTTGTCTTTAGATCGGTAGCAACAAATACTGTTGTCTCGAATTATCTATTTTCATGTTTCCTTTATTATTTTATCACTGTATACAATTGGTCCATTAGTAGCATCTACATAGAACAGTGAACATTCTTCACAATGCGGTATTTATGTTTCTACGAAGTTAGAGTTTCCTTTGCAAATTTGGTATAAATTTGATAACTATCGTCCCTGATGGCTTTTGGATTTGGCGATCAAAATGTAAGGCAAAAATATACACGCAAGATGTATATTTTCATAATATATATTGTATGATATGTTGTTTCATATTCTTGATTACTCTCTTGATATACCTTACCACGATAATCATCATATCCCAAAGAAATTAAATATGTTTGCCAGATAATTTTGCGATTTTTCTTTCACCAAGGACGTCAGATTCCAGCATCTTCGCCAACTTTTGCTGCTTACGAAATCTTATTTGTTTTCTTGAATGAAAGTAGTTTTCGGCTGCGTTTTGCAGGTAACAATGTGAGATGTGCATTTTGAATAGGATTTGATTTTTGTATTGAATAAAGGTATCAATTTTTATTTAAATTTGCGCCGACTTCAAAAGTTATGATTAATTGTAGTGTTATAGGTTGTTTGGCGAAGGAAATTATTTTATACTTTTAGGCGCAATTTACAGTTCCATTTTCTACCAATTTTCTTTTATTTTTAGTTGTTTGAATAGTAGTTCCTTTTTGGTGTCGGTTCTATTTTTTTACAAAAATATTTTATTTTTCTCTTTTCAGTGAAAACTTACTTATATAGCAGAGCATCAGAAGACGTTCGACGGAAGTTTCACAAATCACAACTTCCAAGAAAAGTGACAGTACTCAAAAAATGGTTTATGTCACTGAAAAATACATGAAATGTACACAATGTAAACAAAAAAGTTACATCTCTATCTAGAAAGTTATCCACTCGAGAGACAGTTGTGCCAGTTTTATTCTAGTTAAGTTATTTTTAAGTTGATTTTTCTCAAATGCTGCATTTTTAAGCTGTGTCACTTTTCTTGCCTTTATCGGATATGAGCAAAAAATTATTTATTGAACGAACATACGTTAAATTAAAAGTCTTTAGAATTGTAAAGAACGGATACGCTGTATTCGTAACCGAAAATTCTGTTAGGCATATATATTGAACTTTACAGTGAATACGTGTCACCCGCTGCGCTGGAAATTGCGCAGCGTAAAGTTCAAACAAAGAGCAAAATATGCATTGCAGCTGACGGACAGAAGTTTCAACATCGATACTTACATGTTGCTTTTACCAGTGTAGCTGCATGCGTTCAGCAGTTAGAATGAGAACAGGCTTTTGTGAGTATCCTGTAATTTGTTTATATCTTAATGAAATCCTAATGAAACCTATTTCAGGCCAAGATCATTACGACAACAAAAAAAATTTAAAATTAAATCATCTCTTACGAAGTTATAAGCTAACAAATTTCTACAACAACAACGAGAAACATGGTTTGTATTGAGAACCTCTTCCTTTATGAAGTCGGCTTAAAACGTCTATGCGTTAATCGATTTGACCGCTTATAATAACCATACTTTGAATTTTACATAGCATAAATGTCACCCGCTACGCTACAACATATGCAATGTCGTTCAAGTGTGCACAAAATAGGAAATTGTGAACAAACAAATACACGTTTTAAGCATTCTATTTTTAGCATTAATGTCTAAACTATCTTTGCGTACTACATCGATGATGCTCTGCAATTTTATAATTCACTTTTTTCCCGTGTCTTGAAACGTTTCCGAGGTAGGGTCGCTAACTCCCCTCTTTTCCACCAGGAGGCGCTTTAGGCGGTTGAATCGCGTAGCACATGTCCACTTTACTATACCTACATACCACTTTTATGACTATAGCTGCAGCTGTTCAGCAGTTAAAAGAGTCGGGACTGACTTTTTTGGGCACCCTGTATTTTCTTTTGATCGTAAAGATCTTACAATGGGACCTATTTCAGACCAAGACCTTTACAATAAAACAAAAAGTATCAAAATCGGATCATCCGTTCAGAAGTTATGAGCTAACAAACAAAAACAAAAACAAAAAAAAAACATGCGCTTTGAATTGAGAACCTCCTCCTTTTTGAAGTCGGTTAATTAGAGCATCTCTTACGAAGTTATAAGCTTACAAACATCAACAACAACACATAGCTCGAATTAAGAACACCCTCTCTTTTGAAGTTGGTTTAAAACGACTTTGCGCTAATCGATGTGACCGCTTGCAGTGACAGTACTTTGAACCACAGAGTATACGTGTCACCTGCGATGCTGCAAAGAGTGCAACGTAGTTCAAGTGTGCACAGTGTAGGAAATTGCGAACAAACAACTGCACGTTTTAAGCGTTCTATTTTTAGCAATAATGTCTAAAAACTGCCTTTTCGTAGTAAATCAATGATGCTCTACAACTTCGTAATTAACTTTTCTCCCCTCTTGAACCATTTTTGAGATAGGTGCGCTAATTCCGCTGCTTTTCACCAGATGAGCTTTATTTTCTTTAGATTGCAAAGATGTTATAATGGGACCTACTTCAGACCAAGATCTCTAGAACAAAACAAAAAGTATCAAGTAACCGTATTTTGAACTATATAGCGTATGTCTCACCAGCTACGTTACAACGTGAGCCTTGTAGCTCAAGTGCGTATAGTGTAAGAAATTGCGAACAAACAAATGCACGTTTTTAGCCTTGTATTTTAGCATCAATGTCAAAACTATCTTTTCGTACTAAATCGATGATGCTCTGTAATTTTATAATTCACTTTTTCCCCCTGTCTTGAACCGTTTCCGAGATAGGAACGTTAGTATGTCTAAATTATCTTTTTCTACCAAATCGGTGATACTCTTCAGCTTTGTAATTCACTTTTTCTTTAGAACCGTTTTCGAGATAGGAACACTAACTCCGCTATTTTCCACCAGGTGGCGCTGCAAGCGGTTTAACCTTGTACTGCATGGCCACTCTGCTATACTTACAGACCATTTTTATGACTATAGCTGCAGCCGTTTAGCAGTTAAAAGAGTTGCGAATGATTTATTTGGGCACCCTGTATTTTTTTTAGATCGTAAAGATATTACAATGGGACCTATTGTAGACCAAGACCTTTTCAACAAAACAAAAAGTATAAAAATCGGAGCATCCGTTCAGAAGTTATGAGCTAACAAACATAAAAAAACATACGGTTTGAATTGAGAACCTTCCTTCTTTTTTGAAGTCGGTTAAAAATAGCTGACTAGCCAAAAAGTGTACTTGCTGAACTAGTCTCCAAAACTGAAAAGTGTACTTGCTGAACTAGTCACCGAAACTGAAAAGTGTACTTGCTGAACTAGTCTTCAAAACTGAAAAGTGTACTTGCTGAACTAGTCACCAAAACTGAAAAGTGTACTTGCTGAACTAGTCTCCAAAACTAAAAAGTGTACTTGCTGAACTAGTCACCAAAACTGAAAAGTGTACTTGCTGAACTAGTCTCCAAAACTAAAAAGTGTACTTGCTGAACTAGTCACCAAAACACTACTCCAGACTAGGAAGGTTAATATTATCAGACAAAGAAGGCTAGTCGACAATCATAATTATCTGACCAGGAAGGTTAGTCAACAACCGCAGTTTCAAAGACAAGGCATGTTAGACAAGAATCTACACTTGATTAAGAAAGTTAGTCAACAGATCTCAGGTATCTGACTAAGAAAGCTAGTCAATTTTCAAAGAATATTTGAAGAGGCAGGATAGTCAAGATTTTTTGCCTGACTAACCTGTCTGGTAATATCTGAAGAGGAAAACGAGTCTCTATTTTATTAAGCTGCCTCATAATATTTGTGGAGGAAGATTAGTTAGGAAAAAAAAAAAAAAAAAAAAAAAAAAAAAAAAAAAAGAAGAAAGAAAATAAAAAAAACAATGACTAGCCTGTCTCATAATATTTGAGATAGATTCATACTTGCCAACATATCAGTTTTAAAAATCAGTAGATTTTATAGGAAAAAAAAAACAGTAGAGATTTTGTAAATTGACATTGTTAACAATAGAGACTGAATTTATATAAATATATAGTAGACAAAGAGAAAAATATATGAATATTTACAAAATATTTTCCATAAATAAAAATTTTCTTTAAATAAAAATCATTCATCTTTCAAACGAAAACAAATAAAATATTGAGATTATGTGTATTAAAGTATTAATTTCAAATCCTACAAATTAGGAAAAAAAAATATTGCCAATGATATTTACTTAAACACAAATTTTTACATTTATAGCAGATTTTGCTTCATTAAGAAAATAACAATTAAATTGTTATTCATAGAATTTTTAAACTGAATTTTCACTGCATTTAGAAATTAAAATGTTCTCCAGATTTTTATAAGATAATGAGGATCAAAATTCAGTTTTTAATTATCTTATCTGACTGAAAATACACTCACAATGACTATGTAAATATACTATTTAATTACAAAGCATTATTTACAAATCTGGTGTGAAAAACCACACGACTTCCATTACCCACTATTTCACGAATTATATGCATTTTTACTTTCATTACCCGACTACCGTAGGTAATGGAAGTATTGTATTCGATCCAAAAATTCAATGTTGAGTTTTCGCTTGATTTACACGTTTTAAGGTCTCCTGAGTCCAAATCAGTAGTTTTTGGCAATAGTGTGTATGTGTGTATGTATGTACGAACGAAATCTTCTGGTTATGATATCTCCTAAACTAATAGAGATAAAACTACAAAACTTCAGCATTGAGGCAGGTCTGGTGTACAGATGAATTTCTGGTGTACAGGCGCCCTGTATAAATAGCTTAATTTCAGGTCTCGCAAGTGCGTACCTTTAAAAACGGCTGTACGGATTATTTTCAAACTCGCTATAGTAACTCACTTTTAAATATGCTTTTGTATGTAATTATTGTTTTCCGTTCAATAATTGAGTACGCCAAGTTTTGGTAAAAGTTGGTATCTCAAAAACGGCTCTAACGATTTTCTTGAAAATTGTTACATAAATCCATTTTAGATATCCTTTCTCATGTATTAAGTGGTTGTTACAGGAAAAATAACAGTCATCCTGATTAGGTAGGTCAGTTTTAGATCTCGGAAATTGGTGTTTGAAAAAATAACTCATTCCCCCCCCCCCCCTTATTTTTTAACTCGCTATATAAATTCTGTTTTACATGTTTACATATATATATATATATATATATTTATACATACATGCATGCACACACACACACATATATATTAGCTTTCTCTTTTAGGAAATTTGTTTGGTGTCTACTTCGTTAGGTCAATTTTACGTGTTCGCTGACCACATTATTTCTAAAAAATGCATATAATACGTGTAATAGTGGGCAATGGAAGCCGTGTGGTTGTTTCACACCAGACTTTTTTTTTTTTTTTTTTTTTGAGAAAATGTGATCAGAAGATATAAAAGTAACTTAAAGAACTAGAAACCTAAAATTTTTCCCGGTAAGAGAAATTTTATGCACATGTCAAGCTTACATTAGCGAGATAGAAAATAAGAAAAAAAAAAAAATGGTAGAGTTATTTTTTGAAACACCAATTTCCGAGATCTAAAACTGGCCAACCTAAGCAGGATGACTTAATTTTCCTCTAATAACCGCGTAATACATGAGAAAGGACTGGATTTATATAACAGTTTTCAAGAAAATCGTTAGACCTGTTTTTGAGATACCAACTGTTACAAAAAATCAATTATTGACCGGAAAACAATAATTACATACAAATGGATACTTAAAAGTGAGTTAATAGGGCGAGTTTGAAAAAAATCCGTACAGCCGTTTTGAAAGGAATGCGCTTGCAAGACCTGAAATTGAGCTATTTATACAGGACGCCTACCCATTTTCCTGAACTAACCAACTATATCATTCGAAAGGACATCCAATAGAGTGTTTATATAGCAAATTTGAAGAAAATCGTTAAAGCCAGTTTTGAGATACGGAGTTACGGTCCCACTTCTGGTTTCCGATGTCCCACTTCCGGTTTTTCAATTTTTATCAACATTTGGAAAATGCATCTGTACACCAGACCTGTCTTAATTCTGAAGTTTTGTAGTTCTATCTTTATTAGTTTCGGAGATATGATAGCAAGGAGATTCCACACACACACTTACCAATTGCCAAAACCACTTTTTTGGACTCAGGGGACCTTAAAACGTGTAAATCAGGTGAAATCTCGATATCGAATTTTTGGACCGAATACAATACTTCCAGAGCTGCCAACCTAATCCGGCAAATTGTTAGTACCGCCCCTTTTTCTACACCACTTAATTTTTAAAGCAATTTTCTTCAAATATATTTACGATGAATTAAGAAGAAAAAAACTCTAAGAAATGACTGGTGTAGAAAAAGGGGCGGTACTAACAATTTGCCGGATTAGGTTGTCAGCTCTGTACTTCCATTACTTACGGTAGTAGGGTGATGGAAGTAAAAAATCCAAAAATTTAAGTTTGTTTTGAGTTAATTAAAATCAATATTGTAATTTTTACACATACATTGAATAAGCCTCATTATTATTTCATTATTATATGTATTCTCTGTATATTTTCCTCTATATATTTTCCAGTAAAATTGCTCAATTTTACAATTTTTCTCGTAAGTTCCTAAAAACAGCAGACCAGTAGAAATAGCTTAAAAAAAAAAAAAAAAAAAAACCGTAGTCTACTGGTAAAAACAGTAGAGTTGGCAAGTAAGCAGATTAATCAAAATTTTAATTGGTTAAAATCCTTCATATTTTATGAAGAATAAGAGATTCGTGCTTGTTTGCAGGGGTTTTTGTAAAAGCATTGTTATTAGTCTTAACCTCTTTACTTTTGTAATTGTTTAATCTTTTCTCCCCTTCAAGGTGTTCAACCTTGAAAATACATTTAAAGAACTTTTCTGGAAAATATTATTTGTCTATCAATTAGAAAAAAAAAATACTCATAGCTGCCAACTTCTTCAAATTATTCCGGAATGTTGTTAACATTCGCCCTTTTCTTCATACCATATTCTTTCTAGAATAATCTTCTTTAGCATGTAATTACAATTAAATATGAAGAAAATTACTCCTCAAAGAATATGATTTGAAAAAAGGGCATTACTAACAACATTCCGGAATCAATTAAAAAAGTTAGCAGCTATGAATACTGGAAATTTAACAAACCACTGAAACAAAGAATTCGCTAGTTTAAACATTCTTTCCTACATTTATTTATTATTAACGAAAGCATTTATCCAACACCTTCTTATCAAGACCTTCCAAATGGATTGTGGCGCCACATGATTTAGTCCATTTTTTATGCACATCCTCATATATGGATTTAGATTTATTTTTAGAATTTATTATATTTAGAATTTATTTTTTTTTCCTCTTCGGTGCTTTCGTTTTATACGCTGTGGTTACAAAAATAAATATAAAACTTTTTTTTAAGTTCCTTTTTTTTAATATTGCCCATTTCATTCCTAATTTTTTCCCTCCATAAAACAATAAATCTTCTATTTAGTCATAAATTCATTTCAAAGGTAATATATATATATATATATATATATATATATATATATATATATATATATACATATATATATATATATATATATATTTTTTTTTTTTTAATTGGAGTAATAGCAGAGTACGAATTAATATAGCTAACAAAGCAACTGAGAGGTGTTTATTTATGTTTAATATAATCACTGATGCCATTAATAATCACAATTTTTCAATAAATAAAAATATGAAAATTTTGGGAAACATACATGTTGTAATTAGTTAAAATACAAATTATAAACATTAAAAAATAAAATAAAAAATGTTTCAAACACTTAATTTACTTCCCTTTACATACCAAATCACCTTATTTTTGGAAAAATAGTTTGAAACTTTTTTATTATATTTCTTTGCTGCAAGAGAAACATCTCATATTAAATTTAGCTTAAACTTTTGTTTAACAATAGAGAAAGTTTAAACTATAGGGACTTTGAAGTTCCAATGAAAGCCTGTAGTAAATTTAGGCTATATTGAGGAATTTTTTTGGTAGGACTTTAAAGTCCCCGTGGGATACAAAGGGTTAAGCCACCTGAATATATGCATATATTTTTTAAATAATGGATTTTTTCACCAAATTAAAATTATAAACAGGTAGGACGATACAATGTATTGATATAGACAATATTAACGATATGTAAGGTATAGAAGTTACAATGTACTAAATTATAAATAACATCAAACTCAAAATTTCCGGTTATTCAAAGTTTTAAAATCATAAATATTAATGATACACCTTTTTTTTTTTTTTTTTTTTTTTTTTTTTTTTAAGGTGAGGGTGGACATAAAATTTGCATTAAAAACACCTTTTACCGTATATAATAAGAATTTTTTTTCCTTTAATCATCTCTGTAAATTTTATGCACAGATAAATTTTAATATATAACAATAATTTACAAGTATTTGATCATCCAAAATCACTCTCACTTACCTGATAACATACTTTCAACAATCTTTAGACCAACATTTTAAATAAGATTTTAAATCTCAAGATTTTAAATAGATTTATTTGCTTATTTAAATAAGAAACTAAGTAATTAAAATAAGACATAAAAGACAAAAATCAAGAAAAAAATAATTTTATTGAAAATTATAAATATGTTTCATATACATAAAGAAGATTTTTCTATCATTTGCATAAAAATTAATAATAATAATAATATAAAAGCACAGATATCATTAGGTAATAAAACGTAAATTTTTTGCAATGGCTTTTGCAATACTTCTCAAATTTTTTTAGTGATTATTTGGCAACTTTTTCCAACTTAATTATTTACAAATCTAAATAGCTCTTAAACAAAAACGAAATATTTCCACAGGACTTTGTCTTCATGTACTTGGCTTTGATAGATATGATGGCAAATCACTGAAAATCGTAGGAATAGCACCATCTTTAACAATTGGTTTATTTTTTGGGACTTGATATAACTTTTCTTCTTTTTCATTAAAATATGTTATTGTTTGTATAATTTCACCAGGTTTAAAATGGAGCTCTCAAACCTTAAAATGAAAAAAAAAAAAAAAAAAAAAGTCATTAGGATGTCGCTAAGAAGTACGTTATATGAGGTGTAAATTTCACCTCATTGCATAGGTTGCATTTAGTTAGGAAGTTGCATATATCAAAACCTTTCTTAATCTATGCATAAATTATTATATACTCGTTTATAAATATATATGTGAAAACAGGGCACTTTGGAATCACCTAGGAGAGGCCTTCATCCTGCAGTGGATTGATAAAGGCTGAAATTGATAATGATGATACATATATATATTGTCATATTTCAATTACTTTATAATTCGCATGATTACTTTGGGTATGATTCGTATTCGTATGATTACTTACTACTTGATTACGCACCCACAAGCTTTTTTTTTTAATCGATCTGGTTTTATAGATTTTCTTTTTTTAATGAATATATTGCTGTTAGTACACTATTGTTAAACATATTTGGAAGCTGACAACCGTATTATAAATGCTATCTATATAATTTATGTATGTTCAAACAAATACGAAACGTCCAATACAGTACAGTCTATGGAAGGAATTTCTTTAAAGGGCCTTTTAACATATTTCCAGGGGTGCAGAATATGTCCGAACGCGTGAACGATGTTCGGGGGAAATTTTGATTATTTATTTTCTTAAAATAAAAATGAAAACGGAAATAAAAAAATTTGGTGTGAAACAACCACACGACTTCCATTATCCACTATTACACGTGTTATATGCACTTTTTGGAGTTAATGTGATCAGAAGGCATAGAATTGACCTAATGAAATAGACAACTAAAAATTTTCCAGTAAGAGAAAGTTAATACAAGCATAAAGACATATAAAACAGAGTTTACATAGCGAGTTAAAAAAAAGAAGAAGAGAAAAGGTGGGGGGTAGTTTTTTTTAATTATTATTTTACTTTTTGAAACACCAGTTTCCAAGATCTAAAACAGATCTAACTGATCAGGATGACTATTAATTGTCCTGTAATAACCACGTAAAGCATGAGAAAGGATACCTAAAATGGGTTTATGTAACAATTTTCAAGAAAATCGTTAGAGCCATTTTTGAGATACCGACTTTTACCAAAACTTGGCATGTTCAATTGTTGACCGGAAAACAACAATTACATACAAAAGTATATTTAAAAGAGGGTTAATATTGCAACTTTGAAAAAAATACATACAGTCGTTTTCGAAGGAACGCACTTGCGAGACCTGAAATTGAGCTATTCATACAGGACGCCTATCAATTGTCCTGAACTAACCAACTATATCATTCGAAAGGACATCTAATAGAGTGTTTATACAGTAACTTTGAAGAAAATCGTTGGAGCCGTTTTTGAGATACGGGTTTACGAACTCACTTCCGGTTTCGGATATCCCACTTCCTATTTTTCTAATTTTCACCAAAACTTAAAAAATTCATATGTTCACCAGACCTGCCTCAATTCTGAAGTTTCGTGATTCTATTTTTATTAGTTTAGGAGATATCATAGTCAGAGGACATAGCCAAGAAACACATTTTTGGACTCGGGGGACCTTAAAGCATGTAAATCAGGTGAAATCTTGATATCGATTTTTTGGACCGAATACAGTACTTCCAATACCTACGGCAGTCGGGTAATGGAGTAAAAATATATGAAAAAACAAAATTTCTAATATTAAACAACAAATTGGCAGCTGTTTTCTTCTGTTACATGTGTATTTTTTTTTTTTAATACCTATTACTTACATCCCCTGCTCCCCCTCCTCCCCCACCCCTAAAGTTAAGTATTTGAAGTTCGGTGATACATATTTAGTGATTCATTCAAGCTAGAGAAAATACCAAATCTCCAACTTTTTTTTTTTAAATTGACTAAAATGCTACAAGAATAATAATCCAGTTCACATAAATAAACAAACACTTTGAGTCCGATTCAGTTTCGATTGTGCAATCATCAATTGCCCCCCCCCCCCTTCCTCGCAACCAAATTCCGCGCGTACACACACAAAATTATAATAATATTAATAATAATAAATAAAACAGAAGAAAAGAAAGAAAAAGCACTTGAGCAGTTAGCTGTGAGTGATAAAACAAATTTTTGAATGAGTTGGTTCTTTTTGTGTCTTAAATTTTAGTTTTCACATAAGAATTTTAACATTTAGTTAAAACTTCTGTTGTTCTTTTATGGATGTTTATAGAAGCCCAATCATTTCATATTAATTGTTATTAATCTAAACTTATGCTTAATCTTTTTACTTTCTTCTACAATATATGTAATATAGAGAAAGTATTGGATTCGCGAAAATTTTCGACCTCCGTTTTTTGACGGATCTACACGTTTTGGGATGTCCTGAACACGAATTGATAGTTTTTAGAAAATGTCTGTCTGTCTGTCTGTCTGTCTGTGTGTCTGTATCATTTTTTTGTGGACGCTGTATCTCACGAACATATGAATGAAATTTAACCAAACTTGGTATTTAGTTGCACCCTGACATGAACTGGTGCCCATTAGATTTATGGATCAATAGCTCAACAGGTGGCGCTGTAATCGCATTTTATGCAAATTTTTAACATGGCAGCATAGGACAAAATTCCGTATAAATGGGCATAATGAGAGTTATTTTAAACTTGTGATTGTAAAATTAATTTGAATTATTGATGATAGTAGTAGTTAACTAGGAAAAAAAAATTGTGCATGGGGGGCATCGGTTCCCCCCCTGGGGGGGAAGTACCCCCCCGGGGGGGTTAAATTTTGAAGATGGGTATCATTCGAAAGATCTCGTCAATACCTTTAAAACGAATGGTTGAACCATAAATCTGTGATAATTTAAAACAAAGTTATCGATTTTTTTTACTTTTAACAAAAAAAAAAAAAACTTAGAAAAAAAATTCGATTTTTTTTTTTTTTTTTTTTTTTTTTTAATTATTGTTAGTGATTGAATATGTATTAATTTTCACAAAAAAAAAAAAAAGAAAAAGAAAAAGAAAAAAAAAAAATCTTTTTTTTTTTTTTTTTTTTTTTTTTTTAATATTGTTACTGATTGAATATGTATAGGAAAATATAGAAGAAAGTCTTGTGGTGGCCACAACATACTAGTTTATATTATTTTTTCAATTTAAAATTATTTTGCATTACAGTACTATTCTTTAGTTTTTTTTTTTTTTTTTTTTTTTTTTTTTTTTTGTATTCAATAGAAGAAATCATTGGATTCGTAAACATTTTCGATTTTCGGTTTTTGATGGATTTACGCGTTTTGAGAGGTCCAGAACATGTTTTGACAATAGAAAATGTTTGTGTGTGACAAAAAGTTTTGTGGCGACTGTATCTCAGGAACTACTGCACAGAATTGCATATAAATTAATATACGGATGCATCTTGACATAAATTAGTGTCTATCAACTTTTGGTGCCAATCGCTCAACAGATGACGCTGCTCTACAGCAATTTCAGAAAAGGCTGTATCTTAGAAACTAATGCACGAAATTGCATATTAATTTATACGCAGATGCGCCTTGTCATAAGTTAGTGTCTACCAACTTCTGGTGCCAATTGCACAACAGGTGGCACTGTTATACATTGATTTCTGCAATTTCAGGGAAGGCTCTATCTCAGGAACTACTGCACAGAATTGCATATAAAATAATATGTAGATGCACCTTAACATAAATTATTAGTTTATGTCAACTTTTAGTGCTAATCGCTCAACAGGTGAAGCTGCTATACAGCTATTTTTACAATTTAAGGGTTATATCTCAGGTTCTAATGCGTATAACCGAACAATATTTAATGTATAAAAAGGCCATTAAGAGACATAATGTTTATTAAATTGGGTGTATATAGGCGATATGTGGCGCTGTTATACTGCAATTTTCCCCGTGATCATCTGTACGGTAAAAATTTACTTCCGTTGAACCTTTAGACTACCTCTCTGATATGAAAATCGTCTGCATTAATAATAGATAAAAATAAAAACAAAAAATAATTTCCATTGCATGATTTTATATAGGAAAAGGTAGAAGAAAGTTAGTTTTGTGGTTGCATGAACATGACATTTTTTTTCTTCTTCTTTTTTTCTCCCCGGGAGAAAAAAGGCAGGCTTGAAACTCTTATACTTTTTTTTTTTTTTGTTTTTTTTTGTAATGATACATATCAACAAATGTCTGATAGCTGCTGATTCTGTCATTCAGCTTTCGTTTTGACCAAGGTTAAAATTTGCCCATGTTTTGTGCATTTTGTATCTTTATAGTAATTTGTCTCATTTTTATAGCATATAACTTTTATTTTTTCAGTTTGTTCAGTGAAACAAATAACATGAAATTAAATACATATTTTTAACAAGATACCTGTTGTTTATAACGAATACTTAATAGTATTTAATAATTTAAACTCATATTATTTTTGATTAAATTTATTCTAAAGGAAAAAAAATATATATATATGATATCAAAATTTTAATAACTAAAAATATCAACCTTTAAAAAACAATCACCAATCATTTGAATGAAACAAGTAACATGAAGTTAAATCTATTTATATTTTAACTAAGACATCTATTATTTATCGCTAATAATTAATATTGTACACAAGAACAATTTAAAAATTGAGAAAAGAATATAGTATGTGATATTAAATTCATATCATTTTTGCTCAAATTTGTTCTGAAAAAATTGTTATCAAACATTTAATAATAAATGAAGACATTTTTTATTACATGCAATTATCAACCATTTCCCAAAAATATTTAAATTATAAAGATATATTTATTTATTTAGAACTGGAAATTAAAATAAAATAAAATAAAATAAAAAAATAGAACAAATAACAGATAAACGAGGATACTTTTAATTTTTTTAATTCATCTCATTAAAAATTTTAAATATAAAAAAGTATGAATATTATTCTTGTTCTGAGATAAGGTAGATAAAATGCAGCAAAAGATAATTTAAAAACATACCTTAGAATTCGGAGTTATTCAAAATCCTTATAAATAGCATTTTTCCATATCTTTTTGGAATTTTTATCTCTTGGAATCCAAATACCTTCTGAACCACCTTTAGGGGAAAATAAAGCGTTACTATTCTGTGTATAAAAAATATAAATATGAGCTTAATGTTAAAAATATATGTAAAAAACTATAGTTCAGACAAATTAAAATACTTATTACTTCCATTACCCTACTACCGTAGGTAATGGAAGTATTGTATTCGGTCTGAAAATTCGATATCGGGTTTTCACCTGATTTACACGTTTTAAGGTCCCCTGAGTCCAAAAAAGTGGTTTTTGACAATTGGTCAGTGTGTATGTATGTGTGTGTGTGTGTATATGTATGTGGAGAATCTTCTGGCTACTATAGCTCAGAAACTAATAAAGATAGAGCTACGAAATTTTAGAATTGAAATACGTCTGGTGTACAGATGAAATTTCCAAATTTTGGTGAAAATTGAAAAAACGGAAGTGGGACATCGGAAACCGGAAGTGGGACCGTAAGTCCGTATCTCAAAAACAGCTCTAACGATTTTCTTCAAACTTGCTATATAAAGACTCTGTTAGATGTCCTTTCGAATGATATAGTCGGTTAGTTCAGGAAAATTGATAGACGTCCTGTATAAATAGCTCAATTTCAGGCCTCGCAAAGGCGTTCCTTTAAAAACGGTTGTACGGATTTTTTTCAAACTCGCCATTTTAACTCACTTTTAAATATGCTTTTGTATGTAATTATTGTTTTCCTGTCAATAATTGATTTAACCGGAAGTGGGACATTGGAAACCGTAAGTGGGACCGTAAGTCCGTATCTCAAAAACGGCTCTAACGATTTTCTTCAAATTTGCTGTATAAACACTCTATTAGATGTCCTTTTGAATGATATAGTTGGTTAGTTCAGGAAAATTGATACGCGTCCTGTATAAATAGCTCAATTTCAGGTCTCCCAAGGGCGTTCCTTTAAAAACAGCTGTACGGATTTTTTTCAAACTCGCCATTTTAACTCACGTTTAAATATGCTTTTGTATGTAATTATTGTTTTCCTGTCAATAATTGATTTTTTGTAAATGTTGGTATCTCATAAATGGCTCTAACGATTTTCTCTTAAGGTCACTTATGTTTTCTGATCACCATTATCTCTCAAAAATGCATATAATACGTGTAATAGTGGGTAATGGAAGTCGTGTGGTTGTTTCACACCAGATTTTTTTTATAATACAACGATACGCAAAACTAAGATTTATAATAACGTATTTTAAAATTTATACGTTTTAAACAACTTTATAAATTAAAACAAATTCTAAATACGATTGATATTGTTAGAAGATTGCTAAAGCTTAAAATTTTACAATTTTACAATTTACTATTCTAACAAAGCTTTACAATAAATATATATATATACACACAATAAAATAAAGTATTTAGCACTTACTTTTGACCGTGAACTCGATTCGCAGATAATTAAAATCTCTCGGTCTATTTCTAAAATGAAAATTATCACAAATATGGAAATGGAACCAAAACAACATCAACGGATCCACGATTTCAGACTTCTAAGTATTTGAATTTCGAATTCTGCGATTGCATTATCCCGCCAGATTTGATAGGTTAAATTATTCGATTTCGGTTGACTAACTCAAGCTGTCAGAAGGAGACAAAAAATAATAATAATAATAATAAAATAAACAAATTAAACAAAAAAAAAAAAAAAAAAAAAAAAAATGCTGAGCTTTTGGACTAGCCAAACACATTTTTCTTAGTCAATTGACAAAACAGGAACAATTTATTTTTATTCTCTCATCTGACTAACCGGTCAAATTTGAGGAAAATGAAAACTGTACCTGGGAAATTAGTCATCTGACAAGTTTTAGAGTCAAAACGGATCATCAGACGAGACACATTAAAGATACATGGTAAAATAAAACGACTTTTGTGTCTCATGACTAAATGGGATTGTCAGGTAGTGTTTTGATTGTTTAAAATTTTGCGTAATTTTGTGCAAATTTGTCAATATACTAGGAAAACGTGTACTATGACAAAGATAACACGTTTCTTGACAAGTTTCGATTTTCCATTTTTCTGTGTGTACGTTGAACTAGCTATTTGGATTTTTTTGTAGATTTCTCTGAAACTCGCGTAAATACGGGCTAGCACTTCTTAGAAAGACCCCCCCCCCCCCATGGAGGGCATTCCACCTATAGGCCTAGGATCATAATGTAGTCATTTGGCCGTAAAATCCCTTAACCAACAACAATAATCATAAATTTTTGACGTTTATTTAGCACAATTACATATCGTTTTCTAAAGTTGCGTGAAATTAGTAAAAACTGCTAAGAAAATTGTGACTAACAAGTACAATGATGTAAAATCTAATGTGAATACGTATTTTAAAAGCATTAGGAAACAATTATTATTATTATTATTACTATTTTAGCGATACACATAAGGAATAAACTAAGCTTGATATTTAACCATTTGCTCATATCTTTTACTTAAAAAATAAAATTAAGTATTTGGCTTCCAAGATTATTTCAAACTAAATAAGTACGTGTTAAATATTTAATAAATAAATGTTTTATTTATTTCATAAATTTCGTTAAAACAAATATAAATATTGAGTTTTAAACGAGCTGAAAACATTTCGCTTTAGTAATTGTTTACTTTCTAGAAAGAATACCTGTATTTTTGTAAAAAATACTTTGTATTTAAATGGTTTATGTTACTCTTTAAACATATAATTAAAATGCGAATCTTAAAAGAATGATATATTTTACAAAATAAAATATTTACGTTAGTCAGCTCAGTTAAAAATGTGTTCAAAATGAAAATATTAAACACATAAGAATACACTTTTAAAAATATTTTAATTTAATGTTACGTTTCGTACATGTCGTTGTATGCATCATTCATATATCAAAACATGCTTTACTTTCACTGTTTTTACTGTTGGTTTAAAAATTTCTTGGTATTGTGTTCGCTTATATTTTGGGTATGTCTTTGAGTTAAAAAAAATATCAGATTTTGTTAATTTCATTTTACAAATTATACATTATATAATAATACATTTTATGTAAACATTCTTGTTACTTTTTTAAGTTAAGTACGTAAATTTTTAACAGGGCTGGATTAGGTTGTTTTTTAATCCTACGTAAAACTGTGTAACTTTTATAAATACGTGAATACAAACTGTTAGCTTATACACTATTCCAGCATAATTCGTGTGTGCTGGAAAGATTGCAAAAACTAACTGACTTGCTGTTGTCAGTAATTTTAATAAAAAAAAAAAAAAAATTCAGCGAGGAATGAATGTCCACATATTTGTATGATTCTTTTTAACAGGTATTTTAATGAAATAATAATAATAAAAAAAACATCGACACCAATTATTTAATACAGTGAAACACAGTAGTTTAATAGCAATTGAGATCTGTAATGAGTTTAGAAAAATATTACCAACTAGTTCTGTGTTTCATGCTTAATTAGTTTTACTACACATAATTTCTACAAGTTTTCTAAAACCATTTTCGAAAATGTTTCGAGCGATCAAAAATTTCCTTTCAAAAGTCTTGGATTTAATGAGAAAGGATTATGGAGAGCTTAATACTGAATTCGTTTTAGGGAACATGGATATCGAAGATAGTATTCGAAAAAGATTAGGAAGGGGGATCTTGCTAAAAGATCTTTGCTGGAATAAGATCTGTTAATCGGTAGATCTTTTTTCATCCCTGCTACATTAGTTGCACTAATGGTGAAATGTGCCACCAGACCGTTACCTTTACCGGATTAGGCTTCTAAATAATTGATCTGCTACAGATCGGGAATTTTAGCGTAAAAGTCAGGTATAATGCCGTTGAAGGGGAACTATTTACGATCTTTAGACCTTTAACGAAAATATAAACATTGCAGAAGAGAAAAATTATTTATTCTTGTGAAGGCGCAAATTTCTGTTCAGGAATATGTATGTATGAATCAATAATTTAAGAAGAATAAAATAAATCTCTTAAGGCTGTGTTCAAACAGTAAATCGATATCAGATGTTCATTAGAAATATACAAAAACAGACTTTTCACTTGTATATATTTTTTTTATTTTTAATTTTTTTTATTTACATGTATGTGTAGTATATGGAGTAAATCAGTCATTAAGATTTGTTTCTATGCTTAAAAATACTTTATGTTGGTTTATTTATTTCGAATTAAATTCGAAAAACTTAATTAATTTTTAAATTTGGCGAACATTTTTTTCTCTGTTGTTATTTTGTGTACTGTCATTATTATTGTTTTTTGATTATAAGAAGCTGAAACAACGAGCTTATAGTTATACTAATAACGACAAGTTTTATTAGTATGAGGATGAAACATTACTTTATACTAATTGTTTAAAAAAATGTGTACCAGAATTCTGAAGGTCCATTAACATTTTAACAATTCGTACATTCTATTCCAACAAAGAATTGACTGTATAATATTAAATTTTAATGGAATAAGAAACGTAATACTTGGTTTTCTACAAACAAAATTTATGTGGGTTAACATTGAAACAACTGCTATTTTCATTGGGCTCTTTGTTGGACAACGTTTGTAAATGGTCGTTGGCTGGATGGATAGCCCGACCGTTGGCTTATATGCAGAATTTTACGTTGGCAGTTACATTTTGTTATTATTATTATTATTTATACTTTCAAGCGAAAAATGTCACCGACGTTATTTTAAAGCGTCTAATAAAATTATATATTGTCTCTAAAGATACATAAAGATTAAAAATAAGCCACTATATGCAAATTTAACGCATGAATTTTTGTTCGACTCATAAAGTTGTTTTTTATGGTGGGTCAACAGTAGTTGACTCAGCTAACAATTGAAAGCAAACCGATGCTATTTCAATTAGCCTAGTGGCAACTCGCAAATGAAATATATATTGATAGGTCAACCATTCATGACTGTACGATAGCAAAATAAATTTAAACATACTTTTTTTTTTCTTTTAAGTTCAAATTATTGATTTTAAAATGTAGAGACTACAATGTCTTAAGAACAATTAAAAGTCATTAAAATAATAGGATGCCTAAAATTAAACTCAAAAATTTTAATACAATAATGTGTAACATCACCAATCATTAAAGAAAAAAAGTAATAACAGAAATTTATCATTTAATTTCGATTATTATCAACTCGTACGTGTTATTATAGTTAATAGTAAATTATTTATAATAAATTTGATAAATCTTAAAACTTTTGCTTCCAGTTTTCGCGAGAGTTTATATTTTATCAAGTGGAGTTAAAAATCTTTTGTTGGTATGCAATTTGAAAATTTGATTATTTATCTCTATATATAAAAGAATAAACTCACTGATTCACTGATCAGTGACTCAACACAGCCGTGGCAATTCTATGAGTAATATAGAGCCGTAAATTTTGGTGAGCACGTTGGTTTTAGGATCCTGACGTCCACTAAGACGGGATTTAGCGAAATATCCCCCAGTTCCCCCTGGGGGGGGGTAGAAGGCAAAAACACCTTTATAAACATAACGCGGCTCCAAATTGCTTCACGGTAAAGAAATTGTAGAAGGAGAGACTAGACTTGAGTAGAAAAAAAGCATTTTCTGCGATTTTGGAATTTTGGATTTTTAAGGGGGGGGGGGATGGGGTAAAAACGGTTTTCGGTGGCAAATTTAGCAAAATACGGATTTATGAGTAAAACTCTACCAATAATAGCGCAAAGATATAGAAAACCGCCAAGAGTCTTCTTGAGGATATTTCCAAAAACTTATTTTTGGTTTTTTGCGATTTTCGTTTTTTTTTTTCTTTTTCTTTTTTTTTGGGGGGGGGGGGGTAACTTCGTTACGAGGGGGTAACTTCGAGCCCCCTTTAGCTCTAAATTTGTCCGGGGAAATCTATAGGAGCTGAGGTCACAAATTTTATTGTGTGGCTCATTTACGTGTGTCCAACATCCATTCTAACGGGATTTTGCGAAAGTTCCCCCTTTTCCCCCCCTTGGTATAGGGGGGCAATAAACCCGTTCCCAAGTATAACTTTGCTTCAAATTATTTCAGCAAGATTAGTTTTTATGTGTAGGTTGTTTATGCCTCCCCAACACGCACGAGTAACTCTGCTCCAAATTATCTCGCGATAGCGATTTTTTGATATGTCAATTCGTTATGTGTACTCAAGACACATACTACAAAGGGATTTTGTAAAATTCCGTCCTAAAGCATGGTTCCATAATAAAATATTCATAATAGATTCATTTGAAGTATAATTCATGACTGTTTTGCATCATGATGATTAAATATTCACTAATACAAGGGTTTTCATAGGAATTTCAGTAAAAATCACTTTGTTTTCAACGCCGATATCTGATTGCTTTCAAAAATTCATTTCAACCATTAGTAAGAAATCGTTTAGTTAAAAACAGATTTTGTTTACTCATGTTTGAAATAAATAGGATATTACAGTATTATAAAGGATTGAAATTCAGTTTTATTGATGAATTTTCAGTTTTTTTTTTTTTTTTTTTTTTTTTTTTTTTTTTTAAGTAAACAGGTACATAACGATTTTAACGTTTTGGAAAATTTTGAATGTTGAGCAATTTTTTTTGTAAATATATAGTAAAAATATTCACAATAGATTTATTTGAAGTATAATCCATGACTGTTTTGCATCTTGAAGATGAAATATGTACTAATACAGGAGTTTTCATGGGAATTTCAAAAAATAACACTTTGTTTCAATGCTAACATCCGGTCGCTTCCAAAAATTGATTTCATCCATTAGTAAGAAATCGTTTTGTTTGTTACTTACTTTTGAAATAAATAATACATAATTATATTTTAAAGGATTGAAATTCAGTTTTATTGATGAATTTTTAGCATCTTGTGAAAAAAAAAAAAAAAAAAAAAAAAAAAAAAGTAAACAAATACTTTATGATTTTGACGTTTTGGAAAATTTTGAATGTTGAGCATATTTTTTGTAAATATATAGTAAAAATATTCATAATAGATTTATTTAAAGTATTACTCATGACTATTTTGTATAATGAAGATTAAATATCCACTAATACAGGGGTTTTCATTGGAAATTCAAAAAATGAAATTTACTAAATTTTATGAAAATCAATTATTTAACACTTACCTCCTACTTTAAGGGAAAGCTTTCTAGCTTTCTTTAAGATTTCACTCTATCTGATATGAAAATTCATAAAACAAAACAAAACAAACCTTGAACTCAAAAAACAAAACAATATATTCCTTTTTTTTTTTTTTTTTTTTTTCCCTCCACATTTTCGTGATTTTTTGAAATAGCATTAAAAATTTCTTTTACGTTTTAAAATCCAAATCAATTATACACAATACTGGTACGTTTTGATAAACAATTTGTCATTTTCTATTATTGAAATTTCTACAAAAATTTTAACACAATATTTAAAAACAGTCACACTTTAAGTTTTGTATACGTGTCATTTCAGATCTCTGTTTAAAGAAATGCATAAATCTACGCAATATATCCAATTATTATTAATGAATAATTGCGATTTCATTATTTCAAAAAGAATGCGTTATATCGAAATTATATAAACTTGAAGAATGCTACTTTTTGTTGAGTTGATCTTTGAAAATGTTTATTACTTGTCATTCATCCAAGGTTTAAAATATTGTATTAAAATAACATCTAAAATATTTTTAACAAAATGCAAGCGAATTTTACTGCTGCTTGTGCTATCGCCACACGTATGCGCCATCTTGTTATCATCATCTATGCCACTAACGCCGGTTGATGTAAGTAAACAATTTTTTTTTTTTTTTTTTTTTTCTATCTTCACATCATTATTGTAATTTTCTGAAGTGAAAACAACGTGAAAATATTGCATTGCAGCGTCTCGAAACAAAATATATAACAAAATATAATTTTGTATTATGTTCGGCTAAATTTTGATTAAATTAAAGAAATGTTATTATCATATTCACACACTACCACAACACTTACGACCGTGTTTGAGACTCAAAATGTCCCCAGATATTTTAAAAATAAAACAAAATCCTCATAATGTCCTTTAAATTGTCGTGAAAAAATCTGCAGTTTATTTGATGATAAATCCAAATCTGCAAAATTTATTCACATATCTTTAGTATTTCTGTATAAAATAACGTTTTCTTAAGATTATCTCGAGATAATTTTAAGTGGAGTGACTTCATTTGCATCGTGCTGTATGCAATGTCCATAATATCATTTTCTTGTTTAAAATTTAAAATTTAATATAACATAGCTTCTCGACAAGTCGATATTGTTTGAGAAATCTTATGCAGACAGCTTCTCTTTCCATGAGTGACATTGACTTACATATGTCATGAGTGGGAAGATGACAGTTTATCAGTAGATAATTATGAACGTGGAACAGGAGCATCAAGAAGGAAAAGGATAGAATCCAATGGCTGGCAGTTTATTGTATTTAGAAAGAGAATGAATGGACAATGATCTTCGAATGGAATGAAATAATTGCGTTTTAAACTGTCGGAATTCATAAGTTAGAAATTATCAGTAAAAAGTGCATAGAAATTTTACTAAAATAGTTCTTAAATGAATGTTTCATGTTCAAAAAGTTGTAAAATATATAAATAAATGGCTTATAATAAGAATAGGAAAATTAAGGAAATTTTCGAAAGGTTGATATTTTAATGTAATGATAATCAGTAATGCCATCATAATAAGATTATTTACGAAAAAGCAAAAATAGTATTTTTAAAAACAAGCGGTGAAAAAAATCTTCTAGATTAAATGTAATAGTTGAAAACAACATTACATTCCAAAGTAAGATTTAAAAAAAAAATCATTATTAAAAAAATAATAAACATTATTTTTTCAGGAATTTCTAGACTGAAACAGGCACATTAACATCCATGCTTAAAATTTGCACCCAGATTACTAATCTTTATTCACTTATATTTAAAACATATAGAAGCATTAGAGGATAATTTTTTATACATAGTGTATGTTTTATATCAATTAACTTCATTTGTAGAGAGAAAATACTTTATTTAAAAGTAGAAATACTCATAATATAAATATATTTAAAGGTATTTAATATTTCAGAATATAACATAGAGGAGGTATATAAGAGTTACCCAAGAAAAAAAGACTATTGAAACATGATTCTCATAGGAATAAAAAAAAAATTATGGCCGTTAAAAATATTTGAGATCAGACGTATAACTGAAATGTTTATGATTTGCCACAATTCATAACACGACTGTAAAGAGTTCGGTGTTTTTAGTGAAGCACTTTAAGGTATCAACTCACGTGCATTTAAGGATGTACTATATACACTATTGTACTATATGCACTATTCTCTTCCGCTTTTGATATCCACTACTTTTTGAATAGAAAGTTTTGCTGTACTTAAAAACTAAAACTCGGCAGTTAAATATGATACCGATAACTGTTTTGAAATAGTGTAGTTCAAAAAGTAAAAATTTCACAAATATACTGTTATGTATAGAATTTATAAGTAATTTTCCCACATAATTTAACTTATGCTAGAAAAGCAAATAATCTGGCTGCGCATCTCTCCATGAAAATAATCCCTGAAACCATAATATACCGTCATAAAACAGTCAAGAAAAAGCATGTTTTTTATTATTTTATTTATTTTTTTAAGACAAGTCTAGAGTTTTGCAAAGAATTGTACGTATTAAGTTATGCATTACTGACTATATTATTAAAAATAAATTATGTTCAATCCGAAACCTCTCTCTCTTTTTTTTTTAAGTGATTGGAAATTACTTAGGTCAATTTAAACTATTTAGATTATTCCAAAATGAAATACTTCAATTTAATAAATATACACTGACCTCCATCCATTATAATAACAGTTTAAAAAAATCCCAAATTCTGCCAAATCTTACATTTTCGTTTAAATATTATTTCAATTATTATTATTATTTTTTTTTTTTCAATATTAATATTTTAGTAATTTTTCGAATGGTATAATAAACGATCTATCGTTACTTTTTGATATCAAAATCCTTTTAATCTTTAAAACATACCGATTTTACTTGTCGTGTTTGTGAGTGCCACTTTAAGAGGGGGGGGGGGATATTATCCCATATATACACATGGATATGACATATTTCCTCACTTACTAATGCTAAGTTCCCTTTTCCATTTCCTTCTAAAAGATCAGGATATCATTCGGACCTCTTGTGGAAACTAACCAAAGGAAAATAATAATAATAATAATAAATAAATAAAATTATCGAAATTTAAGTCGTCTTCTTTTGGTCTAAATGTTGGAATTCCCACTTTTAGCTAAATGGAGAGAATCTGACAATAACAGTGTTGACATCTCATAGCACTAAGTACAAAACTGTTCTTATGAAGAAACCACTTAAGACAACAGCTGCCGGAGAAGCTGATAAATCGAACATTTTCCTCTTTTTCATTTATTTTCTCCTTGTTTTTCTGCGGGAAGAGTGTTTGTTAGGTAGTATATTGGAGGGGAATAATGGTATTTTTGTTGAAACGCTGCCGAAAGAAGTGGACTATGTGTTTGATGGTCGATGCTTAATACTAATAATGTTACTTCAGCTCTCCTCTAACATAGTTAAAAAAATGAAAAAAAAAAAAAAAAAAAGGCTAATGGAGAGTACATTTTTTGAGGAAGACTAATGAACAGTTAATTAGTAAATTAGTTACAAAGCGTAATAATTGATATTCTTACTCGTAATTAATGACTCTTTCGAGGCAACATTTTTGTGCTGTGTTCAAGATTGTATCGATAAAAGACAATTTTTTTTTCTGTAATTTTACGGTTTGGTAAACAAATCAATAGACCGAGTACTTTTTTTAAAAATATGTTTGAAACGTTTGAAATATCCACTCCGGAAACATACTGTATATTTAAATCTGCAAACATATCGAAACGGAAAGTAAATATTACTTAAAGAAATGGTTCTGAAATGAATTTAACTTTTATGTGTTTTTGATGAATATAAAAATATGAAATTTATGTGTAAGTTTTAAAAACGGCCGAATATACTTTATCGATAAATTCCTTAATGTTTCATTCCCTAACATTCAGTCTTCACAGGTAATTTTAATTTGATGAAATTTTATTCTTTTTCGTCTACGTGGTTTTGGTGGTCTTAAATCTATTGCTCGGCTCTTACTATGTTTTAAAAATTATTAATATATATACTATAATATATATATATATATATATATCTCATTATATTATTAAAATCTGTGCGCATCTGTCTGTCTGTCTGTCTGTCTGTCTGTCTGTCTGTGAGAAATGCCTTGTCATAGCTAAAGCTCCGGCGCTAATGGTCACAGCGCTTCGAAACCGGTGTCGACAGACGCAGCATTTCTTCATCTCGACATCGCGATAATTCGCTAAGCGATGCGACCCTAATTAGCGGAGATATTAATTAAAACGTCGACCCATATCTACCGAAAAATGACCCAGAATTCATTATTAAACGCTTAAAAAGCGACATTTTTACGGAAAAAGTGGAAAATAAATTAGAAATATCAGTCGTATTGTTACAAACAAGATACCATTGGAAAGGGCTTTTTTTTCTCAATCCGATGGTGTAAACGGCTTATCGATCGGACAATTAGATTTTTTTAAATTAACTAAACTAAAAAAAATGGTGGCAACAAATCACAAGCATTTTAACTTGGCAGACGATCTTGAACGGAAAGAAAAAACATCTGGTGTTTAATGAGATCACGTGCTTTTGTACTGCGATTAAAAATTGCAATTTTCTATTTTCTTCAATTTTTCAAAATTCGCATATTTCAATTAGTATACAATCTTAACACTACAAAACAAACTTGCTTTTCAAATTTCATCGATTTTGGTCAATAAACAAATTTACATTTTAATTGCAAATTAAATTTTATCTTTACATGCCTGACATTTTATCTGTCGAAAGAGGATAGCAGTTTCAAAACGACACAAATACACTTAAGGTAAAAATATTTCTTTTTCTATTTACTTCCATTAACCGACTACCGTAGATAATGGAATTCGAAATTTCACCTGACTTACACGTTTTGAGGAGTCATGGCGCTGTAATAATTTAAAATTTCAATATTTAAAATTCTAATTATGTTTAATTTTTTTTTTTTTTAATATGACATTCGATACACATTTTAAAGACCGGTTACATTATCGAAAGGGGAATTCGAGATTTCACCCGATTTACACGTTTTGAGGTCTCCTGATTAGGTTTTCTTTTGCATCGCAATAGTGGAATTCGAGATTTCAGCTTATTTACACATTTTGAGGTCTCCTGAATGGGTTATCTTTTGTATATCAGCTACTAATTAAAGTGTCGAAAGTGGAATTAGAGATTTCACCTGATTTACACGTTTTGAGGCCTCCTGAATGGGTTTTCTTTTGTATCTCAGCTGCTAATTAAAATAATTTCATAAGTAATACATCATTTGAAAGCTTTGTTAATTTGGAATTGAATAGTAGATTACAGAAATTAGATATTTCGACATTTCTCCTGATTTAAACGTTTTGAGGTGTCCTGAATGGGTTTCTCTTTTGTCTCAGTTACTAATTAAAAAAATTTCACAAGTAATACATCATTTGAAAGCTTTGTTGAGTTGGAATCGAACAGTAGATTACAGAAATTTCTACCGATAGATGACGCTGTATTTTTAAATTACAATATTTCTATTTCTAATCATGATTAATTTTTTTTTAATGCGTCATTCGATACACATTTTAAAGTACTTTTACATTATCGAAAATGGAATTCAATATTTCACCAGATTTACACGTTTTGAGGTCTCCTGAATCAGTTTTCTTTTGTATCTCAACTACTAATTAAAATAATTTCATAAGTAATATATCATTAGAAAGCTTTGGTGATTTGGGATCGAACAGTGGAATACAGAAATTTCTACCGCCAGATGGCGCTGTAATATTTTCAAATTTGAATATTTCAATTTCTAATCATGATTAAATTATTTTTAATACATTATTCGAAAGATATTTTAAAGTTCTTTTATATTATCGAAAGTTTTCAGCAGATTTACACGTTTTGAGGCGTCCTGATTAGGTGTTTTTTTGCATCTCAGCTAATTGAGTAAGACCGTTCAAAATTGGCATACGTAGTTTAATTAAAAGGGGCTGAAAGGGTGGGGAAGAAATAGGCGTGCACCGCGCGCGTATCCCCTAACTTGCGCGCGCGCAGCGCGCACGGGACTGCGCTGCCAAAGGCAGTGGGGACCCGGTCCGACTTTTTAACCGATGAGAAATAATTTTTTTAATTTTCTTTTCTTAAGAATAAAAATTTGATTCGAGAAGGAATACGTGCGCGCAGCGTGCGTATACCTTCACACGTGCGCGCGCAGCGCGCATGGGTCTGCGCTGCCGAAGGCAGTGGGGACCCGGTGTGATTTTTTACCCGATCAGAAATGATTTTTTTTAGGGGGCACGAAGTGTCAGGGAAGGAATGCGGGCGTGCAGCGCGTATATCCTTTAACTTGTGCGCGCGCAGCGCGCACGGGAGTGCGCTGCCGAAGGCAGTGGGGACCCGGGCCGACTTTGTACCCCATGAGAAATGATTTTTTTTCTTTTCTTTTCTTAAGAATAAAAATTTGATTTGAGAAAAAATATTTGCGCGCAGCGCACATATACCTTCACACGTGCGCGCGCAGCGAGCATGGGTCTGCGCTGCCGAAGGCAGTGGGGACCCGGTGTGAGTTTTTACCCGATAAGAAATGATTTTTTTTTGGGGGGGGGCACGAAGGGTCAGGGAAGGAATACGCACGCACAGCGCGTGTATCCCTTAACTTGTGCACGCGCAGCGCGCACGGGACGACATTTTACCCGATCAGAAATGATTTTTTTTTAATTTCTTTTCTTAAGACTAAAAGTTACTGTTAGTGATTCATTAATTATAGTGATTCATTTGAAAATACTGACCCGCTAGCGGGCGAAGCTCGCTAGTATATATATATATACTGATTATGTATAGATGTTTATTAGGAAGTTATTGCTTAAAAATGTATCTGAAAAAACAAATAGTATCTCGTGCTTATCTTACTCTTTTTTTTTTCTTTGAATGGTGACATGGTATGAGTATTGAGGCCTATGGAAACACAGACTTGGTTGGGATGCCCTCCGTCGGGATCTTTAAAGGATTCTTAGCCCATATTTACGCGAGTTTCGGAAAAAAACCTCGGAAAACTCAAAATCTAGACCAGCCTGTGCTCGAACCAGGTTCTTCCGGTACATCAACATGGACAAAAGAATCTTTTAACCACTAGAAAGGCATTTTTAATGCACAATAAATAATTCCTTTCTGTTTAAGTTGAGCCAAAATTTCAGTTATGTAGGGGAACATCTCCAGTTATGGGGATTCTCCGGTTGTGGGCACCCCACCATATCTTTTAACAAAAAGTAAGTATGGTGGATTTGAGTACTGTCAAATATGTATTGTGACAGCACGAAGTTATTGCGCTAACACCGAATTGAATAGACGCATTTGCTTAGTAAGTGCAAGCATCGAAACAAAATTTTGAACAAAAAGCAACACAAAAGAAATTTCTGAATTTTTTCAATGTGCAATAAATCGAAGTGAATTAATTAAAAAATGTGAGTGTAATATATATTCATGCAGTATATTCAATGTGTTTTGTAATGCAATATCGAATTAAGTCAAAATTACGAATGAAATTAGTTTTTTCTGTCATTATAAAAGTGACTGTCATTCCCAGTTGTGGACACCCATTTTTCTTTCATTTAAAGCGTGCTTTTGACTTACAAATTATGAAATATGGTCGTTTAAAACAACACAACATACTTTATTAGTGATTTATGTATTTTTACGCATTTTAAGTTTAGCCATGTCAACCCCGGAAAAGTCAATCGATCCAAAAGAAATGCACTTTAAGGCGATGGTTAAAGCCATTTAGGATTGCTTAGTATATACGAACTCCTTAAAATCGACTGACCGAGAATATGGACCTCCTCGCAGCTTCTGTGTCCATACAGAAGAAGCCTAGAAAAAGTAAGGGTCACTTGTCAAACTGCTGACCAAGCGCGCTAAAAATAGAAACATTCACAATCAGGAGATGATGTCGAATTCTGCATCATTTGTTTGGAGCACCTGCTACCATGCCGAACAAGAGCAAATTAGCGAATTCAGTCAAATGCAACGAGTATGATCGTCTGGTACATTTGAAATGTTCCAATATACATGAAAATTATTTTATTTACAAGCATTGCACTTCTGATTTGAAGGATGAAGAAGATGACGAATAAAATTGGAAAAATGCCATTTTCTGTTATTATTTCGGCAACTGAATCCTTACAAAATGAATAAATTTTGTTGTTTTCTGTATTTATGGTGTTTTTTTTTTTTATTATTATTTTCCCATTTTTAGCGGATTTTTCAAGTGTGCCCACAACCGGGTACAAAATTTTCTTTGGCAAAAAATGATCACTTCACAAAATTGAAAATAGTTTTTTTCTGGTTGACTGAATCAATACAGTTACTTCATCAAACGTTAGCGAATAGTTCTAGCTTTCCATTGGTATTCATATGTTTGCATAATATATATTCTATCAAAAGTTATAAGCTAAAATCAAAACTTTGCCCACAACCGGAGATGTTCCCCTATATAACTGAATATTATATAACTAAATTCAGTTATGTATATAATTTGTGCATATAATTTTGAATTGATTTATAATTATTTTGTACTTAAGTAGTAATTATTTATAGAAAATGAGGGTAAATACTGGTATTCACTTGCGAGTTTTTTTCTTCTTCTTCTTTTTCAAAAAAAAAAAAAAAAAAAATGAGATATTTGTTTCTTTTGCGAAAGAAGTACTGTGTATTGTTTCAAAATTGATGAAGTCAATTTGTATTCATGTAAAATGATATTTGAATCTTATGTCGAAAGAAGTACCGCATACTGCTTCATACTTTTTTATTTAATGCTTTTATTTATTTATTTATTTTTATTTTCTTTCTCGTGCAAGTGTATGAAAACATACATAACTGTTATACATTTATGTAACCTAAAATTAAACAATATTTTTTTTTCTTCGTCCAGATTCATTCCGTTTCTTTTACAAAGTTTTATTCATTTCTACTTTCCCCAGTAATATATTGACATACTGCGGAGATGAACGCCTTATAATATATAAAGTAAAAGATATTGTTCATATATAAATCGTAATTAATATCTGATACATAATTTTACTAGTTTTTCTTTTTTAAATGTATATTTGATTACATGATTTTAACCCGTAAATTCTGCTCGTGTTTAATTGTTTCATTCCATTTTTGTAGGTTTTTTATGACAAGAGTTTTATGTGAAAAAATATGTGTTCTTCTTTATTATATATCGTATCTGTACTTTAAAAAAATTACTATTCAGAGTGAGAAGTTTCATTCTTAAATAAACCCATGAATAAAATTTGTGAAAAGCATCTCAATATATTTTAAAGTAAGTGATGTTATTTATTAGGGCTTCAAATATTAATAGTAAACTAGCGAGCTTCGCCCGCTAGCGGGTCAGTATTTTCAAATGAATCACTAAAATTAATGAATCACTAACAGAGACTTTTAGTGTTAAGAAAAGAAATTTAAAAAAAATCATTTCTGATTGGGTAAAAAGTCAGGCCGGGTCCCCGCTGCCTTTGGCAGCGCAGTCGCGTGCGCGCTGCGCGCGCACAACTTAAAGGATACACGCGCTGCCCGCGCGTATTCCTTCCCTGACCCTACGTGCCCCCTAAAAAAAAATCATTTCTGATCGGGTAAAAACTCGCACCGGGTTTCCACTGCTTTCGGCAGCGCAGTACAGTGCGCTCTGCGCGCGCACAACTTAAGGGATACACGCGCTGCGCGCTTATTCCTTCCCTGACCCTTCGCGTCCCCTAAAAAAAAAATCATTTCTGACCGGGAAAAGACTCGCACTGGGTCCCCACTGCCTTCGGCAGCGCAGTCGCGTGCGCGCTGCGCGCGCACTTGAAATGTTGAAATTTGAAAATATTACAGCGCCATCTGGCGGTACAAATTTCTGTATTCCACTGTTCGATTCCAATTCAATAAAGCTTTCCAATGATGTATTACTTATAAAATTATTTTAATTAGTAGCTGAGATACAAAAGAAAACGAATTCAGGAGACCTCAAAACGTGTAAATCTGTTGAAATCTTTGAATGATATAAAAGAACTTTAAAATATCTTTCGAATGATGTATTAAAAATAATTTAATCATAATTAGAAATTGAAATATTGAAAATTGAAAATATTACAGCGCCATAAAAGAAATTTGATTCAGGACACCTCAAAACGTGTAAATCTGGTGAAAACTTTCGATAATTTAAAAGAACTTTAAAATATCTTTCGAATGATGTATTAAAAATAATTTAATCATAATAAAAAATTGAAATATTGAAATTTGAAAATATTACAGCGCCATCTGGCGGTACAAATTTCTGTATTCCACTGTTCAATTCAAATTCAAAAAAGCTTTCCAATGATGTATTACTTATGAAATTATTTTAATTAGTAGCTGAGATACAAAAGAAAACGAATTCAGGACATCTCAAAACGTGAAAATCTGTTGAAAACTTTCGATAATTTAAAAGAACTTTAAAATATCTTTCGAATGATGTATTAAAAATTATTTAATCATAATTAGAAATTTAAATATTGAAATTTGAAAATATTATAGCGGCATAAAAGAAAATTGATTCAGGAGACCTCAAAACGTGTAAATCTGGTGAAAATTTTCGATAATATAAAAGAACTTTAAAATATCTTTCGAATGATGTATTAAAAATAGTTTAATCATAATTAGAAATTGAAATATTGAAATTTGAAAATATTACAGAGCCATCTGGCGGTACAAATTTCTGTATTCCACTGTTCGATTCCAATTCAAAAAAGCTTTCTAATGATGTATTACTTATGAAATTATTTTAATTAGTAGCTGAGAAATTGAAATACGCGTGCAATTTTTAATCGCAGAACCAAAACACGTGACCTCATTCATCGCTGCTTTTTACTTTCCGAACACTATAGTGAGGAAAGTATTGTAATCATGTCAAAAATCCGAATTCGAGATTTTGATGTTTCTATACGTTTCGAGGTCCAATGAGTCCGTTTTCACTATTTTTGCGATGATGTATGTATGTGTGTGTGTATGTATGTGTGTATGTCTGTGTGTATGTATGTGTGTATGTGTGTGTGTATGTATGTGTGTATGTCTGTGAGTGAACACGCTAGCGTCTAAACGCTTTGTTCGAATAAGCTGAAAGTTGGTACGTATATTGTAAGTCACCATAGTACGAACCCTATAGATTTTGGTGAATCTAGCTCTTATAGTTTTTTTACAGGGACTCAAAGAAAAATTCTTTATCATTATGGCCTATGGGACCAAAATTTTAAAAGTGCAATAGCATCTAAACGCCTCATTCAATTGAGCAAAAAATTTATACACATATTATAGGTCACAGATACTCAATCTGTATAGATTTTGGAGAATCTAACACTTATAGTTTTTTTACAGGGACAGAAAGAAAAATTCTTTATCATTATGGCTTATGGGGTAAAATTTTTAAAAGTGCGATAGCATCTAAACGCCTTATTCAATTGTGATGAAAATTTATATGAATATTATAAATCACTGTTGCACTAACTGTAAGCATTTTGGTGAATCTAGCATTTATAGGTTTTTACAGGGACACAACGAAAAATTCTTTATCATTAGGATCTATGGGCTCAAAGTTCAGTAGCAATCAATAAAACATCGTTTGATGTGTGGAGTAAAATACTCAAACACTTTATTAGGGTTTTCTCTCTTTTGTTTGTTTAACAACTCCTCTTTCTTTAATTTATCTACAAAACTGTTAATTACTCAATGTTCGGAAAGTCGAGTGGAGTCACTCCAGATTTTTTACTTTCCGAACACTATAGTGAGGAAAGTATTGTAATCATGTCAAAAATCCGAATTCGAGATTTTGATGTTTCTATACGTTTCGAGGTTCAACGAGTACGTTTTCACTATTTTTACGATGATGTATGTATGTGTGTGTGTATGTGTGTGTGTATGTATGTGTGTATGTATGTGTGTATGTGTGTGTGTATGTATGTGTGTATGTATGTGAGTGAACACGCTAGCGTCTAAACGCTTTGTTCGAATGAGCTGAAAGTTGGTACGTATATTGTAAGTCACCATAGTACGAACCCTATAGATTTTGGTGAATCTAGCTCTTATAGTTTTTTTACAGGGACTCAAAGAAAAATTCTTTATCATTATGGCCTATGGGACCAAAATTTTAAAAGTGCAATAGCATCTAAACGCCTCATTCAATTGAGCAAAAAATTTATACACATATTATAGGTCACAGATACTCAATCTGTATAGATTTTGGAGAATCTAACACTTATAGTTTTTTTACAGGGACACAAAGAAAAATTCTTTATCATTATGGCTTATGGGGTAAAATTTTTAAAAGTGCGATAGCATCTAAACGCCTTATTCAATTGTGATGAAAATTTATATGAATATTATAAATCACTGTTGCACTAACTGTAAGCATTTTGGTGAATCTAGCATTTATAGGTTTTTACAGGGACACAACGAAAAATTCTTTATCATTAGGATCTATGGGCTCAAAGTTCAGTAGCAATCAATAAAACATCGTTTGATGTGTGGAGTAAAATACTCAAACACTCTATTAGGGTTTTCTCTCTTTTGTTTGTTTAACAACTCCTCTTTCTTTAATTTATCTACAAAACTGTTAATTACTCAATGTTCGGAAAGTCGAGTGGAGTCACTCCAGATTTTTTACTTTCCGAACACTATAGTGAGGAAAGTATTGTAATCATGTCAAAAATCCGAATTCGAGATTTTGATGTTTCTATACGTTTCGAGGTTCAACGAGTCCGTTTTCACTATTTTTACGATGATGTATGTATGTGTGTGTGTATGTGTGTGTGTATGTATGTGTGTATGTATGTGTGTATGTGTGTGTGTATGTATGTGTGTATGTATGTGTGTATGTATGTGTGTATGTCTGTGAGTGAACACGCTAGCGTCTAAACGCTTTGTTCGAATGAGCTGAAAGTTGGTACGTATATTGTAAGTCACCATAGTACGAACCCTATAGATTTTGGTGAATCTAGCACTCATAGTTTTTTTACAGGGACACAAAGAAAAATTCTTTATCATTATGACCAAGGGACCAAAATCTTAAAAGTGTGATAGCATCTAAACGCCTTATTCAATTGAGCAAAAACTTTATACACATATTATAGGTCACAGATACTCAATCTGTATAGATTTTGGAGAATCTAGCACTTATAGTTTTTTTACAGGGACACAAAGAAAAATTCTTTGCCAAATTTTTAAAAGTGTGATAGCGTCTAAACGCCTTATTAATCTCAGCAAAGAATTTGTACACATGTTATGGGTCACATTTGAACCAGCTGTATAGATTTTGGTGAATCTAACACTTACAGTTTTTTTACAGGGACACAAAGAAAAATTCTTTATCTTTATGGCCTATGAGACCAGCGATAGCATCTAAACGCCTTATTCAATTGAGCTGAAAATTTGTATGAATATTATAAATCACTGTTGCACTAACTGTAAGCATTTTGGTGAATCTAGCATTTATAGATTTTTACAGGGACACAACGAAAAATTCTTTATGCTTATGATCTAAGGGCTCAAAGTTCAGTAGCGTTAAATAAAACCTCGTGTGATATATGGAGAAAAATACTCAAACACTCTGTTATGGTTTTCTCTTTTTTGTTTGTTTAGCAACTCCTCTTTCTTTATTTTATCTACAAAACTGTTAGTTACTCAATGTTCGGAAAGTCGAGTGGAGTCACTCCAGATTTTTTTCTTTTCTTTGCTTTCGTCGAGAAAGCAGAAATCTCTCTTCCTTGAACTGGTTCCCATGGTAACGAAAAGCGGCAATGAACACGTAATAGAATCTCTTCGAAGGAAGGTCGCGTATTCCATTTCAATGGGTTTCAAGCGTGAAATAAAAAAAATTATAACTCATTCAGTTTTTGAAATTTTCTCTCAATATTTTGGGAATTAAATTATGAAAGCTAGATCTATATACAAAAAAAAAAAAAAAAAAAAAAAAGAAATGATTTATCTCTAAACGCTGTTGAGTTATAAAATGTTTTGCGAAAAAATCGATGTTTCGTAAAATCTAAAAATGTGGATCGCTAATCCGTATTTTGTAAAAATGTTTATATGGTTCGAAAGAAGATTAAATGGCCTTTCTTTATATACCAGCTGTTAAGAAATGGAAGGGTTACTCGGTCGTACAGGGCATTTCAAAAAAGACGACCGCGGAAAAGAGAAATTTTCGACCCTTTTAAAAACTTTTTTTAAAAATATAAAAAATCCGTATTTAAAAAAAAAAAATTGTACCGTAAGAATCGGTAATAAATGCTCTTTCTTTTGGTACAAGTGTATTTTCGATATGTCGAACCGTTCAAACAGGATCGCTTTACAAAACCCCCCGAAATTTTCTCTCTTTGCTTTTTCTTTCGAGGTAGGCTGTTCTGTAACAAAATGGCGGTCGCCCGCGATTTCGAATCGTTTTTTCGTTAGACAATAGTCGACATTTTAATTAATATCTCCGCTAATTAGGGTCGCATCGTTTAGCAAATTAAATAACCCAGATCTGCGATAAATTCTCTGTCCATCGGTACCTGTTCGAAGTCCGTGCGACCGTTAGCGGCCGAGCTTTTGCTGCGTCAAGCCGTTTCTCACAGACACACAGACACACAGACACACACACACACACACACACACATACAGATTTTAATAATTTAAGAGATTTTTTCCTCTCAAAAGTAATATTATTTAAACTAACATCCCCCCTCCCTCCAAAAAAAGAAAAAAAAAAAAAAAAAAAAAAAAAAAAAAACGTTTCACAAGTTAAGTTTTATACATAAGATGCACTGTAAAAAACAACAGTAAATGTTGCAGTTTATTCACCATAAATTGTGACAGCGAATGACGGTAAAACGGAATACAATCATCTTGCCGTTTAATATACGGTTCGTCGTATACAACAAATAAAATATAAAAAATGTAAAAATGTGGCACGTAAAGTGTAAAAATTTCGGCTTACCGTATAATTTACGGCTAAAGAAGGGTTGGCAGCGAGGTTTCCAGTTGTTTGGTCGTAAATTCGTTTTTTTTTTTTTTTTTTTTTTACTGCGTGCTTTTGCAAACAATGTGATTCTAATTATTTGCACCTGAATTCAAGTTAAAGAAAAATGAAAAAAACATAACACTAAAATATAAGAAATGAAAAGAAAGTCCCTGAAACAGAGACAGAAGGTTTTTCATAGGTTTTTTTCTTTCTTTTTTTTTTTTTTTTTAATTTTTTTATTTGCTTTACTATTTAAAACTAGAGCAGTTTAAAATTATTATTTCTAGAAGAGATGTCAGGGTTCTTAGTGGTCCCTTAAATGAATACAACTCATCTCTTATATAGCAATCCTCGTATTATTCAACCAAAGAAAAGCAATGCAAATGATAACTGAATTTTCCTTATAAAAAAAATTGATATTCATTTAAGGGATCGCTAAAAGCCGTGAAATGTGGATTTTGTTATTGAGCTTTTTTTACGATAAGAAAAACAAAACTATGCCACAGAAATGTAATTATTGTTACAATGCTTTATGATTGAAACATTCTTTTTTTTTTTTTTATGTCAGAGTGCGTAGATGTGTCATTATCCAACAAACGAAAGAATCACCAAAAAGATAGTCCCAAACTGAACTTGCTCCTATTCTTCAGGATTTATAAAGTAAAGGGTTATTATTTTTTCGGTGCAACAATCTTGCGAGATCTTTAAGAAATAAGTTTTGCTGAACATTGAAGATGAAGAACTTGAGAAGAGCAGTCTTAATCTCAGCTAGCACCATTAATATTTCTCCTTGATAAACCAAAGAAACTATAGCGAAGAATGGAGAAGAGCTGTTTTTTAAATAAATTTCCCAACTCTCGGCACTCCCAAGCTATTGATTCGTTTCTTATCTATACTAAATGCTTGCGAAGTCTCAGGAACTCTGCCAAGAAGAACCCATGAGTGATTGTTCATAGATTCGAAACAATAGCATTCTATGTGGGGTTGAAACCGCCTCTAGGCGGTCTTTATGATTGCCTGCTTTCGTGATCCAGATAAGCAAAGATTCTCAAGAAATTGTCTTCCAAAATTGAATGTTCTGATAGTGTCTTTAATAATGTAGCTCAAATAAACTTTCTTGAAAGCGTGTGAAAGCCTATTGATCATGAAAGTTCATTCAATGGCAAATTAAAGTGCTTTGATGTACGTTTAAGTCCAACATCGATACGATTGATTTTGTATCTTACAGAAATTTTAATATAAAACATAAATCATAGGTTTTTTTTTTTTTTTACGGATATAGAATTAGGTATATAATTTGATACGATTTTTAACATTTAGTAGAATTATTAAACATATTATTAAAGAATATCAACTTTATCGAAACTCAGTACTGCTGTTAAAATCAATGATCATATGAAACGATTTTAATTGATTTTTGTATTTGTACGATATTAGTTTAAAAAATATGTAAATAAATAATTTTATTTTTATGGAACTGAAGTGAAAAATTCATTTTTTTTTTTTATTTGAGGAAATTCTGATAGACGTTCTGAACTAGATAAATCCAATAATTGTACTTAAGGGATTTTAGTGGCACCGAGTAAAATTACTTAATAAGCCACTTTCCTTAATGATTGTTTTGTTGAAGTTATTTGTATTTATGGTTTGCCGAAATGTTAGTCTTTAAATCATCTTCACAAAAAGAATGAATGTGCTAACTTATTTTTCAACTCTAAAACGGCATCTAAATGTGCATAATAAATAAATATAAATGGTAATACACTGCGTAAAAAAAGTAGACGGACACTTACTTGTAATACTTTAAAGCCGTTTATTTCTTTAATTAGAGATATGAGGTTTATTTCTCTAATATAATTGTATTCTTGAGACATCATATATTATTATTTTTTGGATATAGATTGAATTCTTTTGAATTATGTAATGGAAAAATTTAGGAAACAAAAATGGTGCATATTTGCACTGTAATTTTTCTTAAAAAAAGTAGACGGACACATCTTGTATCTCTAAAATAAAACGTTTTTAGTAAGGGGTTCGTCTCCCATTTGCTTTAATAAGTTCGTATACTCTGCTAGGTATCGAATGAATGAGATTCTGAATGTTTTTTTGACGGAAAATTTTCCAAATGTTTGTAAGAGCTTCTTTGAGCTGGTGAATTGATTCATTCAGGCTTCCCCCCTCATAAATTTTATAAACAAGTATAGCCCAAATGTTTTCTACAGGATTTATATCCGGACTCTTGGCTGGCCAGGGTAAAACATTGAAGTTGTTCTCATGAAACCATTTTTTAACGTTGTTAGCGGTGTGTATTGGCGCTCCATCTTGTGGAAAAATCCAGTTTTCTCCTCCAAGATTAGACACAAATGGCAAAAGCTCACTGCTTAGTGTTTCAATATAATCTTTGTGAGTCTGCTTCTTACATAGGAATACTAAATTTGTCCTTCCACCATAGCCAACAACTAGCCACACCATCACGCCACCACCACCAACTTGCCGAGTAAAGTACACCTCGTCTTCTTTCTCCAAACTGTGCCAATAATATTGATATCCATCTGGGCCGTCTAAATTAATTTTTTTTTTCATCTGAAAAAACTACAGATATCCATTATGTAGTCCAACACGTATGGTTTTGAGCCCACTGTAGACGTTCTGTCACGTGGTGATCCTTCCAGAATGGATGATGTTTTCTCTTATATTGAAAGAGCTCTGAGTGTTTAATGTAGTTATAAATTGTCTGAGAAGTTACGTTAGTAATTCCTGTGCTTATTCGAACTCTGGGAATTGATGCTCCAGTTTTTTTCAGCTCAGTAAAAAATTTTCTTTGGTCTCTAAGCGAAAGTTTCTTTGGCCGGTCACTCTTTTTCCTTACGCCATGAGCGTCAGGAGCACGTAGAAAATCGTTGATGCTACTTTTGCTTATTAGAAGTAGCCTACTAATTTCTCTGACTCCTTTATTAACATTTTTCAGCGCTATAATCTGTCCTTTCTGGTAATCAGTTAGAGGAATTCCTCGTGGCATGGCGCATTCATCTCCAAAAAATTTAACTTCGTAAAACCATCTTGTCAAGCACGTTAGCAAGTGGCAAAATACCATATGTACATGTACATGCAAAACTGGTATTCCACAAGAAACACCCACTTAGATAATTGCAGTTTTTGACTAGTGTCCGTCTACTTTTTTAAAAAATAAATATTGTGCAAATGTATATCTTTTCTCTTTTCTTCATTTCCCTACATTAAAATTATAAATAATTGAATATTTGTATTTATCTGTCAAAAATATGAAAATTGATAAGTATAAACATGTTAAATAATTTTAATTGACATTTCCTATTCAACGAAGACGGGGTTTTAAAAAATTGTAAAGAAGTGTCCGTCTACTTTTTTTATGCAGTATATAATGTAGTATTGCCAAGGTATGCCAGATAAAGTAATTAAAACTTCTATTGCGAAGTGTATTTATTTAGTAGTTTATTATATTGATGTAAAATTTGAGTTTGCTCATCAATGTGCTAAAAAGAAAAAATTATACTTTTTTTTTTCCAATTTATTTTGATGCCTAATGTTTACGTTCAAACAGATCTTTATATATTAGAAGTTCAGTTTTACATTCAAAGGTTCAAATTTACTTAATATTTAAAGCGCTTCAGCAGTTCTCGAATTACTTTTTCTTCTACAAGTTAAGAAACTTTTAGCATTTTTTTTTTATTAAATATAAAAACTGCAAACATCAAAATATCAAACAAAGCGTGTAATATGTACAAATAAAACGTATCGTTAATAAATCCTTTTTAAAAGCATAAAACGGTTTCTTGCTACCCGAGACACTTTCAAAATTTTCCATGTTATCCTTTACTAATTTTGATATTTCTTAGAAAAACATTACCACATGTCCTTACTTATTAACACTATCTACAATGTCTATAAAATAATATATGCCTTTAAAATTAGCAAACGACAAGCAAATAAAAATGTGGTATTAATAATAAATAAAAACTGTGATCAGAATTTCTGCATTTACGTATATAATATTTCGATTTTAAATAACATTAGACTTGAGAAATTTATGCATTTCGGTATTATAAACATTTTTCAACCTGTTTATCAGCTATTTTGTTTTCCATTCATATTATTGGTTCTCATTTCTTATTCACGTTTGTTTCACAGAAAATCACAAATCAAAAGAACCAAAATCAAAGTAGGAATGATAACTCAATGAACATAGATAGAAAAAAATCGGTTCATGAATTTTTAAAATAAAATTTTCAGAATACGTCTCTGAGACATCAAGCTATAAAATAAATGCGTGTTACTGTCATTCTTGAAGAAGAGTGATTCGTGAGAATAAGGGAGAGGTAGATTAATCATGGGAAACTTTGAAATGTTATATCAATGGGGTGTTTCGGGTTTAGTTTTTGAAAGAAATTTTTTTACTATATTAGGCAAAAATTTGAATAGTTACATTAAGTGACGAACAAATCCGATCTGTTATGAATATTACAGTGTCTTGGCTTTTGAAAGATACTTTCACGTCATGTTAAGATTTTCAGCCAAATCATACAATAACTTACGCTTTTAGAAAATGAAATAACGTAACACCTAATAAAATAAAATGTAATTTCTTCATTAAAATGTTGCTGAAATTTAGACAATCAATTATCCCATGTTCACCTTATTTTATACACATCTACATAAATTTTGAGGAACCGTATCATGCATTGTATTTAGATGAAAATATTATTCGTTACATTTTAACTATCCAGATGTTTTTAGATGTATTCTAATTTTTCTATTGTAATAATAATTGTTCTAACGATAATCATTCAAGAGACTATTTGTTTTTCTAGACAAGTTTAGAAAAATTAGAAACCACGTTTTAATAAATCATATACGTGGTTTCGTTTTAGAACACGAAACAATCATTTACACCCTTTTTCCTCCTCATTTCTTTCATGCTGAAATTCTTTAAAATCCACAATTACTTAGACTGAAAAAAAAAAAAAAAAAAAAAAAGAATGGACTACAACTTGAGAACTTCATTGCGGAAGAAGGTTCCATGTTAAACCGTTTATTTATTGAAAGTTTGATATGAAAAGCCGAAAAAACAAATAACAATAAATGTCAAACTACTAAAATGAAAATAATTTCTGTAATTACTGGTGTAACATTTTCGATCAATTTATCAGTTCTGAAAGAACAGGTCTCAACTGCATAAGAAATATTCTTTAATCTCGCGATTAAAGTTTTATATGCGTGTTTGTTTATAATAGAAATGTCTTGCATTTTCTTAAAATGCAGTATTTTATATTTTCTTAAAATAGAGGAAACTCAGTTTTAACTGATTTTATTGTGTGTATAAAAAGTGACTATAATTAACCATTTTAGCACAACAATCTACAATCATAAATAAATAAATAAATAAAAATAAAATAAAAAAAAAAAAATAAGAAATAAAAATCCCTTCCACACTATTTTCGCCGTAAATTATGTAGAAACATGCAGCTGGTGCCAATCGATTGGTAAGATTTTGCTTAGAAAGCCGTATACTTATTAAAATTAGCACCAACTTCAATTTTTTTCAATCACAATTCCTATTTTTGACATTTTTTTTTGAGTTATTTGGATCAAATCAGCCCGGAAAAACTGTATAGTTTACATATTTCTCTATATTTTTCATAGAGTTATAATTTTTCAAAATATGGTGGTGTTAATGTTAAATGAATGTGACAAACATTAATTCATATCTTCAGAAAAAATATTATACTCATTTTTTTTTTTTTTTTTTTTTTTTATGCGTTAGAATGAAGTGATCCAAACATATTCTATGCATACTTTTGATTAAAAAACATTTTTTTGAATTATGAAAATTATTGATAAATTCATATTAAAAAAATTATGAATTATGACCTATGTTAATTTTTGCACGAATAGTTCAAGAATCATAAAAAATATGGGTATTCAAAATTACAGCTCATTCTTCTTATTATTTTTCAAATTACAATAATATTTCACTTTTTATTACTCTTAAGAGCCTGCCACTTGTTATTATTTGTGCCTCTATAACATTGTATACACATGATTTAAAATAGTTATTCAAAGTAAGTTTATATTTACACATCATTTCTTAATTAACATTTTTAGTTAATTTTATATTTAAAATTATCGTATTTATTATCTGAATGGAGATAATACTTTTCTGTGTGAGATCTTAATTAATAAATAAATAAATAAATTAATTTTTTTTAATAGGGGAGAGTAGGGAGGAATTGGACAGTTTTGACAAAAATATTTTTTACAAATTTACTTTTACTGGTACAACACTGTAAGTTTCAGAGATACAAATTGAAACATTTTAACATCTTTTAAAAATATAAATTTGATGGTAATTATTAAAATATTAATTTTATAAGCCAATTAACATAGTCATAAAAATGTCCCATCCCTCCCTTATATGAGGGAGGGATGGGACATGTTTATAAAGTTAAAATAAATACGTAATATACAGACATACTATGAAAAATGACAAAAACAGTGGGACACGATGTATGTAAGGTTAATTAATTACGAATACCACCTATTTTATCCAAAATTAGAATATAATGTACCACTTAAATAAAAATTTCAAATGCTCAATCAGTTCATCTTTTTTCTTTTTCTTTTTCTTTTTCTTTTTTTTACTTCAAGCACAGAAAAGACTGTTTTTTAGTTCAAATATTTAAAATTATGTTTTTGCTATATTTATATGTTTTGTGGTTCTCTTAATATTAATAAGGTTTTTAGTGGCTAGTCTGGGTATGTTTCAGCATATCTCAAGAGCAAATATTACCAAGAAATCCTAACTGTAATTGGTGAGTGTAATTTCTTTTGTATATTTTACCATGTCCAGGAAAACTGCTCAGGAATGAAAATGAATTCCTCATACATATATGGTAAATAAAGTATTTTTAAAAGTTAAAAGAGTATACAAAAGTCGTGTGAATGCCACACCAATTATTTTCCATGATTTTGAATTTGTTTCGTGCATTTTTTTCTTCCATCTATTCATTCGTCTCTTCATATTTTCTGTTTAAGGAGTATCAGGATCTTCATTTACTTCTTCCTTTTCTTTATTTTTCAAAAAATAATTTATTATTAGACACATGCTACTTTTAGGCTTAATTTAGCTACCAATTCGCAAAAGTTATATTATTAGGTATATAAAATATGAAAAGTGATTATGCTGACATCAGTGAGTTACGTTGAAAACTTGCCTTTGAAATTAAGCAATTGTTTACTTTTAGTGGTATAAAATAGTTTTCTTGATAGATAAACTTAGAGTTCTCCGACTAAAATGATACATAGCAACAAATATGGGGCTGTAGTTACTTCACCTGGTGGAAGTATCAAAAATTAAAAACAATGTTTATTTTAAGAATAATTTTAGGTGTCCCATCCCACCCAATGTTCCATCCCTTTCGACTCTCCCCTATTTTGATAAGCCCCTAATACATTTTCGTTTAGAACTATTAAAAGTATTTAAAATGCTTTTTTCTGAAACACTTTGATCTCAGAAATTCGAATATGGAGTTGAAAATAGGTGTTACCATTCGAAAAATTGAAGGTGATTCAAATTTTAATATATAGACAACCTTCTAAGCAATAACTGTTCCATTAATAAGCAGACATGATTACCAATAGATCGATACCAGCCGCTTTCGTCTACGATAGTTTAAGGCGAAATTAGTTGATTGTTGAATTAAGGCGATTATTATTATTATTATTATTATTATTATTATTATTTATGACTGTACAAGCCTACGTTCTTAACTTTTCCATTTCACAAACTAGGACGTTTGCGTTTACGCCATCCTATAAATCACGAACGTAACCTTCTGGTAATTTTATGCAAAATTAGAGTATAATGTACCACTTAAATAAAAATTTCAAATGCTCAATCAGTTCATCTTTTTTTTTATTTTTTACTTCTAGCAGAGAAAATACTGTTTTTACTTCATCAGTGGTCGAAAGATTCTGTTCTCGAAGCTGGTAAAAGCAGGTGCGTGATTTGAACCCAGGTTGTGCTTATTAGATTAGCTGCTCGGAGTTTTCCGTTACTTTCTTTGAAATTCGCATGGCTACGGTCTAGCATTCCTTAGAAAAACACCCCACATCAGTCACACTTCTTTCAATCTGGTTTCTGGCGTTGCTAACTGCTATTGTGAGTTGCTTTTTACGGACATCATAAGAATCTTTTTCGTACCCAATAGAGCCTACATCGGATATTTTTACATTTATTTGCTTTATTTTAATGTAAAAATTTTACTCTTACTGTATCTTTAATTCACATTTATTGCTGCACTTTTCATTCATAAAAATAAAATAAAACTTTTTGATATCCTAATGCTATATGGAATTAAATCATTCACATGCAATTTAAAATAAGTATGTAAAATACTTTTTGCGAAATGCGATATATATATATATATATATATATATATATATATATATATGTGTGTGTGTGTGTGTATGCATATATATATGTATGATACCGAGAATACATTTATTAAACTGAATACGGCGTCAAAGAATTTAAAGTGTTTGAGAGTTAAAAAAAAAAAAAAAAAAAACGCTAACCAATTTTCATTTAATTCATCTCTGAACCTCTTTATCCGAAGTTTAACTTTTGAAATAATTTTGAAATTTTGAGACATAACCCGAATATGCTTTTCAAAATTTTTTTTGTCACGCTTAGAATAGATGGCTTTAAATTTCGAAGTTATGCGGGTGTTAGAGTTGTGCTGACAAAGATTTTCTTTTTTCTTTCTGGTTCATCGTACTAGAAATTCAATTAAACCGAGACCACCGAAAATGGATCTAGACTAGAAAATCGATGAAAATCACGTTCCTCTAAAAGGCCTCTTGTGTATTAGCCGCCTGGCGTATGCCATTTTATTTGTGTGTTATTTTTATTTGCGAATTTTTTTTTCTCTACAAAAGATTTATGAGTAGAATAGAAGGGTAAAAAATAATAGAGTAAAGCAACTTTATAGAATTAAGCTAAGAGATTTTAGAAATTGAGAATTAAAAGAAAAAAAAGACCTTTTTTATTTTTTATTTTTTATTCATTTATTTAATGGAAATTTGGAAAATTACCTATTTTGGTTGAGTGGTACTTGTCACATTGAAATAAGTAAAAGGTTTTAAATACGATTATAAAAAAATTTTAGCGAATTTGAAACAAAAGCAAAAAGACTGAATCATGTAATGCTGTTGAAATTTTGCTTTTTGCTACATTTTATTTTTTTAGTTTACGGTAAAAAAAAAAAATAAATAAATAAATAAAATAAAAAAAAAAATAAATAAATAAAGGTTTATGTTTTTGAACCAAAATATGAGGATATATATATATATTTTTTATATTTGAATTAATATAATAATTTAAGGTTTAATAAAAAAAAAAAAAAAAAAAAAAAAATGTTTTTTCATTGAAAATTTATAGGAAAAATATTATTTCTCCGTATTATAGAATGATATATAGAAACGAAAAAGCGACGAATTTGACGAAAATGGGTTACCAGAATATCAAGCAATTGACTACAAGACATATTTTATAGTGGTATTTTTACTTATAAATACTTTTTATTTTAGACAGACGTTTTTAATGAAAAGAAAAAAAAAGTTTAATAAATAATTAACTCTATAGTCCGTTCAAGTTAAAGTGATACCCGAAGTAAACAAATGGGTTACAAAGGTATACCACATTTGTGTCTTTCTCGCGGAAATGGCAACTTTTGTTATTCATGAAAGGGATGTGTTAAGATTTATCCTTTAACCAATCCTCCCTTCAAACAAAAAATGGCTCGTTAAAAGATAAAACTATCCCCCACCACTTCTTTTTGTATTTTGGAGTTTATGACAAAAACTTGTACCTTACAAGACGTACAACAATGAAAGAAAGACCCATTAAAGAAATAAAAAGTGTTAAGATAACAAAAGAAGAGGTGGGAAAATTATAACAAAAGAAGGGGAGAAATGAGTGACCTTGGCTAGCGCCAACAGTGACAGTGACATTATCCATGTCGCCAAACAACATGTGGTTTTGTTTATTTTCGGTATATGTTTAAGTTGAACAGACTATACAAGATTTAAAAAAAAATCCTCAGTAAAATATAGTTAATAAAAATTAAAGTTATATTGCGAAGATATTTTGACATAGACATGAATAAAACCACCCACCTGTCCTAAACTCTGTACCTTGGTTGGATAAAATTTTCTAAAAATCTCAATAGTATTCATATTAAAATTTTGTTTGCATCATTCTAATTATCTGAGAAGTTAGACTCGAAAATTTGGTATATACATTCTTTCTCATATTTATACGGATGCTTTTGAAATATCTAATTAAAACAACAATTGCAATCGAGATTACGCGAGACATTCATAATATGTCTATTCTAAAAACCGAATTTCTACTTTTTTCTAAATATAAAAATATAACTATTAAAAAAATAATGCAAATTATTTTCTTCTCCACTTTTTTAGATGTTAATAATTATAAGAACAATCAAGGTTTTACTGTTTTATTTAACTTACGCGCGAAAAATTACAGATCGATATGAAAATTTGTTAACTAGCCTAACTTGATTTTTGTATAACCTCTCAAACGAATATTAGTTAAAATGCTTTAAGTATAAGAACTTGCATACCTTTATAGAAAAATACTAAAAATAAAAACTAAATGTGGTACTGAGGGATTTAGGGATTTATTAGAAAAAAGAAGTGATGCTAAATTAGAGCTGTTCTAAAAATATGAAAAACGAATAATCTATCTCATTTCTGTAGAAAAAAAATGTCTACTGTTGAAATTGTCCGTAATTTTCCTAGGTTTTATTATCAACATTTATTCGAATTCTAAATAATTGGTATTTTCTCAGACATTTTAAAATGAATAAAAAAGGACAGCAATAACCGATGAACATAAAATGATTAGAAGAGAGACTGTGGTAAATTGGTTTATACACAACCATGCTGATAAAATTGCTACATTTTTGGATGAGAATCGTTTTATTCCTCAATGCCCAGATTGTTTTAGCTGTTATTGGCATAATGTAAGGATAGAGAGAGACAGAATAGGTGTTTTAAAAGTAGATACGAATCAGGTGTTTTAAAGTTGGATTTTTGATGCTCTGAATAACAGTTTCGTCTAACGGTAAAACAAAATTGGCAGTTGTGTTTACTATTGTAACCATCAAGACAACGTCCACAAATCTTATGTTCCCATCAAAATTATACCTCTGGGGGTCACCGAAGCGGGGGAGTCATACCTCCGTGGAGGATCAAATTGTGATGGCATGTTTCCGGATCACCTCTAGGGGTGAGTCCCAGACCGTCGCTAATTGCTCATCGCGCAGCACTAGTGCGACGTAAAACCCAACCAACCACAGATCTTAAACGTGTAATTATTGACATATTAATCGAGTTTAATGGGTAATCTCCTATTTTATATTTGCCCTACTTTTAGAGCAGTAAAGGACATTTTAGAGAAATAACTATCCATATTTTAACTTAGCTACCCGATTCCCGAGGCCTAAAAGTTATATATATATATATATATATTTATATATATATATAAGGTTTAATTTATGTTGGAAAAATGAAAGCAGTGCAATTTACTTGAAAAGCTTGTGAATGGCATCTATGTAAAATGGGATGATTTGTTAAAAGTTATTAAAAATTTTTCACAGAAAAATGTGGATTGTATCACTATGAAAATAGATCCTACAAAATATTAAGTCAAAAATAACTATAAAAGTGATGAAATATCGACTTTTCTTTAGAAATGAGAGCATGTGGAAAAATCATTTTTTAACAGCATTTTTTTTTTTTTTTTTTTTTTTTAAATAGAAAAATGAAAAATACTTTAAACCATTGTCTTTAATTATAATTTTCATAGAAAACATATTTATATCAACGATAGTTTTCAGCGTTCTGTTAAAAAAAAAAAAAAAAAAAAAAAGCTGTTATTATTAGAACGAATGTATAATTATAGAGTATTAAGCTACAGTAGAATAATTCTGGAATAGTTAACATTGAGTTCTACTAGAAAGTGTAGCTTGACGAAAAACTAAGCAATATTTTTAATACCTCAATCGGATATTTATATGTAATGTCGATGTTTAATCTTTTGTAAGATACAATAAAGGCATTCTACTTTTTAATGTAAATAAAGGCACCGATTCTTAACTTGAATGCTCTCTGCGCCTATATCTTGAAAGGGATGTCTAAAAATATATGTCTCAGTTTCTTATTGACTAATCCTACTGTTTTGAAATCGTGTTCATTCTCTTTTTCAATTTTTTTAATGGTGTAAATCAGCGTAATGTAGCCCCTTCAAATTCAATGCATTGTGCAGTTCTGATATAATGCTATTTATAAGTGTGTTATATCAGCGCAAATGAGTATTTTATTTTTTATTATATCAAAATGTTTTTTTGTCCTGTTTTCCTCTCCATAAATTAATATTTTTAAAAAATAATATTTTCTTTTCGATATGTTTGCACCTACCATTCAGAGTAGTTGCATACCACAGGTTGTGAACAACAGGTTGAGAATCACTGACCTAAAAAGAATGAAAAATAAGAATTTTGAAAAAAAAAAAAAAAAAAATCACCAAATGTAAAAAAATATACTCAAATTTTTCAGGTCATTTCGAAACAATGTTACTACTTTCATACTGCCTTCCTACTGCCCGAGAAAAAAATCGTGCTTGGTACTTTTCATTCAAAACAGTTGTTCCTTTTTTTTTTTTTTTTTGCTATTAGAGAGTTGTTATTTTTCATCATTCTTATTTTACAAATTTGAAAACATTACTGTCATATTATCTCCATAATTCCAGATCACAAACTTATAACATCAGATACACATTTCATCATCATCATCATCTTCTTCTTCTTCTTCTTTTATTTATTTATTTATTTTTTATTTCATTAATTCCTCGCAGGAATATTGTGTAGATCATGGCGACTGCATAGTTCTGCTGTTGTATTCCTCGCTCTTACTATTCTATGACTGTGCCCATATGTATGACTGTGACCTCATTGACACTCCACTGCACACGTTTTAGACATTAAACTTTTTTTTCTTTTCTAGATATCTAAACTATGATAATATCATACATATGTAGGGTTGACACCAACAATGAAAATTTAGTGGTATAAAAAGACATGCTAAGCTATAATTTAGTGGTTTAAAAATATAAAATGGTAAGCAAGCACATATATAAATGATTTTATAATTCTTTTTCTCCATATATCAGTGTTTGCATCCGAAAACAGCACACACACACACACACACTAATTTTAAAACATTATAAACACGAATGTCTATATTTTTCTGTTTTATTAATGCTTATATTTGCAAATGTCGAAAAGCTTATTATCAGTAATTAATTTAAATATACAAATTATGGAATACTTTTTTTTAAAACAATTTCCAGTTATATTCACCAAAAACTCGCGTTGGAAGATGAAGATAACATCTTAAAATTTAAATACACACATTCTTTGAGGTCGAAATAATAAAATAATATCCATCATCACCAGGCAAAGATATACGTACGTGTGCAGGGTTAAAGTAATACGTAATAAAACAAATTCAACGTAGTTTCGTATAAAATCTTAAAACTGGAAATATGTTTCAATCGAATATTAAAGTATTAATGCTCTTTTCCAATTAAATTACAAGAACTAAATTTAGGAGTCTGTTTTAATATATAAATTTATATTTCTAAAATGAGTTGCATTTTCAAACACACTGTATATAAATATAGAATCTATTCTTTAAATTTACTGCGTTCAATGGTTGATAAATGTAAAATTTCTCAGAAACTAAGAAAAAACAATAATTCTTACTTTTAATGTATCATTCAAACAAAGATTTACATAAGCATAATGTCATTATATTAATTAAAATTAAATTTTTACCATTAAGTTATAGACATATATTTTAATTTATGCGGATGTATTTTTCAGATAGCTTATTCAAATTATTAATATACAATTACAACTTTGATGGCAAATAGATTATTCTTTAAAAGTAGTCGGGGCCTATTTAAGATATCATCCTACTCTAAGACAGAAAGTATGTGCGTTTATTGCCTTATCATTAAGTTTTATAGAAGATTAGTCCATAATCTCTTGATACTAAATATAATAATATCTCAAAAGATAAAGGTCAAAGCAATTTTGTTGATTTGTTCAATAAAAAGTTTGTACTATATTTTATTTGTATGATTCTGAAATTTCAATTTGACATTGAAGTACGCGAAACAAATTAATTTTTCTTCTCCCCCCCCCCTCTCTCTTTCTCTCTCTCTACCTAAAGTGTAGCAAAAAGAGCTTTAATAACTGCGTTATTTTATAAAAAGAAATTTCCCTTCACGAACAAGATATAGTATTTACAGCATTACTAAAAGTATATTTTAACAGTGAAATTTAATGTCTAGATAAAATATTTCAATATTTCGATCTCTTATATATTTCTGCTATAACGTATATATATAACAATGTGTTAATTCTGTGCATGTGCATGCTTAAGTTTACATATCACACTCCAGCAAGAAAAGTGACACAACTCAAAAATACATTATTTGAGAAAAATGAGCTTAAAGAACACTGCAAAAGATTAATTAGCGTACAATAAAACTGATTCAAATGCCTTTTATTGTAGATAAATTGCAAGATAGAGTTGCGACGCTTTTCGTGCACGTTGAGGTACGTCATTCCCAATTTTCAATGACATAAACTTAAATTCATAATTTTTTGACTTGTGTCGTATTTTTTGCTGGTATGAAAATATTTAAATAATGAACAAAAACATATCATGAACAAATATCATCATAAACAGAAAAAGATATATATATATATATACTGCGAAATAGTATAGCAATCAGTACACTGCAGTTGTGTCATGAGATAGGAACTAGTTTATAATTATAAAACAAATGCAGGAACCGGAAGAAAAGTGAAAATAAAGTGGACGTTTCGAAGGTGAAAGATGTCATACTATGAGCCATTTATTCGTCACTGCATTTGTTAGAAATTTCACCAAAGAAAAATGTCCTATAAAAGCATGTTAATCAATCTGTTCTGTTCTCTAGGAAGATATCGCATTGGAAAGCACACATGAATTACGGTTTTGACGTTTTAAAGGTGGCGATTTTGATGTAACTGATCGAGAATATAATGGAGCTAAACTGAAGGCTAAACAGGATGATTTACATTGCACTCTTTCAGAAAGTTGCAACTCAAATGCAAAAAGAACTTGACAAACAATTACGGTTTTCAGAAATAACGATCTTAAATCGTTTACATGCAGTAGGAAAGATTCGGAAAGCCAGAAGATGGATGCCACATGAATTGAGACAAAAGAACAACGAAGAGCGTGCCTATAGGCGCAAGAAACTGCTAAACAGTAGGGACCCTGAATAGAGAGAGATTGGACATTGAATAAAAATGGCGGACGTTCGTTCAATAATCACTCGATCACTGTGGATCATAATATGCTTTTACTAGAGCCAGACACTTTTCTTTTAATCAAAATCACTTGAAAGTGGCTTTGTTTGTCTTAAGACAACCATGCAGAGAGTCATTTAAGACATTTTCATAGTGTAATGGTATCATATATAACAGCCTGAACAAACATGACGGATCGACCAGCGGGCCAATGTCCAGTCTCTTATCATGTAGGGTCTCTACTATTATGACAGTTCTAAACGCAAAAAACGTTATTTGAATCTCAGAGAAGCAACACTGAAACGAACCCTTCTCTCAAAAATATTTCTCCCACGCATCCAGTGGGATATAATGGATTGTCTCCATTACAAACTGCCAAAGCCTGGTGTAAGTATAAGTACTGAACACTAAAATTAACAATTCCTGAGATCGGTCCAGGAAATTTGATGAAATTTCTGTAAGCCAATAAATAAGTATTTACTGGCAAAGGTTTACGTCCCTTGGAATTGCTCCTTGATAACGTATAGCTTAATAATGCAAAACTTTTCAAGAACACCTTTGCAAAGCTTTGCTGGTCCTTTTTGGAACACCCGGTGTATAACCCTGATTCAAACCCTTCAAGTTACCATTTGTTTCAGTCGATAAGCAGTACCTCATCTTCTGTACACACACAAAAAAAAATTTCTGCTAGTATTGAGGCAACATACTTGACACAACTATGCAGAGAAATGTTATCAGCTGCAAATGTGTAACCGTAGTACGTTATGCTACGGTTAAACACGTATAACTGGTAACATTTCTCTACATTATTGTGGAACTTCTCTACATGGTAAGCTTCCTCTACATTGTTGTGTAATATTACACAAAATTTACAGTCCACTTCCAGACAATGGACGAAGTACGAAAATGGTTAGACAAATTCATTTCGTTAAAGCACGAATTGTTCAACACTTCTGGTATCTGTCAGTTTCCAGACCAATGGCGGAAGGTAGGTAGTGATGGATAATATTTTGATGAAAAAGGTATTAGCCTCTGCTTTTAATTAATTATTTATTCATTTCTCTGAAACACTCTTTAAAACTTATTACAGCACGCAGTATATATATATATATGTAAATAAGAGTTAAGCCTAAATAAGGAAAACCGGTATGTATGAATTCATACATAAGTTTACAGTGAAAAATCAAAATGAAATAAGATGTTAAAGAAATCAAAATACATTCAAATTACGTGCGCAAATGAAGCAGTTCTAATTTAAATGTAAATATATAATGTACGTAATATAAATGTAAATATAAAACGAAATAAAATGTAGCATACAAGAGAAACATATTATCATTACCAATTTCATCCAAAAACTTATATAAATATAGTTTCTAGAATAAATATGAAAAATATATTTATATAGTTTTTTGGGTGAAACTGGCACAAATAATACGTTTCTCTCATATGCAACAATTCATTACGTCATATACATACATATATATATTTGTGTGTGCATGTATTTAAAATTTATTATATATATATATATATATAGATAGATAGATAGATACATGCAGATTTAGCAGCATTATATGAATAAAACTGTAGACGCGAATGTCTTCCTGGCTTAAATTGTTGGAAGAAAAATTACGATCCTTCCAATGATTTGCAAATGCTCAAGCACGTACCACAGCTTTGAAAATAATTTGTTTTATTATCTTGAAGCATTTATCTCAATAAAAGGGGTTTTATTCAAGTTACTCTCTTGCCCATTAATATGTTCTTTATTTTTATATGGTAGACTTTTACTAAGAAACAAAGGGTTTTTCCCTAAGAGAACTTCATTAGAGACTGTAAAAATGAAAATATATACTATGAAAATCTCTCCAGTTTCGTGTAAACGTACATGCCGTTTATTAGCAAGCAGTGTACTTTTATTTATTCTTTTTGTATTTATTTTGAGTATTGAAGTAAAAATAGGCATTAACAAGCTGTCTTCGTCTTATTCTTTTTCTGATGTCAAAAATCTAGTATGATGTGTAAATATTACTGCAGAAATATTCTCATAAGCATATGCTACACAAGTACATTTTTAAGATTTTTGGTTTGAGTGTACATTTTCTTTCTTTTCTTATATGCAGAAATTGAAATAACTTATTTTTAACCAATTTTATCTTTTTAATTAAAACGAATTGATTTATTTTTTTTAATTATTACTATATGAATCATAATTAAATTTCTTAACTTTTAAAAATTTTAATAAAAAAATTGTATCCAGTTTTAGATTTATTTGAAAATTTGTTAGGTATCTGATAAAGCATATTTGGAAAATAATTTCAATTATTTCACACTCATGTAGTCACTTTCATACATTCGCTTACATAATAATTTATTCTATTTTCTTAATTTTTAATTTTTCTTCATAATTTAAATATTAAATATTACCAAAGAAAAAATTAAATGTTCTTCATACACCTTTTTAAATGAAAAGGAAAAAAACATTTTAATATTTCTGAAGATTTGATTTTTTTTTTATGTGTGTGTAAATTAGTGTTATAAAACAATTTGTGCATGTAAAAAATATTAGAAATCCGCTCTTAGTGTTTCATTTACTTACAAACATTTATAAAAAAAATTATGGTGAAAAATAGATTTTATAGTAAGTAATGTTATGATAATAAAGATCTTACTTTTTCAGTATGGTCAAAAAGTAAAACAAGTTATCTGCTCTGTTACCACTTATTACGAACTCAAATTAAACATTAAAAATTAAGCTTTAAAAAATTTCTTTTTAAAAAATACTTTTACTCGACAAAGAGAAAAAATATATGTTAAATTAAAAATATTTCAATAACTTTTTGGCATTTCTTTCGGATAATTTCTATGATCAGGATGTTTACATCATAAATTAAACTACACATTTGCTCTGACGTAGCTAAATGTTTAATCAAAAATTTTCAGAAAAGAAACCAAAATTGGATGCCTTAAATTTTTTGATCTTTTCTCTAACAAAAGTAATTCATATTCTGTGTACTAATTAACTACATTAACTTTAATACTGATCAGGATCAAATCTAAAACTTTTGTATGAAATTTCATTATTTATTGCTATTCCAGATTGATATAAGCATGCCATGGGACCTTTTTTTACTTTAATGTTAATTATCGATAAAAAATTTTAAGACGATCGATTATAAACACTTTGTATTTGTCCTTTTCAATTTCTTACTATGAATACTCTTGCTTTAAAATTTTAACAAAGCAATATTAATTCGCCTGATTATATGTATATATATATATATATATATATATATATATATATATATATAATAAAATAAAATAACTGGCGTACCTGAACATTTCCAGTAAAGATTCTTTAGTAATTTGAAAAATATTTTCCTTTGTATTGTAAAAATTTTCTAATATGAGTTATGCAATAAATTAAGGCGATTGTACTGTTAGAGTGAGGATGCACCAGCATGGTCTAATGCATTAAAAGGCAACCAATGAACAGTTGAGAAATCTTGCACTATCCTGGTTCTAAAACCCTGGAAATTACCTTCCACTACTACATTTCATTCACATTCTACTAATTGGAAGAACTAACCCCTCTATTGCTCTTTAAGGCATAATTTAGGTTTCTCACTTTCAAATGATACAATTTTTTTTTTTTTTTTACAAAATTTTTTTTACACTCTATATAGAGTGAATTGCACCCAACCTGTGAAACGTAAAGGAAGTAAAAGAAATCTCCACGTGGTCATACATAACACATTATAGTAACCCTCTCCTATCTCCGAATTTTTTTCGAGTTCAGGCCGATAAAACAGAAAAATGATGTATTGTTTTGCTTTTTTCTCAGAAACTCTAAAATTCTTAAACGCGCAAAGTAAACACATATTTAATGTATGACATAAAAAAGCTATTTACAAGAGAGTATCTGAAATTTACAGTAAGTTACAAACGCTGAAAATTGACGAGGTTCACAAGCGACTTGCAGCCAAATTCTGTTACCACGAATTCCTCAAACACCCTTCTATGTATAATCTGTGAAAATTAAAGTGCCTATTCCAGCAGTTTTCTAATGAGTTTACAGTGAGCCATATCGGTGTATTAGTCCAGAAGTATTTAAGCCTTTTATTTGAATTGAAACACTAAAATCGCCTTTCCTCAAAATAGATATTTGGTGAAATTCTTACAAACAAAACCATGAATTTCATTAAATAAATGTATTTTTTAAATAGCATAAAATATATATAAAATATTCTTACACTCTGCTTCCTACAAGATACTTTTTATAAAATATTCATAAGAACTTATATTCTTATATCAAATTGAAGCTATGCATTTACTCTGTAAACGTCAACTTTGAAATTTATTTGGTATTTGAATATTTAAAAAATAATAATAAAAGTTTCATGAAATTTTGAGTATATTGACGTTTTTTTTTTTTTTTTTTTTTTTTTTGAACAATCGTGTTGTAGTCCCATAATATCAAAACGGAGGTGCAGATAATAAAAATCCATACATATAACAATCTATAAAATTTGATAGTGTTCCATTCATAATTTTTTTCTTAATATGTTGGGAATGTGTAACAATGAGAAACTGAAAAAATCAAGTTTAAAGATTAATTTTTTAAAGGGCAAACCCTTGTTATCTTTTATATTTTTAATTGTTGTGGCTGTACTTATTATTCGATTTTCATGCGGTTTGTTTTAAGATGTTCATAACATTCTTTATTATATATTTAAACAATTTTTGAAAAATTGAGTTTTTGCATTTGTAAAGGTCCTTTCTCTCCTTAAATATTTATTTGGCAGGGTGTTCCAGAAATAAAACATGTTCTTATGTGATCTTATGGTATATCTACAATTCTAAATGACTCATTTGATATTGTTGTTTCTGTTCAACGTTAAGTTAAAAACCAGCCAACAGAATGTATGTTATCTGGATTGGTTGAAGGTAGAAAGGAACTAAAAATACACATGTCAAACTTTCGTGAGTATTGCTTTGAAAAAAAAAAAAAAAAAAAAAAAAAAAACAGTAGCATTAAACTATTTAAATGTTAGGACATTTTATGACATGTGTTATACATTCATGTATAAATTTGCTAAAATTCACTGAAAACAGTTGCGAACCATAACCTTTGTCGCAGTGATTTTATATTACCATCCTAATTTTGTTTTCCTCTTTTTTTTTTTTTTTAAACAAAATTACATTTTCAACCACATGGTTACATTTACTGCGGCACTGAAATTTCGCTTAAAATTTTACCTATGTTATTAGCAAAGTGTACAGTCGGCAGCTTTGTTTGTTTGATCGCTAATTTTTATTAACTTACTTTTTTATAAACAGCATAAGATTAAGATCATGACTCGACAAATATTTACGTAATAAAACAGTATTAGGTGCATATCTTTTAAATAGGAATTATTGCTAGCACTTCAATAATTTTTCTGCCGATTGTATCTTCAGGAAAAAATTATATTCTTTCAACTTCAAAATTTCTTTAACTAGCATAAAAAAATCTGGGGATTTTTAAAAAAGTATATACTTAGTTTTAAAATCCTCAAACACATTACAATTAAAACTGTCTAATGAACTTGCTTAGAATTAAAAAAAAAATGTAACCTGATCTAACATTACATGATGATTGAATAATTAATTGAAAACTCGAAAACTTATTTATTTATTTATTTTCTGTTGGTAGGTGAGGATCAGTAAAAGTATTTCTTTGTCTTATATTAGATATTTATTCCAAAACTATATTCAACTTCTCGAATTATATTCAGTGCACTTAAACCAACATTTATGGGAAAGCAAGATTTTTTTTTTACTTTTTATTTCAACAACGAACTACTTATTTCTTTTCCCAAAATTTATAATCAACGAAAAGATTTCCTCCTGTACAACTAATTTTTCGAACAAGTGACAAAATTCAGAGGGTTCATTAGCTTTCCTGCTTTTAATTAACCGGCTGAATTTATCTACTTAATGTATTTTTAAGAAGTGCATGCGTGGTAAAATGGCGATGATTTGGTGATTAATTTTCGGTTGCGATTTCTGATAAAACCACCTCGGAACGTTTATCACTCTCCTAGCACCATCTACGAAATTGTATCAAGATAAAAATCCAGACTGCTTGCTTCAAGGCCACTAATTATTGTAAAAGCTCTTTCGTCTAATGCTACTTACAATAGACTTTTTTCCAAAGTTCAGCAAATTAGTAAAGCTGTTCTTTGTTCATGCAATTTGTGTTATCAGTGGTTTATTTAGTATAGAAGGAATTTATATATATATATATATATATATTTAACAAAGGATGTATGTTTGTGAAGCGATGACTATAGGTTATTATTAATAAAAAATAACGTTCAATGAAAGGTTATCGCATAATCTTCTTCTTCTTCTTTTTAAGCATCTTTTTATATAGCAGAAAATTAAGGACTTTACGCTATATGTTTTGAATAAAACAACATCTTAAGTAAATCTTTTAAAGCATTAACGTGTACGTACACACGCGCATCAGGTATAGGAAAATGTAATATAAAATCTAAGATTTCGGAATTAAGTTTACACACATACATACAGTCGGTAACAAAAGTGTCCGAACACTAGTAAAAATTCCTATGTAAAAAAAGTACACTTCATACGGTTTTGTTAATAAATCCTCATCGAATCATGTCCTTACGCTGACTAAGAACAGGATTCGACAAGGATTTATTTCACAAAATCGTATGAAGTGTACTTTTTTTACATAGGAATTTTTGCTCGTGCTCGGACACTTTTGTTACCGACTGTACGCAAAAGAAAGAAAACTTTTTGATTTATTATTTTTAAACAAACATGTATGACCGATTAAAGTTAAAAACTAAATATTATATTGTATTAAATATTTATAATTAAATATTTAATCTTCCAGTAGGCTCTCGTACATGGGACACTCAGTAGAAATAAATTTTACATTCTACTAAGCCAAAATTATTTAACTAAATTGTACTTACTAACACTTAACTAATTAAAAACATAATTTTAATATTTTTACTCTGTACAACCGCGCATTTAAGTTTGTTGGTTGGGTTTTACGTCACACTAGTTCTGCGCAATGGGCAATTGGCGATGGTCTGGGACTCACCCTTAGAGCAGTGGCGGCTCGTGAACCGAAAATAGGTGAAGAGCTCAAAAATAATATTTAAGTATTTTTAATCATAATTTTTAGTAAGCATGGTTTTAACTAAAAATAGTTATTTAAATGTAAATTTATATTCTATAAATGAATACAGCGTAAAATACAGTGTGCCTCTTCTCCAATTTTCGTTGCACGAGTCGCCACTGCTTTAGAGGTGGTCCAGAGACATGTCATCACAATTTTGATCCTCCGTGAAAGGGATGGCTCTCCCGTTTCGGTGACCCACCAGCGGTATAATTTTTATAGGAACATGGAGGCAGCGTATCTAGAAAATTTGTGCGAGCTTTTGCGTTGATAGAAAAGACGCATCCTCTGAAAATTAGATGATTATCTTGGCGGTGTAGGATTTCTGGAAAAATAATACGCAGTTTGCCAAAAAAATCTGAAATATAAAACTACTCTAAACATAAAATTTTAAATATTAAATTTCGAAACATCATAAGCCTCGTTAAATATACCAATTCTTTTTCTCTTAAACCATAAATATTTTACGGTCTTATTTAAAAGCTTTTTGACACACTCCACACAATCTATATTAAACGCTTCATAAGTGCCTTGCATCGGGTCGAACATCCGCGGGTTGCGGGTTGATTTTGCTATAAATTTGGACTCACGGGTTTACCCGTAAATTCATTTCCTTCGAAGATTTTTTTTTCATGACTGCAATACCTTTTGAATGCAGAAATTGTATGGCATTTTTTTCCTTCTTAGCACTTTAAATGAACGTCACTTAAAACATAAGTTTAGTTACAATTGCGTTAATATTAAAACTTAATGTTTAAAATTTTATATAGAAATTTATTTGTCTTGATGTGTATTGCTTTCTTATTTTACTTTTTTTATACACTGTCCAAATGCTAAGAACAGTGCATTTTTTAAAAGTAAATTTTAATACGACTAAAAGTTTGTTATATTATATGAAGATTTGTTCGGAATAGTAAATCTTTATTATAATCATAAATATATATTAATTACAATATGATTATATGTTAATAATTCTTTATGCAATATTGAATTTTCTGAAACATTGTAAATATGTTTATGTGCAATTCTGTATTAAAATTGTATTTTGGTAATAAAATCCTAATATAATTTCTTATGTAACATAAAATTTAACAGTGCTTTATTGCGAGTCAAGGTCACCCCATCCGCGCCGGACTGTATTCAGGGGCAGGAGGACGTATACAATTCCCATGCAAGCAGAGGTAAAAAATGAAGAAAGAATGAACAGGTTCTTATTATTACTTCCCTCTTCAGTTATTACCTCTTTATCCCTGTAAACGTAGACGACATAGAATTCTCATTAAGTTTTTAGTGTACTAATATAAAGGGACAGCTGTCGGGACATAGTATTTATGGGTTTCATCATAAACCCAATAGGCTTTCACTAGTTTCCCTTTCTTTCCCCAACTTACATTTATATATATAGGGGAGACCCGTGTACCTAGGGCCGCTTTTTTTCAATGCCCAAAAACAGAGCCCTTGACCTCTTTAAAATTATCAAACTGATATGAATATATCTTTAAGACTAATTATTTCCAATTGGGATTAATATAAATATCTAAAATAAAAAATTCCGACAAATAGAAGGTTTTTAAAAAAACATCACTCGTGGTCCTAGTTACAACACCCTCATTGTACCTAGGGCCATTCTCTCAAAATTAGATTTAACTTTGTAATGAATAGAAAATAAGCATATAAACATATATTTTATAAAAGAAACAATATCAAGTAATATATTTATTTATCATATAACAATTATCATGTTGTTGTTTTAATGTAAAACATGAAATTTTTCACTTTTTTTTTTTTTTTTTTTTTTTTTTTTGGGATATTCTAACAGAATTTTTTTTTGTCTTCAATTTCTTTCTTTCTTTTTTTTTTTTTTTTTTTTTCTTCTGGAGTGTCTCTTGGATTTCTAGATCTCTCTGGTTTTCGGTCAAATCTCTGATGTGGGAGGTTTTGCTTTAGGTAAAGGTTTTACTTAGGTTCGTACATGTTAAAGCAGGACACACGAAAAGATGTTAGATGTTGAAGGTTTCGAAATTTCAACAGGACACGAAATAGAGACATCCAGTTCTATCATTGTTGGTTCACTTTCTTCCTGGAATTTTTTTTCTTTTAATATATGGAGGGATCTTGTCTTTCAGTCTGAATGTGTTTTGATTCATTGGCTATATGCCGGATACACGAAAGCCTGATAGAATGTTTACAGGAGCAAAGGCCGACGGATAGGACTTGCCAACACTTTCAGCAGCATCATATATAGTGATTGGCTTACCAGGGTTTGCCAGCATCCAATTACTACAGGCTGTACTGTGTTTCTTAACACTTTCTCGACCGCTGACGTAGATTCACGTCATTTGAAAATATGAAACTCCACCAGTAGGTGTTTCTTTTGCAATTTGCATGTTATTTGTTTCTAAAAAATATACACAATATTCATATTTGTTCAATCAGTATACTATGGATGCAGATACTTTGATTGGAGAGAGAGTATGATTATAATGCATATCCATTTGTAATATAAATGTGAATACGGAAAATTTTGTTTTGAAAAATTGTAACTTATGAGAAAAACGCCCACAGGCAGACCTTACTGTCAAAAAGACAAAAATATGTGGTCTCAAAAGTGTTAAAAAGTCCAAACACACTGGCCCTAGGTACAAAGCATCGATGTGGCCCTAGGTACAAGTTTTGGTAACTTCGTTCAAAATGCCTTTCACTAAAAAATCCACATGCAGAGAGGACTAATTAAATATCTCATTTATTACCCGATATAACAAGCAAAATTATACACTAGAAATAAAAGGAAAATATTTGACTCGCCTTTGTAAAATAGCAAAAGAGATGAGCTGCAAAATTTTACTTCAAAACATGTAAATTCGTTTTCTACATATAACTTGTCAAAACTCTCTCCTCAAAAGTTCCAAAGTAGTTTAAAAAGTAACAATTGGCGTTGTTCCTCGCCCAATTGAGTATTAAGACTTAAAATTAAATATTATTCAAATAAAGTGGGGTGGCCCTAGGTACACGATGGCCCTAGGTCTCCCCTACATATACATATAACAATACAATTATCAAGAACCAGGAAGGAAGATGAGAATTAATGAATAAAGAACCAAATGCGGAAATGAAGCCTTATACAAAGCAAATAATAATAATAATAATAATAATAACACGGTTTGTTTCTAAAACGTTGGTGGATGAGATTATAAATAACAAATACAATCAAAGAATAATGGAACAAATAATAGTAATACTAGAAGATGAAGAAGGAGCAGAGGCTACCACGGCCTAAGACGGGTGGAGGGTTAAATAAGTTTTCAAGGCGCCCAAATTTCCCTAAACCCTTTGTAAGACCACATGGCAACAAAGTAAAAAGTTAAAAGTAAGATAATAATTACTACAAAAAGAAAAATTTTAGCCAGAAAAAATGAAAACTTAACGAGAAAACTACAAAAGATTTAAATAGTTAACATGGTATTTATATAATTATAAGGCAGAAAAATTGATATTTGGTTTACAATGAAATTTGAGACTAGTTATGAGTTGAGAAATTTTAAGGATATAAGCAAAATTGTATAAGCAACCTTTCATGTTATTTAAAAAAAAAAAGCATTAAATTAATTTTTAATTAAATACAATAATTTAACTACCATCTTAAACACCTTCATTAATAACCTTACATAAAAAAAAAAAAAAAAAAAAAAAAAAGATTACGATGTTGTTTATTTAAATTTTCATCAGTTACATGCATTCCCATTTAAAAGCTTAAATAGTTTATTTAACCCATAAATGTTAGGTAGTAGTAATAAGTACAAACTTTGAATAAACACCATAAAAGGTTTTGTACGCTTATTACGTTTAAACGTCAGTCCTGTAGTGACTTTTTTTTTTAATATTTGAGGTAGTAGTATTATTAAAATTGTTATAATATAGTTCAATACAAATAAATTTGCTATATGAAATACATAGAACCTAAATTTAATCGATTTTTATATTGAAATTCAGTGATTTTTTAAAAATTAAATTCAACATCTCACACAACCAAACAAGCCAAACAACACCACACTAATATTATTTATTTATTATCAATTTTCTTTCTCTCTCTGTATATATATATATATATTTAACAAAGATCATATTCCTATAGCTAAATTAGTGAATAAACCATTTCACTGGGAATACCAGAATGCTTTGTATCATAAACAATTTTGCTGATATTTTTATTTTTAAATTTTGATGTAATTTTTTTTTTAATGCAAATTTTTTAATTTTGTTGATAATTATATTTTAAAATTCTGATGAACACAATTTTTTAATCTAAATAATCTTTTAATCTAATCAAAATTCTAAATAGATCGTTAAGAATTATATTTCTAAAATCAGATAATTGAAGACAGGATTTAAAAAGTGTATATACTCTACCTCTCCATAAATGACCGGATACTTTCGATTTGTGAAATATCACAGAAAGCAATGAACGAATCATGTTGTAACTTCCGGAATGTACAGAACATGCTATAGTCATGTATTTCAGTGAAAGTTTATCCCTGAAACCAAAGATGGGACCAGTAAAAAATTAAAGAAAAAGGAAACTGTTTGAGATCACCATGTAAAAAATAATGCTTGAAAGGTATTCTGACTGTAGCACGTGATTATTAAACTTCTACTTAGTATCTGTATAAACTATTATGAGGCCACCACATATATTCATAAAAATATATAGCGGCTTCCTTAAAAAAAAAAAAAAGAGCTGCTCTTTTAATTACAAAATTCACTGTATTTAACACAGTGTAAAGCCATTTTCTAGAAACTGATCATATTACATTAGGCACAGCATACTGCAATCAGAATGCAAAAATATTAAATATGTAATGAAATACGAGTATTTTTCAAAATAATTTTTAACTACGCACGCGCAGGCTCTACCGAAATTTTATTTGCATAATTTAATAGCGAAAATTATTATGCTACTTTTACGAAAATCTCAGACAAATGTCGTGTAAATTCAAAAAGCAGTACGCTATAGAATGGACTGAAATTAACTTCCTCTCAACAGAAAAAAAAAATAATAATAAAACATAAGGGGTTTTACTCACATTTTTATTTTTATTCAATAAACAGTAATATAGAGTAAGTTGATTGTAAATATATAAAGATAAAACCCTCTTATCATTTTCCTTATTTTTTTAGAACAATTGAAATTTAGTTCATTTCATTGCGTAAGACTTTTTAAAGTTACACGATATTTATCTGGAGTTTTCATTTAAGTAGCTCAATACATCGGGCTAATAAATTCTGCAAATGGAATTCATTTAAAGCTTGCTCGTGCGAATTAAAAATTATACGTGGCAGATTTCTAAAAAATTATGCAGATAGTATGAAGAAGTTCCATAATCAGACGCTTCATTTAGTAACCCCCCCCCCCCCTCCCTCCACCTTTGGCATTCGGGGTAAAACATTCAATGAAATATATGAAGTATAACATGTTATTTACACTCCTGAAGTTTCAAGACTATTTGTCCGGTTCTTTTAAAATTTTTTGACAAAATTTTTGAAATCGAAAGTGTCCTGTCATTTATGGAAATGCAGTGAATGTTAACTTTAAATCTAAAATCTGTACGTTTTTCATATAAATCAGTAAATGTATTCTTTATTTATATCTTAAATTTAATCTTTAAATCGATTAAGTTTATAGTTTTATCATTTATTTTTTTCTTTTAATTAAATTTAAATTAGGAAGACAGTTAAATTTAAGACCGCTAATCTTTTCATTATCTGCAAATATTACTATTATATCATCAGTATATCGATAAAATTGTATACAGTTACAATTACTTTCTTAGTAATAAAAATGGAGATTGTCTAACGTACTGGAACTACCACCCCCTTGTAGAATTCTGGCTATTTTAACATAAATTTGGTTATTTTGTAGAACGTAATTATGATTAATTATATAATTAGTAAGCGTGTGAAACTAATTCGAATCAATGTTACTTAAAATTTGTATATGATTTTTGTACGAGTTACATCCTATACACTGTAAAAAATAAAAAATAAATAAAAAATAAATAAAAATAATGATAATAACGTTTTTACAGCAAAATGTGCTGGCACCCATACTGCTAGCACATTCTGTTGTTAAATAACTCTTTTACGGTTGTTTCTGCTGTAAATTACTTCTTTCTAACTTTCTATTTTCCATGCACCCATATTGCCAGCACAATTTCTGTCATATTTTACAACCGACTGATAAAGAGTTAACAGCGAATACAAGATTTCCTAAAAATAAGGATAAGCCTAATTAATTTTTCATCCCAAAGGTTTCTTACCTCAAAACGTTCATCAAAATTGTTATATCAATTTCCAAATAAACTCGGTTTCTACCATATTTATAGCTAACAGATGAAGGATTAATAGCAAACCTCAATTTTTATGAAGATGAGGATAAGTCTAATCAACTTTTTCTCCAAAAAACACCTAACCCCCAACGTTTACAAAAATCGTTATATTCCTTTTCGGGAAAACCCCGATTTGTACCATATTTTGAAAGTGGCAGTTAAAGGGTTAACAGTGAATGAGAATTGTTCTGAAGATAAGAATAGGTCTAATCGATTTTGTACCCCCAATAAAACTTAGTAATTCAAAACTTTCAACAAAATCATTGTATCCATTGCCGAGTAAACCGAATTTCTGTCGCATGGAGCAAATGGCCGATGAAGGGTTAACGTCGAACACGAATTTTCCTGAAGATGAGGTATGTCAAATTGATTAACCTCTTTAAAAAATACTTAACACCAAACTTTTATTAAAATCGTTTTATCCCTTTCCGAGTAAACTCAATTTCTGCCATATGGCGAAACTCACCGATAAAGAGTTAACAGCCAACGTGAATTTCCCTGAAGGTATGGATTGAAGAAGCACTCCCGAAAACACTTAACCACAAACTTTAATCAAAATCGTTATATCTATTTCCGAGTAAACCCAATTCCTGCTATATGGGGAAACTGACCGAGAAAGGGTTAACAGCGAACGCGGATTTTTCTGAAGATATGTCCTATCTATTTAGCTCTCTAATAAACACTTAATTCCAAACTTTCATTGATATCATTATATTCATTTGCGAGTAAGCCCAATTTCTGTTACATGTTGCAACTGGCCAATAAAGAGTTAACAGTGAATGCGAATGTTCTTAAAAATGAGGATAAGCTCAATCGTTTCTTCGACCTGAAAGACCCCTAACCCTCATGTTTCATCAAAATCGTTAGAGCAGCTCTCGAGATCCTCAAGACACACACACACACACATATATATATATATATATATATATATACATGGTCTGTCCCAAAAGTAATGCGCCCATATTTATTTTAAGAAATTTATTGAACCGATTCGTACACTTACTCAATATTCTTCGAAATACATCTCTCCTGCTTCAACACACTTGTTCCGACGCGATTTCCATGCTTTATATGCGTCCTGGCTGTCCATCACAGAGATGTCCTTTAGTAACCTCGTCGTAGCCACTTTGATGTTCTCCAGGGTACCCAAATTCTGTCCTTTGAGGATTTTTTTAATCTTCAGGAATGAAAAGAAGTCGGACGGGGACAAATCAGGACTGTAAGGTGGCTGGAGAAGCGTTGAGACGCTGGGAGCCTTGTCATAGTGCAGCTTCAAGGAATTCTTGATCTCGCGCCTGACGTGGTTGACCCTTTGCTTTAGCCTTTTCAGTACAGAAGACATCTTGAAGATATCCTGGGGAGGTGATGTGCTGTCTGGGATGGCAGTTTACTAAATAAAATAATCAGTTTCATATTCAAATTGTTTAATCATTTGTTTAATTGTAATTTTGGAAGGAGATCTAAATTTTGTTCCATACCCCATAAGTTTTTTCAATTTGAGATCATTAATAATATTTAAATCTCTAGTTATAACATGATCAAAAAAGTTTTTGTAATTAGAATCACTATATTTATAAGCATTAGAATCAATCAGTTAAATTTGAGAGTTTTGAAAATGAGTTATAATCAAAGATCCTTCTTCCAAGAGATATATTATACTAAAAGGTTCGTTTTCTATTTAAATTTTTAATAGTGAATTGACAATATTTATCATTAATTAATAAATTGAGATTTATTTTATTTAAAATTGGATTTGTAAAATTGATTATCCTTTGAGAATTATTATTCGATATATATATATATATATGTGTGTGTGTGTGTATTATTATTATTAATTTTAAGATTGAATTAATTAATTCTGTACATTATTAAATCATAAAATAGATCATAAAATAGATTATTCAAAGTTAATCCTTCTCTTATATTAAACGGGTTAATCATGCATCTTACATACATATATATGTGTTGGGGATCTCGGAAACGCATTTAACGATTTTGATGAAAGTTTACAATTGGGAGTTTGGGGGTGAATCGATTTGGCTTATCCTCATCTTCCGGAAAGTTCGCGTTTACTGTTAACCCTTTATCGGCCGTTTGCAACTTATGGCACAAACTGAGTGTACACAGAAATAATTGAAACTATTTTGATAAAAGTTTGAAGTTAAATGTTTTTAGGGATGCTAAATCGATTGAACATATCTTCATCTTCAGGAAAGTTCACGTTCGATGTTGACCCTTTATTTGCCGGCTTCAACATATGGAAGAAATTGTATTTACTCGGAAATAGATATAAAGATTTCGATGAAAGTTGAAGGTTAAGTATTTTTTGGGGTGCTAAATTGATTTGACTTATCCTCATCTTTAGGAAAATTCGCGTTCGATGTTAACCCTTTAATAGCCGATTGCAACATATGGCAGAAATTAAGTTTACTCATAAATGGATATAGTAATTTTATTGAAAGTTATGGCGTTAAGAGTTGTTTGGGATGAAAAATTAGTTAGACTTATAGACTTAGACATTTTCAGGAAAATTTGTGTTCACTGTTAACAATTCATCCTCCGGATGCAAAATATGGCGGAAATTAGGTTTATGGGAAAATGGGTATAATGATTTTCATGAAAATTTGAGGTTAAGTTCATTTTGAATTGCTAAATTGATTGGACTTATCCTCATCTTTAGGAAAATTCGCGTTCGATGTTAACCTTTCGTACGCCGATCGCAAAAAACAGTGGAATTTGAATTTACTCGGAAATGGCTGTAACGATTTTGATGAAATTTTGGAATTAAGTGTTTTCTGGAATGCAAAATCTGTTAGACTTATTCTCATCTTCAGGAAAATTCCAGCTCGCTGTTAAACTTTTATCAGCCGGTTGAAAAATATGGCAGAATTTGGATTTATTCAGAAATACTGTAGCGATTTCAATGAAAGTTTGGGATTAAGTGTTTTTGGGGTACAGAATCTATTAGACTTACCACTACCGTCAGGAAAATTCGCGTTTGCTCTTAACCCTTTATCCAGCGGTTGAAAAAAAGGGGCACATATTGGCTTTACCCGCAGAAGGCTATATTAATTATAACAACCCTGTATATTATACAGGGTTGTTATAATTAAAGTTTGCCTATTCATAAAGCTCCAGAGCTGGTTCTATGGCTCCAAAGGAAACAAAATTTCACTAGTAATTAGTACAAGCGATGCGCTCTGCGGGAAAATAAATAAATTTAGAAAAAAAAAAAAAGGGTTGAAATTTTCATCAATAGGGTAATTCTCTGCAAATATGCCATTTTCTCATAAGTGGCACAGGAAAAAAAAATGTTGTCAGAAGTTTCCAATTTTTTGTAACACAATACTAGAAATGGTACTTAATATGAAAAAAATAGTCGTTACATTCAATATTAAAAATTACTATAATTTTTAGATTTTGAAATTTTTATTAAAGTGAGGGAATGATTACAAAGTGAGGGAATGAGGATTATTGTTAAAAAAAAGAAAAAAAAAATGTGTACAATTAAATTTCAATAGAAGTTTTCTTTAGGAAATACAAATCTTCTTCCTCGTCTATCACAAGGCACTGGAGGTTTGATTTTTTTGACAATATCACAAAATGGGTAATCAAGGATGTCCTCTCTCATAGGCCACTTGAACTTTCCATTGCCAGTGGGTTCCATGGCATTCACTTTGACTGACTTTTCACTGATTTCCAATATTTCTTCAGGATATAGTTTCTTTTCATACTTCTCAACTATCCAATCCAAGCATTTATATGACCCTATTGAATGAAATGTGATTAAATTGTATAACAATTCTAATTAAATTGTGTAATATTACTTAACAATATTTATAAAGAAATATAACTTACCTTTTGCATTTTTAACTTCTTGACTCTGATTTAATGTTGAAAGCTTTTTAAAGCCTTCACCAAGATGAAAATGTGAACAAATTTTTCCAGGCAAACAGATATTGCAGGTCAAAGACCTGAAATAAAGATATCCTGCATCAGCTGAGTATGTAACTTGGTGAATTTTTTGTGTTCCAACAAATGTATTTATTTCTTCATTACATAAGATATTATCTATTGCAGATATTTCTTCTTCGGTCACCTCTTTTATTTTTATGCCGGTACATTTTCTTTTCAGTATAGACATTAATTTTTCTAGATTTTCAATATCACACCCTTCTCCTACAACTCTATCGGCAGTTTGCTTTAGAGTTGCGCCGACGCCATCTGGCGCACCTTTCCCATGTCCTGCCTCATGGAAATTCCAGGTACAGGTGGATAAATGTGGTAGAAGAAGTGATAAATGGTTAGAAATTAAATGAAAAATTTTCTTGTTCCGATATTGTGAACAGGATCCATCACTCAATATATGTAAATTTTTAACCTGATCATTTATTGAGACAGCCCATTTTAAAATTGATCTTAAATGAGCCCATACTGCGGCTGCATCATGCCTTAAAGATTTACTTAGAGTGCAAAATGAATGTGGAATTAAAGAATTGTCAATTTTTGAATACATGACACCTGTATGAAGTGTCACCTGTTGTCGATTTCCAGCAAAATGTACTGCCTGAATTTCTTCAGCAAATTTGCAATTAAAATTTTCACTGAAGTCAATATGCAATAACATACAGTTTTGTGAGAGAGATGATTTCATTGCTTTAATTGCTTCATGTTGATGAGAGATATTTCTGCTGTGTATTAAAAATGTTTTTAATTGAACATTAAACTCATTCACAAGCTCTTTTAATGATATTTCTAAACTAACTTTTTCTGGTTTCCTTGCTGTTTTTCTTTCTCCCTTCGCATAATAAATCACATTTTTATAGATCCATTTGCTTAAACATACATTTTTATTTTCATCAAAGTCAGTAAATTTTAGTATGCAGTTTTTGCAGGCATTACATTTTCGTAATAAACAGTCTGATCTGTAGCGATCACAACAAATTTCCTCCATAACGCCTGTCACTGTTGAACAATTAATTAACCTCTCAAATTTAAGTTTAGTAACTACAAATTCCATATTTGCATGTATGATGCATTTAACTGTATTTCTATCTCTTGCATTTTGTTTAACGATCCAAAAGGGTTTAAGCCGACAAAATGTAGAACATCCAATAATATTTCCTGTTTCTGTTTGAAATTTTTTATGTAAATTTCTTAGTGTATCATTCATAAATTTTTTTTTGACACTTGACTTTATTTCTTGTGATACATTCTTTCTTTCCTGCACATAGCCTAGTGTTTTCATCGCAGTTAAAAAAATCAAGAATTTGTTTTTTAATTATTGTAATATGAGACTCTTTTCTTGACCTAGAATACTTCATCAAACCATCTTTTATACAATTTTGATATGTTTTAGAACTTTTATATTTCCTAAATGATAAGTGATGCTTAATTAGCTTGTATTTTCTGGTAATTTTTCCTACAATCATTTTTGAAAACATCTGCTTCTTTCTATGTGAGTATCTTAAACTTTTATAGGTTTCTGTTAGTTGGGCATGTAAAGCTTCCCCTAAAATTAATTTTTTCCTGACAGTTGGAGAAACACTTACTTTTCCTAATAACTTCTGCACTTTGCGTCTAGGTGAAAGTTGTATATCTTTCTTATGACCTGCTTTCATTCGATAAAATTTTGATTTATATTTACTTGTAATTTTTTGCTGTTTATGTAACTGAAATTTTAAAGATTCTATTTCTTGTTTCATTCTTGCCCTATTTTTCATGCCCTGGGGGCCCCACGTTACTCAACGTGACACCACCCTGTGGGCCCCATCTATGAAACATTTGAAATCAATGTTTTCAGCAAATTTGCTTTCCTTTCGAAATATTTTGGTGTATCCAGATTTATGAAACACAACATAAACATATGGGCCCCCTGGGCCCCCTATGCTGCAAAATATAAAAGCACTACATGATTATAAACAATTTTTTTTCCGCATAACACGATTCTGCGATGAAAAGGTATGGTTTTTATTTTAAAAAATGAAGTTTGTGCCACATGGGGCACCCAGGGGACGCCTGGGCGCACTTGTGATACCTCATGTGGTAGATTATTTAAATCCATGAAACTTTTGAAATCAATGTTTTCAGCAAATTTGCTTTCCTTTCGAGATATTTTGGGGTATCTAGACTTATGAAACACAACATAAAAATAGAGGCCCCGGGGCCCCCTTTGCCTCAAAATATAAAAGCAGTACATGATTTCAAACAGACTTTTTTTGCTTAACACGATTCTGCAAAGAAAAAATATGGTTTCTGTTTCAAATAAATGAAGTTTGTGTCACGTGGAGCCCCCAGGGTTCCCCGGGACCCACTTGTGATACATCATGTGGTTGATTATTTAAATCCATGAAACTTTTGAAATCAATGTTTTCAGCAAATTTGTTTTCCTTTCGAGATATTTTGGGGTATCTAGACTTATGAAACACAACATAAAAATAGAGGCCCCGGGGCCCCCTTTGCCTCAAAATATAAAAGCAGTACATGATTTCAAACAGACTTTTTTTTCTTAACACGATTCTGCAAAGAAAAAATATGGTTTCTGTTTCAAATAAATGAAGTTTGTGTCACGTGGAGCCCCCAGGGTTCCCCGGGACCCACTTGTGATACATCATGTGGTTGATTATTTAAATCCATGAAACTTTTGAAATCAATGTTTTCAGCAAATTTGCTTTCCTTTCGAGATATTTTGGGGTATCTAGACTTATGAAACACAACATAAAAATAGAGGCCCCGGGGCCCCCTTTGCCTCAAAATATAAAAGCAGTACATGATTTCAAACAGACTTTTTTTGCTTAACACGATTCTGCAAAGAAAAAATATGGTTTCTGTTTCAAATAAATGAAGTTTGTGTCACGTGGAGCCCCCAGGGTTCCCCGGGTACCACTTGTGATACATCATGTGGTTGATTATTTAAATCCATGAAACTTTTGAAATCAATGTTTTCAGCAAATTTGTTTTCCTTTCGAGATATTTTGGGGTATCTAGACTTATGAAACACAACATAAAAATAGAGGCCCCGGGGCCCCCTTTGCCTCAAAATATAAAAGCAGTACATGATTTCAAACAGACTTTTTTTGCTTAACACGATTCTGCAAAGAAAAAATATGGTTTCTGTTTCAAATAAATGAAGTTTGTGTCACGTGGAGCCCCCAGGGTTCCCCGGGACCCACTTGTGATACATCATGTGGTTGATTATTTAAATCCATGAAACTTTTGAAATCAATGTTTTCAGCAAATTTGCTTTCCTTTCGATATATTTTGGTGTATGCAGACTTTTGAAACACCCTGTATATATATATATATATATATATATATATATATATATATATATTCAAATATAAATTTTCAAAATTGATAATTCTATATAGATTTAGACCACAAAAAGTATTAACTTTGGGAAATAATCATTAAACTGGAAATCTTTAAACTGTTATATTGTAAGCAGAAAGTCAATAAGAATATTAGAAATGTTATCTACTATATTTTAGTGTATAAATAATTGGTTCAAACTTTCCTATAAAACAATATTCTTTAAATCTGTTTTTAATTTTTTGAATGTTATAATTACACTTAATTTTTTTTTTCTTTTAATTTTCGCTTTTATTTTTTATTAAAAAGATAAAATTGGCATTGGAAGTCTATTTAATAAAGTTTTAGTGTGGTATTTAAAGAAATATTCAGTAAGTGTTAAAGAAAGTTTACTGAATCAAACAAATCTCAAAATAAAACGATAAATCAAACGATGAAAATAAGAACAAATTCCTAAAATGTTGATAATCCACAAATAAGAAATTTTCAATAATGAAGATTAATGAAAATCGTTGCTGAAAGAATTTCCTAAATAGAAAAATACAAATTGAGCAATATCTGTTAAATAAGCTTTTACCTTTTCATAATCTTTTGATAAGCAAACCAATCCAGCAGAAATATTAATATTCAAATCGTAATGAATAATGATATATTCCATGACTAGGATTTCTCTTTTATCTTAAAATATTTTTCTAATCTTATTTGAAGTATTAATCATTAAAGTAACTAGTACTACGTTATGCATAGAAATTGAAATGATCATTGCAATTAGTTTGATGGCTGTCGGATTCCATTCTCTTAATTAGTTTGGACGCCTGTGATAATTATCTTAAAGGATTTGTTAAACGAAAAATTTAGAAGTGTTAAGAATGTTTTACCATTATAGATAGAGGAAAATTCTGATATACTAATTGTGTGTGATTTGCAAAATGCCCTAAAAATCAAACTTTTATCTGCAGCCCTATTTCTATTCTGAATTGAAGATTATAAACACAAAGCTTTTCTTAAGATTTTCTTAACGTTAAACTTAAGTGCTTATGGTAGCTTAGAGGTTTGTTTTTATAATTTTAAATTCTTTTATCACGTTTATTTTATTTTTATTTTGTATGCTTTAGCAAAATACCATGACATGAAGTTATTTCAAGTATTTCTTTCACGGTAAGTGAATAAAAAAATTAAAAAAAAAATCAGTTTGCAGAAAAATAGTGTAAAAGATTTAGTGTCAAAAATATTTTCAAATATTAATCATATCTTTAGCCAAACAATGCACAATTTACAGTTTTTATTTCTCTCCTTAGAAAAGAAAAATCTATGCACCTGAACTGAGAGCATAATTTGGAGAACTTTAGATAATGCTGTCAGCCAAAATAAAATACTTTATTTTCCCGAATAAATTTTAAAAAGTGCTGAATGGACAAATGGGTTTTAATACTAAATACTTAAAAAATATTTTCTTGTTATGACTAAGTGTTTACCATCCAAGTAAAGAAAATTTTCAAAAGGTAATATTTGCAAAACTGGTTTTGTGAAAAATATAGATCATAAAATTTCTTTTTATCACTGTATGTTATTGCATTTAATCTACGAAAATTCGTTGACTCGCTTTAGAAATAGTCTCTGTATAAGCCTTTGATATAAATGCTTTTACTATAAATACATCAGGAAAAATATATATACATAGTTTCTACGCTTCTAGCAAAGTCTGGAAAATTTAATAATTTTCAAATCTTAGTAAAACATTAGTTTCTTATAAAAGTATTTTAAAATACGTTATTTTATTTTTGGTTTCTCTTACATATTGAAATTTTCCTAGATACAAAATTTAAAGTCATTAGGTTCAAAGTATTTAATTGAGTAAAACTCATTTACTCAATTTTGAGTCTAATATTAAATGACTTTTACACATTTTCTTGTTTACATTATTTTAAATAAAAATCTTAAATTTTTATCTGAACATGTTATCTGAAATATCTAAGGGGAAAAACATTAAAATATTTTTACACTATCTACCAATAAGTATTTGGGCACTTTCGAATTCGTTGCTTCACTCTGAATAATTTCTGCTTACGCGGAGATATATTCAGAGACAAAATTTTAAATTAAAACCTTTTTTGGCTTCATTTTTTATTTTCAGTAAAACCTTTTTAGTTTTACTCAATTTCGTTGGAGGTAAGCATTGGTCGCAACATAATCCGAAGTCTGTACTTGGGCACTTTCGAATTCGTTGCTTCACTCTGAATAACTTCTGCTTACGCGGGGACATAGTCAGAGACAAAATTTTAAACTAAAACCTTTTTTGGCTTCATTTTTTATTTTCAGTGAAATCTTTTTAGTTTTACTCAATTTCGTTGGAGGTAAGCATTGGTCGCGACCGAATGCAGGTACTCCAAAGCACCTCGTTGACTTGACTTTCGAATTTGAAAAGCTTTGCAACTGAAGATGAAGAGGGGACCAATAAAAAATTAAACAATAATCAAAAATTTTTCAATCACATTGTAAAATTCAATGCTTGAAATGCGTTTTGCCTATAACATGTGATTATGAGGGTGTTTCTAATTATCTGTATAAATTTTTATGAGGTTACCACATATATATGGTATACAAGGATATTAGACCCAGTGCAAAGTCATTTTTAGGAAACTTGGAGTAGTACATTAGACATAGTATATTGCAATCAAAACGCAAAAATGTTAAATATCTTACGAAATATGACCATTTTTACTAAATAATTTTAACTATGCATGCGCAAGCATTAAAAAAATTCATTTCCATAATTTAATAGCCAAAAGTATTGATCAATTTATATGAAAACCCCAAACAAATATCTTACAAATTCAAAAAAGTATGAATTATAGAATGAAGAGAATTTCAGATCCTTTCAAAAACAAGGAAGGTGATTGGTGATTTTATCAATATTTATTTTCAGTTAGTGAATAGTGTAATACCACTGAATCAAATGGGCATTGATTGAATCAAAATAAAAATGTGAGTAAAACCCTTATTATTTTCGCCTTTATTTTGAGAGGAACAGAAATTCTGTTCATTCTATCGCTTATTACTTTTGACTTTACACGATATTTATTTGTGGCTTTCATATAAGTAGCTCAATGTGTTTGGCTAATAAATTATGCAAATGAATTTTTGTAAAAGCTTGAGCATGTGTAGTTAAAAATTATTTAGTAAAAATGCTCATATTTCGTAAGATATTTAAAATTTTTACATTCTGATTGTAGTATGCTGTGTCTCTCTCTCTTTTTTTTTTTTTTTTTTTTTTTTTTGCAATTTTTTAAAGAAATCGGTATTTTTCCATGGATATATGTGCCAGTCTCATAAAAAATGATACAGATAATTGGAAGAATCTTCATAATCACATGTTACAGCCAAAACGCATTTTAGACATTACTTTTTAATGGGTGATGCAAAACATTTCAACTTTTCTTCAGAACAAAACTTTTGCTGAAATATATGAGGTGAAACATGTTCTTTATACTGTCAAAGTTTCAAGATATTCCTAAAGAAATTTTCTCGGTACTTGACAAAACATCTAAATTCGAAAGTGTCCAAATACTTATTGGTAGATAGTGTATGATGGGGGTGCGTAACGAGTAGTTGTCCGCTTTTTTAAACAACGTTGTTATCAAGTTAAAGCTTCTGCATAGCTGCCGCACCCCGACGTAAAAATATCTTTAATTATAAAGTTTTAATGCTGCCAATAATCAAACAGAGCTAACAAGTGACGTGGGAAGCACTGAGCATTTATAAAAAGGCATAAATAAAGCTATTGGCACATCTTTATTAAGCAAGGAGTGGAGCTAAACGTTTTAGAAAAAAAAAATTCCACACGTAACAGTTTGGAAGAGTTTTAAATAATAATGCAAAATTTATGAAATTGTTGAAAACGAATAGATTTTTGAAACATCATCAATATGAAACACTTAAATGGGCTTGAAATATCATGTTATGAAACAAGTAATGGAAACGTGATATTTTAAGGTTTAAAGAAAAAAAAAAAATAATAATCTTGACGGTCTTGATGGCTATAAGTACTGTTAGCATGATTTGAGGAGAGAATCGAAAAATTGCTTCAGTTAACAAGTGGCAGGAAGGTCAGTAATAGTTTGAGAAGCTTTTAGTCATGATGAATTGCGCAATTTGCTTCAAATTTCGGGGCGTATGGATTCTGCGCAATATCATATTATACCGCATGATCAATTAATACCATTTGTCGATTTTTACGTGGGACTAACTGGATGTTTTAGCAAGATAATGCTACTTGGTATACGTCTATGTCGACCCAGGAATGATTTAAACCAGAAAAATATACTTTTGTAAAAAAATTTGTAATTGCCAAATCGAAGTTCAAATTTCAACCTCTTGGGAAATCTTTGGGATGTATTATCTTGCAAGGTTTATGCTAATAATAATCATTTTCTATCTGCCAACGTACTAGAAGCAGTTATTATAAAAGAAAGGCATACTATATCTCAGTCTGAAATTAACTACCTGATCACTTCAATGAAAACCAAGTTCTTGAGGTTATAAGAAAAAATAGGGGACCAATATCGTATTAATTTACATATTTCTGTTTTTAAACATATGGTATTATAATTTGTTAACAGTGTATTTTTTTTTTTTTTTTTTTTTTTTTTTTTTTTTGTTACTACTTATATCTTTGCTAATTTAATCCTTTATTCCATCATTCAAAATTATTCTAACCTAATTTTAATAAATAAATTGTTATTTGATATCCGTGTGTTTAAATTATAACTAGAACCTTTATTTACTTCATATTTTTCAAAAACAAAGTGGTATTAAACTTTCCCAATAGACTGTAATACAGCTCATTTTTCCAACTACCTAAAAGTCATTATTGTGTTTTTGGTGGGCGGGGCCATGGGGGTTACAGTAATGCTGTTTTTAACGAAACATCTATATTTATATATTTATTGTGTGCTTAGTTATACCAAAATGGCTGCTGTATTGAAATTTAATATCTAATTCTGCATGACATGTTAAAATAGGAGAAAAATTGTTTTAATTTTTTTCTCCCGAAGATGTTAAAAATATTTCTTTCAAAAATCCACGATTAAACAAAGATGTACGTTTTTTCCCTCTAAACTATTTTAATTGAAACATTTGATTGTAAATGTGTGAACAAAAACTAAATTTAATAATACAGTTATATGATTGTAAATCGTCAAATAATTCTCCTTCATTGTTATATGCAAACCTCAAATATTCTTTAAACAATTGCTTAGCAACAGCGGCCAAATCATCTGCTGTATCTAAAACTTTAGTCACGAATTCTTCAATTCATTAAATGATGTGCCGTTTCCTTTTTCACCCTCACATTGTTTCTAATATGAAATAAAATACTTTCGTATTTAGTACAATACTATTTATCAATAAAACAATTTAGAAGAGATTATTTTTATATGCATTCATTAATTTTAAAAATAGGTAATACACAAATCCAACTGCCACTTAAATAGTTCGAAATAATGATAAAAAACATATTGTAGCAAACAACAAGTAAATTAAATATTAAAAGAAAATCTCTTGAAAGTATTAAAAATTATCCGAAAAAAAAAATCTCAAAAAATTTTAATAAACATTCTACAACAAAGAAGGTTCTAAATTTCAAATTCTGATAAAAATCCATAAAATGTAAATACTCTGTGAAGATAAGTTGGAACGCTTCAATCAAGTATTCAATAAAATGAAACATTCTTATTTTATAACTTTATGCAAACACACACATACACTAAAGGAAAAAAAAAAAATTATGCCGCACTCCAGAAAAATTGACTTACACTTTTTTTAATTGGAATAACTCAAAACTAATGGTTGAAACAAATAAAACTGTCGTGTTTGCACAGTACAAACGAGATGAAATAATATCTATGTACATTTTCTACTAAGTAATTAGCTTTATTACACTCTGTGAAGTACTTAATAAAAATCTACATAAAACTTTCTTTTTAAACATAATATAATAAACCTATACTTTATATTCCATTATGATTTGTCATATGAAATAAACAAGTTATATTATAATATATGAAATAAAACTACTTATTTGTTAGATCTGAACAGTTACTTAATAAAAATATGTATTCTGCATTGGGTAATTCCACCTTTGTATGCAATTACTGCTTTATTGCGCAATGGCATAGTATTATACAGTGTTTTAATATAAATCTCAGAAATTTCACTAAACCAAATATCATAAATATATTTTTTTTCTAGTTCTTGCGGAGTTGTAGGCTGCAAATTTCTAATCCTCACCCCTCTCGGACCGCCTTTTCATAGACTAAACATTCTCGAGCGGATTGAGATTAAGACTATTTGCAGGTCTGGTAAAGAAGAAATTCTGCGATATTATTTGCGGGATTTAATTTTAAATAAAAAAAGATATCATTATACTTACAGAGCTATAGGAGCTCATGCGAGTGGATAGGTAATTTAATGATTTTAATAAAATAGACGCACTACAGACGCCCTATAGCATGATGCATTACCATTTAAAATGCTTTTTGCAGAATAGTCTGAGATAGCTTCAAAATAGTCGGTCAAGCGCCACTTATATAATGGCTGTGTTTCATTTCGAGTTAATTAATCCCTTGAGAATGAAAATTTGCTCGACTCTTTGAAAAACTATGCACCTCCATACCATAATGTACGGAGAATGTGTCACTGTTTTAAAAGAGCAATTTTCATTAAGTCGGCCACATTTTCGCCTTTCTACAAGCTTTTTCATCAGCTCGAAATAAATTAAAATTGACTCATCAGAGAAAATAGTTCAGTCCAATAATTAACTGATAATTTATTTAATTGTTTGGTCATCTGAAGACTTGTTACTTTTAATTCTTATCCTTAATAATGGCTTTTTCTGCAGATCTTCTGGTTTTTAACCTGCTTTGTTTAATTGTTGCTGCACTGTTTTTGAAGAAATTATTTTGTTAAATCCTTTTTTTTTTTTTTTTTTTTTTTTTTTTTAATGTTTTCTAAATTTTGAACATGATACAAATCGATTTTTTAAAGATTTGCTTTTAACTTGCGGTCATCTCGCTTGAATACGCAACGTGGCTGTCCAAAGCCAAATTTTTAGTTTAAACAGCCAAAATATTTTATATCTGGCTAAAAATCATCTTACTGTACTAATATTTCGTTAGCATTTAATTATTTTGCCATCTCATGTATTAAAATAATTTTTTTCATTTTCATTCTAAAATTAATGCTTTTTGTGGCAGCATTAATGGTCTTATCCTTGCCATTTTGAAATACTTTCTAAAATTGCATTTTATTTTTAACTCTGGGCTCAATCCTAAAGTGTACGTGGAAGACGATGTAATAAAATCTGTTCAAAAATTTGCTTTTTAACGATAAAATTGGCGGTTGTAGAAAGAGAAAAAGAAAATATCCAAGTGCGGCTTTTTTTTTTTTCCCCTTAGTGTACATATATATATATCAGAAAATTTAATTTCATTAAGATACTACAGAAACGCGAAAAAAAAAAAAAAAATTTAAGCATTGAGTTACACATTAAGATGTATATTTGTTCTTTTGTGAAAGGAGAATTATTTTGGAATTCTATTTTTTTTTTTTCTGGAACAAAGCTTAACAGATTTGATTTGCAATGTCGGACAATGAGAAGGGAATGTAACAGGGAAGAACCTCTTTTTTTCTTCCTTTATATCAGAGATGCCTATATGTGAAGATTTTTTTTTTCCCCTTGCAATTCACACTTGAGGGAAGTTCAAAGAGCACTGCACAAAAAGCTGAATGGTTAAATTTATTGGTACGGTTCTTGATCTGACCACGCAGTATTACTGAAGCAATTATGAATACATAAAAAGACTGCATGATGATTACTTTAAGTTCATAAGCTGATTGGAACCAATAGCTTAAAGGTAGTGCCACCGGATATCCAAAATCTTCAATCCAAAATCTCGTGTCAAATTTCAGTTATTCGAGAGTAGTAAGAAAAATCATAGGGAAATAAGTGAAAAAAAAAAAAAAAAGAGAAGTGTTTAGTTGTTTCTTTCTGTTTCTAATGTGAATTCCTTGGAGCAAAACAGTAGCCACTAAATCAACCATGTAGAATTTCTAATTATGCGAACTGCATTTAAAAAAAGTTAAACAATCAAATTAATAAATGTAAGATAACACTTTTTTTAAAGCTTTGGATGGTACCAATCCTCTTTTTTTTTTTTTTTTTTTTTTCCACATTTTGAAAACAATCTAGGGAACGAAAAGCCTGAAAACATATGTGGTAAATCGATGGTCAAATGGTTGAAGTCGACAAGGGAGAAAGAAAAAAGTTATCGGATCTCTATCCAATAATAAGCTGCATGTCAACGACAAAAAGCCTTTCAGTAAACTCTACAGGGAAAATGTATTTTATATTCCCTTGTGCTATTATATTGAATATAATGTCGATGATTTATTGGATTATTACTTCAACATACTAATAAAAACAGGGGAGTGCTTCAGCCGGGAAGAAAATATTGTTTATCTTTCAATGTTTTAAGAATTATGAGAAAGAATATATATTTTAAGTGAATGAATATAACAATTTTCGATCTATCTTACAACATTTTTCAATAAATTCTTACCTGTTTTGAAATATATTACTTTAATATTGGGAAGTTTGATACCTAAACTTACAAAAAAATGAAAATAATAATAATAATAATAATAATAAATACCAAGAAATGTTAAGAATAAGAAAGTTGTTACATCTATCTTAATTTATAAACTTGTAACTTAACTTATTAAAACTTTTTATTCGACTTAATTAAGAATGATCTACTTCAAAAATCAACAATCTAACACTATAACTTTTCGTTTTCATTTCAAGTGTAAAATTTTAAATCATAAAAAATCTAAAATATTAGAAAAATGTACTTATATTGCTTTATTACAGTGGGTATATAATTATTCAAGACAGAAATAGTCATAAACATTTAGTACATTTTTGGGAATGTTTAATTTACAAAACAGAAACATTAATATATATATATATTATTAAATAAATTTTATAAAACAATCTTTTATCTATATTCAATGCCTTATTTTATTAGTAGCTCGTTAATTAAACTAATTTAATATAAATGGAACAATTTTTAAGTATCAAACTAAAGTTCCGTTCTTAGAATATACAGAATTTTTGATAGCATTTATTTTTAAATTATACTTACACCACGCTTTAAAATCAATTGATGAATTAAAAAAAAAAAAAAAAAATAACATACCACAGAATTTTTTTTTTTACATAAGCTCTAAAAAACAAATCAATTTTGAATATTTTTCACACGTTGAGATTGACAGTTTTTAAAATCATACTTAGGGAATATCCGAAAGTAATCCAAGGGATTTATATTGAATATATTTAACTTTTATTTTTCATGCAATTTTTGCTTCGTACCGTTTTTATATGCACGCACTAAATTGCTTCATTCTCGAATCCAAGTAAATTCAAAAGTTTACGTAGTTACAAATAGCTTCACTGTTTTCATAATAAGCAATATATTGAATCTTTCTTAATTTATTGATAATTCTTTAGTTTCGAAGAGTAAGAATTAACTCATGTGTGTAATGCGGAGAATTAAGGTGACTACAGATGAGGAATAAGAACTTTGTCCTCTACAAGAAGTTAGTTCCCGATTTCTTTTACTTGGGCAGCAATATTAATTGACATTTAACAATTTTATCCTGAATTATTTATTTTCTCTTTAAGGAAAATTATCTTACTATAATAATTTTTACTAGAAACATATGTTTATTTTATTCATCAAATTACTAAAGAAAAAAAAATTATTATACTAAGATATATATATATATATAAACGTACACAAAATGAGTGTCTCACTGAAAGAATATTCATTTAAAATGCTTCAACCTTACTTAATAGAAGTCACGATCGTTTAAAACAATAACGATATTTCGATAAAAATATAGTGAAGGTCTGGTATGATCCACAATTCTGCTAAATGAGAAAAGAATTAATAGCAAATTAAATATCCGATAAACATGAAGAGGCTTTCGCCTTTTCATACTATAGTTTATTTGAAGTTATGGAATACGTTGGGGATGCATGCTAGGGAAGATTAGGGAAATTCATGCCGTGAGTACCAAGGCATCTCAGAGAAAGAGGAGTCATTCCATTTTAAATCAACAAATGGGGTGTGCAACACCATTTTTGATTTTGATGACAATTTGCACATGCTTTCCCCATACCTTTTAGACCACAAAAATATATTTTTTTTATTTAAAAAAAATTTACCCTTCGATATGTAGGCTATTTTTGTTGTTGCCAACAGCGAAAATTGGATATTTTGATGCTTTGCGTTATGAACTATAACTTTTTTTCTACAAAAGCTATCAAGCTCAACTATAGCTCATTGGAAAGCTAAAAAAAAGATCTTTTTCCATATGGTATCAATAAATTTGAGATTTAAAAACAAAGGTTATTTTTTCAAGGTCAAAGTTTGCGATGCAAAATTAATTTTTTGCCACTTTTGAAAATTAAAAAACCTATGAAGGGCTTGGAATAACAAGCCCTCTTTTTTTTCTTATATACATATATAAGGTTGCTTATTGTATTAAAAAGTTTGGCTTGTTACTCTGCACCCTTCACAAGATACGACCCCCCAAAGTTGCAAATTTTCTAAAAAATCCAATTTTCAATGCTAAAGAAATGCATGTGGGGGGCAAGGTAAATTTTTTTTTACTTGTGTGATTTTAAGTACTTCTTACCATCTTTCAAACAAAAAAAAAGTTACTTTGTTATTCAAAGGCGTTTGGCAGCTATAAGGGTCTAAATTTTCAAATAATTATACTGAAACAACGCAATTATTTTCATACTTCTTAATCTTAGGTGTTAGTGAAAAGTTATTTTTTACTTAATTGTTAGTTTTAAATGGTGAAAACAACTAAAAAGACTAAGAAGAGTTGTCAAAGAACACATTTAAACTTTGATAAGCTAATTTAAGGTTTCTAACATCTTGGTATATAGAATTTAACTTACCTCTCAAAACATGCAAAACTTTTTTGTTCAGTGGTTTATTGTCTCATAGAGACGAGTTGACAAATGTTCACTCATCACAGGTGTGATATTATGACCTCTTCCCTGTGCTGACCATAGTTCTGACGCAGTCAGGATTTTCAAAATTTCTTGAAACCGAACCCAAGTTTGGTTATTATGACTTGATTTTTTAAACGATGTTCCAGGTCCTTTAGGATGAAAAAAGTGGATCCTGTATTCTTCTTCGACATCAAATACCTTTATTTCCACCACTTCTCCTAGCCACCAGTCACCATCATATACGCAACAAACATAATCGGACAACTTTGGTCGGGTTGTTGGTGTGGATAATCTAAGGTTGATAGGTTCGTCTTTGATGACATGAAAGGTTGTAAAATCTAAAGAAAATGATGTACGTCTGGCATGAATGATATTTCTGTTGAGTGGAATGTAGCTGTGGAAAGACCGAGTTTGGGGTAATGATAGTGCTGTTTTATATCTTTCCTCAAGAACTTTTCCTACTGCATTAACATCATCACAGGAAACATAGAAAAACGTTACACTATTAATATGTTCAGTGCAGTATTCAAAGACATCTAATGGATTCAAGATTTGATTACTGACCGGTCGTTGCAAACTAGCCTTTCACACTAGCCTTTTCACTGTTCCTCCAATCCCATCGCAAGGGCCTTTCCCGTGGGATGTAGCAAAAAAATGCCACTCTGCTTTTATCCCAAAGTCTTGTTCATGATGACTCAAGTTAATGAAGTTTTTCCTGTTTTTGTACTGTGCGGCAGATCCATCTGAAAAATAGAATAATTTTGAAATTAAAGCATGATCTGCCTTCAGTTTTTTAACAAGGATCATTTGAAAGGCGTAGAATGTAGTTGTGTTGTGGTCAAGGCAGTCGCTTACAAAGCAAAAACTTTGAGTTTGAATTTCTCCATCTTTTTCCCAGTAGACAACAAAAGGATGAAGCGTACATTGCACACCTGACCAGTGATAGGTCTGCACCTCGTCTTGAACAACACAAGAGAAATTCTCTGAAAAATCTCCAAGTATCAAAAATTCCCCCTTATCCAGATCTTCTTTCTTTGATTTTAGAAATGCTGCTTGTTTACTGGCAATGAAATGGTGGCTCTTTAGATGCTCAAGTTTTTCACAACACTTAACCAAGAATTCTTGTAAAGGTAGCACACATGATGTCAGTTCACATCTGTCTGTGGACATCCACTGCTTATATGAAACTTGCAAATCCTCAAATTCATCATTTTCCAA